>JANBXA010000209.1:0-86752 GCA_030556225.1 Cricetiscus sungorus | reverse complement strand
TCCTTCCTTTCTCCCTGTCTTCCTCATTTCATCTCTTCCACCAGCTCGTGCCCCCGTACCAAACCCCCAACCCATCTCCCTCCTCCACATTTAGGGTGATGCTCTCCAACAGTGGTCATCTACACCAGTCAAGTCATTTGGTGTAGGGCCTAGAACTTCTCTCCTATCTTTATGTTAAGGGAGGATCCCTCCATGGGGGTTGGGCCTGCAAAGTCCTTCTGTGCGCCAGGAATACATCCTGGTCCCACTGTCTGTGGTATCTTAGACTGCTCAGGCCTTCTAGCTGAGACTCATGTTCAGGGGATCTGAGTCAGTCCCATGCAGGATTCACAACTATCAGTTTTGGGGCCAATTACCTCATCCATGTTCAGGTCAGCTGTCTATCTGTGTTTTCCACCCTAGTCTTCCCTCTCTGCGTCTGGATTCTATTTCTTCTCAGTGTTTAGTTCTGGGTGTTTGATTTATTTCCACCAGCTATGAGACGAAGGCTCCATGATGGTGGATAAGTTAGTAATCAATCTCTTTATAAATGAAGGGCATTTATGTTAACCCTTTCCTCTGCTGATGAAATTGTTAGTTGTGGTCAGTCTTGTAGGTATACTGGCATCTTTTCCTCCAGGGTAAGCTTCCTAAATTTTGTTCTATGTCTTTCAGTTGCCGAGCATGGTTTTATTTTAGTTGGGCAGTATGGAAGGAGAGATGCTTCCAAAATGATACAAAAGATAGAAATGTATACAGTTGCTATCCTAAGTCTCTGATCTCATAGGTTTTAATCATAGACTTAGAATTTGAGTATTATTAAAATGATGGAGACATAGTTAGAACTGCCTTTCGAATTGGCAGCAACACAGCTGGTGTCGGAGGGAATAAAACTCACAAGAAGTTATTGCCTTATTAGCCTTTCACTAAAATTAATCAGCACTATCCTTCCATCATTACCAGCATTGGTTAGTGACCCTGCTCAGTCAGCGAAAATGCTTGCCCAATTCTCTTCTAATTCACCTGTGGGAAATACAGGCATCTATATCTCCTTTGGAAAAGGCATCATTGTCTCTACCTCACATGTGGGAAATGCATCATTGTCTATATTTCACCTGTGGAAAATGCATCATTGTCTCTTCTTCACCCATGGGAAATGCAGCATTTTCTCTACCTAATATATGTGAAACACATCATTGTCTCTTCTTCACCTTTGGGAAATACATCATTATCTGCTCCATACTGCTGGAAATACCATCATTGCCAGTTCCTCACCTGTTGGAATTGCATCACTGTTCTACCTCACCTATGGGAAATGCATCATTGTCTCTACCTCATATGTGGAAATGCAACACTTTCATTATCACACCTAAAGGAAATTTATCGTTATCTGCACCTTAAATGTGTGATATATGTTTTTATCTCTACCTCACTTATCAGAAATGCATCATGGTCTCCAACTCACCTGTGGGAAATGCATCATTGTCTACACATCTCTCCCATTTGACATGCATCATTGCCTCTACTTACCTGTTGAAATTGCATCACTGTTTTACCTCATCTGTGGTAAATGCATAATTATCTCTACCTAACCTCTTGGAATTGCATCACTCTTCTACCTCACCTGTGGGAAACGCATCATTGTCTGAACTTGACCAATGGAAAATGCATCATTCTCTCTACCTATCCTTGACAAAATTCATCATATTTGCACTTCACCTATTGGAAACACATCATTGTTCTACCTCTCCTGTGGGAAATGAATCACTGTTTCCTAGACACCTGTGGAAAATGCACCATTGTCTCTAACTCCCCTGTTTGAAATGTATCATTGCCTCTGTCTCACCTGTTGGAATTGCATCACTATTCTGCCTCTACTGTGGGAAATGCATCATTGTTTCTACCTCACTTGTGAGAAATGCACCACTGTCTCTATCTCTCCTGAGGAAAGTGCATTATTATCTCTACCACACTTTTGTGAAATCCTTCATTGTCTCCACCTCACCTTTTGAAAATGGAACATTGTCTCTAACTCACCTGTGGGAAATGAATCATTGCAACTCTATCACCTGTGGGAGATGCTTCATTTTATCTACCTCAAGTTTTGGAAATATATCATTGTCTCTAAATAACCTGTGGGAAATATATCAAGTTTGGGAAATGCATCATGGTCTACTCCTCACCTGTGGGATATACAGCATTTTCTCTACCAACCATGCGGGAAATGAAAAGTTTTTTCCACCTAACCTATGGAAAATTATCATTATCTTTACCCCTCATGTGTGACATGCATCAATGTCTCTACCTCACTTGTGTAAAATGCATCATTTTCTCTACCTCACCTATGTAAAATGCATTAGTCCCTCTATTCACCTGTGGCAATTATATCAAATTTCTACGTTACCTGTGGAAATGTCTCGTTGTCCCTACCTCAACTGTGGAAAATGCAACATTATGTCTCGTAACATATTAGAAATTCATCATTGTCTTCACTTCAACTGTAGCAAATGCATCAATGTCTCTACTTCATCTGTGGGAATTTCGTCTTTATCTCTACCTCACTTTTTGGAAATTCAACATTGTCTCCACCTCACCTGTGGGGAATGTAACATTATTTCTACTTCACTTATGGGAAATGCATGACAAAACTCATCATGTTCTGCACTTCACCTGTTGGAAATACATCGCGGTTCTACTTCTGTGGGATATGCAGCACTGTCTCGATCTCATCTGTGGGAAACGCATCATTATCTCCAAATACCCTGTGGATAAATGCAACACTTTCATTATCTCACCAAGTGAAAATTAATCGTTCTCTGTACCTTACCTGTGGGAAAAGTGCCTTTTTCTCCACCTCACTTACGGGAAATGCATCATGGTCTCCAGCACATCTGTGGAAAATGCATTAGTTTTTACCTCACCTGTGAGCATTGCCTCAATTTTTCCACCTCACCTATGTGAAATTCATCTTGATTCTACATTTCCTGTGAATAATGCATCATTTTCTCTACAACGCCAGTGGGAGTTGAATCATTGCAACACTATCACCTGTGGGAGATGCCTCAAGTTTGGGAAATGTATCATTGTCTCTACCACACCTGTAGGAAATATATCAATTTTGGGAAATTCATCATGTGGATAAATGCATCCCTTTCATTATCTCACGTAAGAGAAAATTAATTTTCTCTGTACCTTACCTGTGGGAAATGTGTCTTTTTCTCTACCTCTCTTATGGGAAATGCATTATGGTCTCCAGCACTTCTATAAGAAATGCATCATTGTATGTACCTCACCTGTGAGCATTGCCTCGATTTTCCCCCCTCACCTATGGGAAATACATCTTGCTTCTACATATCCTGTGGATAATGCATCATTGTATCTACCTCAACTGTTGGAGATGAATCATTGCAACACTATCACCTGAGGGAGATGCCTCAAGTTTGGGAAATGTGTCATTGTCTCTACCTCACCTGTGGGAAATATATCAACTTTGGGAAATGCGTCATGGTCAACTCATCACCTGTGGGATATACAGCATTTTCTCTACCCAGTATGCGGGTAATGAAATTACGATCTCACCTATGGAAAATTGTCATTATCTCTACCCCTCCTTTGGTAAATGTATCATTATTTCTACCTCACTTATGGGAAGTGCATCATTGCCTCCACCTCAACTGTGGGAAATGTATCATTATTTCTAACCCACTTATGGGAAATGCATCATTTTCTCTACTTCACCTGTGGGAAATATATCAAGTTTGGGAAATGCATCATTGCCTCCACCTCACCTGTGGGATATGTATCATTATTTCTACTTCACTTATAGGAAATGCATCATTTTCTCTACCTCACTTGTGTAAATGCTTCATTGTCTCCACCTCACCTGTAAGAAATGCATCATTTTGTCAACGTAAAATTTCAGATATGTATCATTGTCACTACTTCTAGTGTGGGAAATATATCATTATCACTATCTAACTTTTGGGAAATTCATCACTGTCTGTACTTCAAATGGGTGAAATGCATCATGATCTACTCCTCACCGTTGGGATATACATCATTTTCTCTATCCACCTGGCAGGATATGAAACATTTTCTCCACCTCATCTATGGAAAATTATCATAATCTGTGTCCCTCCTGTGGGAAATGCATCATTGACTCTACTTCACCATGTGAAGTGAAGCATTGTCTCTACCTCACCTGTGGGAAATGCATCTTTGTCTTGCCTCACCTGATGGAATTGCATCACTGTACTACCTCAGCTGTGTGAAATGCATCAAGCACTCTACTTAACCTGTAAGAAATGCATCATTGGCTCTAAATAACATGTGGGAAATTCATCACTGTTCCACCTCACCTGTTGGGTATGCATCATTGCATCTAATCTCCTAAGGGAGATTCATCAACGTTTCTATATTCCCTGTAGGAAATATATCATTGTCTCCACCTCAACTATGGAACATGCATCATTATCTTTCCTAGCAATATAAATCCTCATCATTGTCTTCACTTCACCGGTGGCAAAGTCATCGATATCTCTACTTCATCTGTGGGAAACAGTCATTTTTTCTACCTCACCTGTGGGAAATCTACATTCACTCTACATAACCTCTACTATAATCATCATGTTCTGCACTTCACCTCTTGAAAATTCATCACTGTTCTACTTCTTCTGTGGGAAATGCAGCACTCTCTTCATCTCATCTGTTGGAAATGCATCATTATTTCCAATTACCTTGTGGATAAATGCATCACTTTCATTATCTCACCTGATTGAAAATTAATTGTTCTCTGTACCTTACCTGTGGGAAATATGCCTTTTTATTCACCTCACTTGTGGGAAATGCATCATGGTCTCCTGCGCATCTGTGGACAATGCATCACAGTATGTACCTCACCAGTGAGCATTGCCTCAATTTTTCCAACTCACCTATAGGAAATTAATCTTGCTTCTACATTTCCTGTGGATAATGCATCAGTGTCTCTACCTCACCAGTGGGAGATGAATCATTGCAACACTATCAATTGTGGGAGATGCCTCAAGATTGGGAAATGTATCATTGTCTCTACCTCACCTGTGGGAAATATATCAAGTTTGGGAAATTCATCATGGGCTACTCATAACCTGTGGGATATACAGCATTTTCTCTACCTAGGATGCGGTTAATGAAAAATATTCTCCACCTCACCTATGGAAAATTATCATTATATGTACCACTCCTTTGGTAAATGTATCAAATTTCTAGCTCACTTATGGAAATAGCATCAGTTTCTCTACCTCACTTGTGGGAACGCTTTATTATCTCCACATCAACAGTAAGAAATGCATCATTGTCTTTACGTAAAATTTCGGATATGTATCAGCGTCACTACGATTAGTGTGGGAAATTTATCATTATCACTACCTAACCTTTGGGAAATTCATCATTGTCTGCATTTCGACTGGGTGAAATCCAACATTGTCAACTCCTCACCTGTGGGATACACAGCATTTTCTCTACCCACCATGCGGGAAATGAAACATTTTCCACCTATGGAAAATTATCATATTCTGTACCCCTACTGTGGGAAATGAATCATTGTCTTTGCCTCACCTGTTGGAATTGCATCACTGTTCTACCTCACCTGTGGAAAATGCATGAAGCACTCCAACTAAGCTGTGAGAAATGCATCATTGTCTCTAAGTAACATGTGGGAAATTCATCACTGATCCACCTCACCTGTGAAAATGCATCATTGTCCCTACCTCACCTGTGGGATATGCATCACTGCCTCTAATCTCCTATGGGAAATTCATCAAGGTTTCTACATTCCCTGTGGGAAATGTATCGTTGTCTCTACCACAACTTTGGTACATGCATCATTATCTTTCCTAACAACTTGAAACCTCATCATCGTCTTCACTTCACCTTTGGCAAATGGATCGATATCTCTACTTCATCTGTGGAAAATGCGTCATTGTTTCTACCTTACCTGTGGGAAATGTGCCTTTTTCTCCACCTCATTTATGGGAAATGTATCATGGTCTCCAGCACATCTGTGGAAAATTCATCATAGTATGTACCTCATCTGTGAGCATTGCCTCAATTTTTCCACCTCACCTATGGGAAAATCATCTTGCTTTTCCATTACCTGTGGATAATGCATCGTTTTCTCAACCTCACCAGTGGGAGATGAATATTTGCAACAGTATCACCTGTGGGAGATGCCTTGAATTTGGGAAATGTATCGCTGTCTCTACCTCACCTGTGGGATATATATCAAGTTTGGGAATTTCATCACGGTCTACTCATAACCTGTGGGATATACAGCATTTTCTCTACCCAGGATGCAGTTAATGAAACATTTTCTCCACCGCACCTATGGAAAATTATCATTATCTGTACTGCTTTTTTGATAAATGTATCATTATGTCTACCTCACTTATGGGAAAGGCATCATTGCCTCCACCTCACCTGTGGGAAATGTTACATTAGTTCTACCTCCCTTATGGCAAATGCATCATTTTCTCTACCTCACATGTGGGAATGCTTCTTTGTCTCCACATCAACTGTAAGAAATGCACCATTTTCTCTATATAAAATTTCGGATAGGTATCATTGTCACTTCTTCTAGTGTGAGAAATATATAATTATCACTACCTGAACTTTGGGAAAGACATCATTGTCTGCACTTTGACTGGGTGAAATGCAGCATGGTATCCAACTCACCTGTGGGATATACAGCATTTTCTCTACCCACCATGCAGGAAATGAAACATTTTCTCCTCCTCACCTATGGAAAATTACCATTATCTGTACTCCTCCTGTGGGAAATGCATCATTGTCTCTACCTCACCCATGTGAAATGCAGCATTGTCTCTACCTCACTTGTAGAAAATGCATCTTAGTCTTTGCCTCACCTGTAGGAGTTGCATCCCTGCTCTACCTCACCTGGGGGAAATGCATCAAGCATTCTAGCTAACCAGTCAGAAATGCATCATTGGCTCTAAGTAACATGTGGGAAATTCATCACTGATCCACCTCACCTGTGAAAATGCATCATTGTCCCTACCTCAACTGTGGGATATGCATCACTGCCTCTAATCTCCTATGGGAAATTCATCAAGGTTTCTACCTTCCCTGTGGGAAATATATCATTGTCTCTACCTCAACTTTGGTACATGCATCCTTATCTTTCCTAAATTCTTGAAACCTCATCATGGTCTTCACTTCACCTATGGCAAATGGATCGATATCTCTACTTCACATGTGGGAATTGCCTCATTGTTTCTACCTTACCTGTGGGAAATGTGCATTTTTCTCCACCTCACTTATGGGAAATGCATCATGGTCTCCAGCACATATGTGGGAAATGCATCATAGTATGTACCTCACGTGTGAGCATTGCCTCAATATTTCCACCTCACCTGTGGAAAATGCAACTTTGTCGTTGCCTCACCTGTTGGAATTGCATCACTGTTCTACCTCACCTGGGGGAAATGCATCAAACATTCTACCTAACCTGTGAGAAATGCATCATTGGCTCTAAGTAACATGTGGGAAATTCATCACTGTTCCATCTCACCTGTGAAAGTGAAAATGCAGCATTGTCTCTACCACACCTGTGGGATATGCATCATTGCCTCTAATCTCCTATGGGAAATTCATCGAGGTTTCTACCTTCCCTGTTGGAAAGTTATCATTGTCTCTACCTCAACTTCGGTGCATGCATCATTATCTCTCCTAACAACCTGAAACCTCATCATGGTCTTCACCTGTGGCAAATGGATCGATATCTCTACTTCACCTGTGGGAAATGGGTCATTGTTTCTACCTTACCTGTGGCAAATGTGCCTTTTTCTCCACCTCAATTATGGGAAATGCATCATGGTCTCCAGCACATCGGTGGGAAATGCAACCTAGTAAGAACCTCACCTGTGAGCTATGCCTCAATTTTTTCCACCTCCCCTATGGGAAATTTATCTTGCTTCTACATTTGCTGTGGATAATGCATCCTTTTCTCTACCTCTCCAGTGGGACACGAAACATTGCAACTCTATCACGTGTGGGAGATGCCTCATGTTTGGGAAATATATCATTGTCTCTACCCGACCTGTGGGATATATATCAAGTTTGGGAAATTCATCATGGTCTACTCATCACCTGTGGGATATACAGCATTTTCTCCACCCAGGATGCCGGTAATGAAACATTTTCTCCACCTCACCTATGGAATATTATCACTATCTGTACACCTCTTTGGGAAATGTAATATGATTTCTACCTCACTTATGGGAAAGGCATCATTGCCTCCACCTCACTTGTGGGAAATGTTTCATTATTTCTACCTCCCTTATGGCAAATGCATCCTTTTGTCTACATCACTTGTAGGAATGCTTCATTGTCTCCACATCACCTGTATGAAATGCATCATTTTCTATACGTAAAATTTCAGATATGTATCATTGTCACTACTTCTAGTGTGGGAAATATATCATTATCACTACCTAACCTTTGGGAAATTCATCATTTTCTGCACTTCGACTGGAAGAAATGCATCATTGTCTACTCCTCCCCTGTGGATTATGCGTCATTTTCTCTGCCCACCATGTGGGAAATGAAACATTTTCTCCACCTCACCTATGGAATATTACCATTATCTGTACCCTTCCTGTGGGAAATTCAACATTGTCTCTACCTCACACATGTGAAATGCAGCATTGTCTCTACCTCACCTGTAGAAAATGCATCTTATTCTTTGGAATGCATCTTAGCCTGTTGGAATTGCATCACTGTTCTACCTCACCAGTGGGAAATGCATCAAGCATTCTACCTAACCTGTCAGAAATGCATCATTGGCTCTAAGTAACATGTAGAAAATTCATCACTGTTCCATATCACCTGTGAAAATGCAGCATTGTCTCTACCTCACCTGTGGGATATATATCAAGTTTGGGAAATTAACATGGTGTACTCATCACCTGTGGGATATACAGCATTTTCTCTACCCAGGATGCGGGTAATTGAACATTTTCTCCACCTCACCTATGGAATATTATTATTATTTGTACCCCTAATTTGGGAAATGTATCATTATTTCTACCTCACTTATGGGAAAGGCATCATTGCCTCCACCTCACCTTTCGGAAATGTTTCATTATTTCTACCTCCCTCATGGCAAATTCATCATTTTCTGTACCTACTTGTGGGAATGCTTCATTGGCACCACATCAACTCTAAGAAATGCATCATATTCTCTACATAAAATTTCAGATATGTATCATTGTCACTTCTTCTAGTGTGAGAAATATATAATTATCACTACCTGAACTTTGGGAAAGACATCATTGTCTGCACTTTGACTGGGTGAAATGCAGCATGGTATCCAACTCACCTGTGGGATATACAGCATTTTCTCTACCCACCATGCGGGAAATGAAATATTTTCTCCACCTCACCTATGGAATATGACCATTATCTTTTACCCTTCCTGTGGGAAATGCATGATTGTCTCTACCTCACCCATGTGAAATGCAGCATTGTCTCGCATCTTTTTTGTTGCCTCACCTGTTGGAATTGCATCACTGTTCTACCTCAACTGGAGGAAATGCATCAAGCACTCTACCTAACCTGTGAGAAATGCATCATTGGCTCTAAGTAACATGTGGGAAATTCACCACTGTTCCACCTCACCTGTGAAAATGCAGCATTGTGTCTAGCTCGCCTGTGGGATATGCATCATTGCCTCTAATCTCCTATGGGAAATTCATCAAGGTTTCTACCTTCCCTGTGGGAAATGTATCATTGTCTCTACCTCAACTTTGGTACATGCATCATTATCTTTCCTACAACTTGAAACCTCATCATGGCCTTCACTTCACCTGTGGCAAATAGATCGATATCTCTACTTCACCTGTAGGAAATGCGTCTTTGTTTCTACCTTACCTGTGGGAAATATGCTTTTTTCTCCACCTCACTTATGGGAAACGCATCATGGTCTCCAGCACATCTGTGGGAAATGCATCATTGTATGTACCTCACCTGTGTGCATTTCCTCAATTTTTCAAACTCACCTATGGGAAATTCATCTTGCTTCTACATATCCTGTGGATAATTCATCATTTTCTCTACCTCACCAGTGGGAGATGCATCATTGCAACACTATCACCTGTGGGAGATACCTCAAGTTTGGGAAATGTATCATTTTCTCTACCTCACCTGTGGGATATATATCAAGTTTGGGAAATTCATCATGGTCTACTCATCACCTGAGGGATATACAGCATTTTCTCCACCCAGGATGCCGGTAATGAAACATTTTCTCCACCTCACCTATGGAATATTATAATTATGTGTACCCCTCCTTTGGGAAATGTAATATTATTTCTACCTCCCTTATGGCAAATGCATCATTTTCTCTACCTCACTTGTGGGAATGTTTCCTTGTCTCCACATCAACTGTAAGAAATGCATCATTTTCTCTATATAAAATTTCGGATATGTATCATTGTCACTTCTTCTAGTTGAGAAATATATAATTATCACTACCTGAACTTTGGGAACGCTATCATTGTCTGCACTTCGAATGGGTGAAATGCAGCATGGTATCCAACTCACCTGTGGGATATGCAGCATTTTCTCTACCACCATGCGGGAAATGAAACATTTTCTCCACCTCACCTATGGAAAATTACCATTATCTGTACTCCTCCTGTGGGAAATGTATCATAGTCTCTACCTCACCCATGTGAAATGCAGCATTGTCTCTACCTCACTTGTAGAAAATGCATCTTAGTCTTTGCCTCACCTGTAGGAGTTGCATCCCTGCTCTACCTCACCTGTGGGAAATGCATCAAGCATTCTAGCTAACCCATCAGAAATGCATCATTGGCTCTAAGTAACATGTGGGAAATTCATCACTGTTCCATCTCACCTGTGAAAATGCAGCATTGTCTCTACCTCACCTGTGGGATATGCATCATTGCCTCTAATCTCCTATGGGAAATTCATCAAGGTTTCTACCTTCCCTGTGGGAAATATATCATTGTCTCTACCTCAACTTTGGTGCATGCATCCTTATCTTTCCTAAATTCTTGAAACCTCATCATGGTCTTCACTTCACCTGTGGCAAATGGATCGATATCTCTACTTCACATGTGGGAATTGCCTCATTGTTTCTACCTTACCTGTGGGAAATGTGCATTTTTCTCCACCTCACTTATGGGAAATGCCTCAATATTTCCACCTCACCTGTGGAAAATGCAACTTTGTCGTTGCCTCACCTGTTGGAATTGCATCATTGTTCTACCTCACCTGGGGGACATGCATCAAGCATTCTACCTAACCTGTGAGAAATGCATCATTGGCTCTAAGTAACATATGGGAAATTCATCACTGTTCCATCTCACCTGTGAAAATGCAGCATTGTCTCTACCTCACTTGTGGGATATGAATCATTGCCTCTAATCTCCTATGGGAAATTCATCAAGGTTTCTACCTTCCCTGTGGGAAATGTATCATTGTCTCTACCTCAACTTTGGTACATGCATCATTATCTTTCTTAACATCTTGAAACCTCATCATGGTCTTCACTTCACCTGTGGCAAATGGATTGATATCTCTACTTCACCTGTGGGAAGTGAGTCATTATTTCTACCTTACCTTCTTGAAATGTGCCTTTTTCTCCACCTCACTTATGGGAAACGCATCATGGTCTCCAGCACATATGTGGGAAATGCATCATAGTATGTACCTCACCTGTGAGCATTGCCTCAAGTTTTTCCACCTCAACTATGGGAAATCTAACTTTCTTCTACATTTGCTGTGGATAATGCATCATTTTCTCTACCTCACCAGTGGGAGACTAATCATTGCAACACTATCACCTGTGGGTGATGCCTCAAGTTTGGGAAATGTATCATTTTCTCTACCCCACCTTTGGGATATATATCAAGTTTGGGAAATTCATCATGGTCTACTCATCACCTGTGAGATATACAGCATTTTCTCTACACAGGATGCGGGTAATGAAACATATTCTCCACGTCTCGTGTGGAATATTATAATTATCTTATCCCTTTTTTGGGAAATTTATCATTATTTCTACCTCACTTATGGGAAAGGCATCATTGCCTCCATCTCACCTTTGGGAAATGTTTCATTATTTCTACCTCCCTTATGGCAAATGCATCATTTTCTCTACCTCACTTGTGCTAACGCTTCATTGTCTCCACATCAACTGTAAGAAATGCATCATTTTCTCTACGTAAAATTTCGGATATATATCATTGTCACTACTTCTAGTGTGGGAAATATATAATTATCACTACCTAAACTTTGGGAAATTCCTCATTGTCTGCACTTCGACCGGATGAAATGCATTATGGTCTCCAACTAACCTGTGGGATATACAGCATTTTCTCTATCCACCATGCGGGAAATAAAACATTTTCTCCACCTCACCTATGGAAAATTACCATTATCTGTACCCCTCCTGTGGGAAATGCATCATTGTCTCTACCTCACCCATGTGAAATGCAGCAGTGTCTCGCATCTTTGTCGTTGCCTCAACTGTTGGAATTGCATCACTGTTCTACCTCACCTTGGGGAAATGCATCAAGCATTCTACCTAACCTGTGAGAAATGCATCATTGGCTCTAACTAACATATGGGAAATTCATCACTGTTCCACCTCACCTGTGAAAATCGATCATTGTCTCTACGTCACCTGTGGGATATGCATCATTGTCTCTAATCTCCTATGGGAAATTCATCAACGTTTCTCCCTTCCCTGTGGGAAATGTGTCATTGTCTCTACCCCAACTTTGGTACATGCATCCTTATCTTTCCTAACAACTTGAAACCATATCATGGTCTTCACTTCACCTGTGGCAAATGGATCGATATCTCTTCTTAACCTGTGGGAATTGCGTCATTGTTTCTACCTTACCTGTGTGAAATGTGCCTTTTTCTCCACCTCACTAATGGGAAATGCATCATGGTCTCCAGCACATCTGTGAGAAATGCAGCATTGTGTGTACCTCATGCGTGAGCATTGTCTCAATTAATCCACCTCACCTATGGGAAATTCATCTTGCTTCTACATTTCCTGTATAAGATGCATCATTGTCTCTACCTCACCTGTGGGAAATGATTCATTGCAACTCTATCAACTGTGGGAGAAGCTTCATTTTATCTACCTCTAGTTTGGGAAATGTATCATGGTCTCTACCTCACCTGTGGGAAATATATCAACTTTGGGAAATACATCATGGTCTACTCCTCACCTGTGGGATATACAGCATTTTCTCTACCCACCGTGCGGGAAATGAAACATTTTCTCCACATCACCTAGTAAAAATTATCAATATCTTTAACCCTCCTGTGGGAATTTCATCATTGTCTCTTCCTCACATGTGTGAAAAGCATCATTTTCTCTACCTCAACTATGGGAAATTCATGATTGCCTCTATTCACCTGTGGGAAATGCATCAAAGTTTCTACCTTGCATGTGGAAACATGTCATTGTTCCTACCTCAACTGTGAAAAATGCAACATTCTGTCTCCTGACATCTTAGAAATTCATCATTGTCTTCACTTCAACTGTGGCAAAAGCCTCAATGTCTCTACTTCATCTGTGGGAAATGCGTCGTTGTCTTAACTCTCTACCTCTCTTATGGAAAATACATCATGTTCTCCACCTCACCTGTGGGAAATGTATCATTATTTCTACCTCACTTATGGGAAATGCATCATTGTCTCCACCTCACCTGTGGGAAATGTACCATTATGTCTCTTGACATCTTAGAAATTCATCATTGTCTTCACTTCAACTGTGGCAAATGCATTAATGTCTCTATTTCATCTGTGGGAAATGTTTCGTTGTCTCCACCTCACTTGTGAAAATGCTTCATTGTCTCCAGCTCACCTGTGGAAAGTGCATCATTTTCTCTACGTAAAATTTCGGATATGTATCATTGTCATTACTTCTAATGTGGGAAATATATCATTATCTCTACCTAACCTATGGGAAATTCATCATTGTCTGCACTTCAACTGGGGGAAATGCATAATGTTCTACTCCTCACTTGTGGGATATAACCCACCATGCAAGAAATGAAACATTTCTCCATCTCACCAATGGAAAATTATCATTATCTTTAACCCTCCTGTGGGAAATGCATCATTGTCTCTACCTCACCCATGTGAATTGCAGCATTGTCTCTACCTCACCTGTGGGAAATGCATCTTGGTCTTTGCCTCACCTGTTGGAATTTCATCATTGTTCTACCTCACCTGTTGGAATTGCATTTGTCTCTACCTAAACTTTGGGATATGCATCATTGTCTCTATTCACTGTGGGAAATTCTACAATGTTTCTACCTTCCCTGTGGGAAATGCATCATTGTCTCTACCTCAACTGTGGGACGTGCATCATTATCTTCCCTAACAAATTGATACCTCATCATTGTCTTCACTTCACCTGTGGCAATTGCATCGATATCTCTACTTCATCTGTGGGAAATGCGTCATTGCTTCTAAATCGGCTGTGTATAATGCAGCATTGCCTCTAACTAACCTGTGGGAAATACTTTATTCACTCTACATAACCTCTATGAAACTCATCATATTCTGCACTTCACGTGTTGAAAATTCACCACTGTTCTACTTCTTCTGTGGGCAATGCATCATTGTCTCTACCACACCTTTGGGAATGCTTCATTATCTCCACCTAATCTTTTGGAATTGATCTTTGTCTCAACAACACCTGTTACAAATGTGACAATGTTTCCACATCACCTGTGCAAAGTCATCCTTGCTTCTACATTTTCTTTGGAAAATGCATCATTGTCTCTACAACACATGTGTGAAATGCATCATTTTCTCTATGTAAAGTTTGGGAAATATATCATTGTCTCTACCTATCCTATGGGAAATTCATCATTGTCTGCACTTCAACTGGGTTAAATGCATCATGGTCTACTCCTCACCTGTGGGATATACAGCATTTCTCTACCCACCATACGGGAAATGTAACATTTTCTCCACCTCACCTATGGAAAATTATCATTATCTCTACCCCTCCTGTAGGAAATGTAGCATTGTCTCTACCGAACCTGTGAGCAATGCATCATTGACTCTAACTAACATGTGGGAAATTCACTCACCTGTGAAAATGCATCATTGTGTCTACCTCACCTGTGGGATATACATCATTGCCTCTATTCACCTGTGGGATATTTATCATCATTTCTACCTTCCTTGTGGGAAATGTATCATTGTGTCTACCTCATCTGTGGTACATGCATCATTATCTTTCCTAATAAGTTGAAACGCCATCATTGTCTTCACTTCACCTGTGGCAAATGGTCAATACCTCTACTTCATCTGTGGGAAATGCGTCAATATCTCTACTTCCTCTGTGGGAAATGAGTCATTGTTTCTGCCTCACCTGTGTGAAATGCAGCATTGTCTCTGACTCACTTGTGGGAATGCTTCAATCACTCTACATAACCTCTAGGAAACTGATCATATTCTGCACTTCACCTGTTTGAAATTCATCAGTGTACTGCTTCTTCTGTTGGAGATGCAGCCTTGTCTCGATCTCTTGTCTGGGAAATGCATCATAATCTCCAAATACCCTGTGGTAAATGCATCATTTTCATTATCTCTCCTGGGTAAATTTAATCGTTCTCTGCACCTTACTTGTGTGAAATGTGTCTTTTTATGTACCTCAATTTTGGGACATGCATCATGGTCCCCAACTCACCTGTGGCAAATGCATCATTGTCTGTACCCCACCTGTGAGCATTGCCTCAATTTTTCCACATCACGTGTGGGAAAATCATCTTGATCCTACATTTTTTGTGGAAAAAGCATCATTGTCGCTACCTCACCTGTGGGAATGGAATCATTGCAACTCTATCACCTGTGGGAGATGCTTCATTTTATCTACCTCAAGTTTGGGAAATTTATCATTTTCTCTACCTCATCTGTGGGAAATACATAATTGTCTCTACCTAACTTATGGGATATTCATCATTGTCTGCACTTCTCCTGGGTGAAATGCATCATGTTGTCTTCCTCACATGTGGGAAATGCTTAATTTTCTCTACCAAACCTACGGTCAATGCAACATTTTCTCTACCTCACCTGTGGGAAATATATCATTATTTGTACCATACCTGTGGGAAATGAATTATTGCCTCTACTTCACCTGTGGGAAATGCATCATTCTCTCTAACTAACCTTTATGAAATTCATCTTTGTCTGCACTTCACCTGTTTGGAACACATCATTGTTCTACCTCTCCTGTGGGAAATGCATCATTGTCTCCTCTTCACCTGAGGAAAATGCATCATTGTCTGCACCTCCCCTGTTTGAAATGTATAATTGCCTCTGTTTCACCTGTTGGAATTGCATCACTCTTCTGCCTCTCCAGTGGGAAATGTATCATTGTCTCTACCTCACCTTTGGGAAATGCTTCATTGTCTTCACCTACCTGTGGAAAATGCATCCTTGTCTCAACCTATCCAATGGAAAATGCATCATTGTCTCCACTCTCCTCACCTTTAAGAAATGTGTCAATATTTTCACTTCACCTGTGGGAAAGTCATCCTTGCTTCTACATTTCCTGTGGAAAATGCATCATTGTCTCTCCCACATCTGTGTGAAATGCAACATTGTCACTAAAATCACCTCTGGAAAATGCATCATTTTCTCTCCCTAAGTTGGGAAATGTATCACTGTTTCTACCTCACCTGTGGGAAGTATATTATAATCTCTACCCTTCTTATGGGAAATTCATCATATTTGGCATTTCAGCTGGGTGAAATGCATCATGATCTCTTCCTCAGCAGTGGTAAATGCAGCATTTTATCTTCCAAGCATGTGGTAAATGCAACACTTTGTGCACCTCACCTGTGGGTAATATATCATTATCTGTTCCTCACTTGTGGGATATGAATCATTCCTTCATTTCGCATGTGGGAAATGCATGAATGTTTCTACCTCATCTGCGGGAAATGCATCATTGCCTTACTTCACTTCACCTGTGGGAAATGCATCATTGTCTCCATCTCCCCTGTTTGAAATGCCTATTGCCCATGCCTCACCTGTTTGAGTTGCATCACTGTTCTACATTATCTGTGGGAAATGCATCATTGGTTCTACCTCACCTGTGGGAAAGTAATCACTGTCTCTATCTCTCTTGTGGGAAAAGCATCATTGTTTCTATCTCACTTGTGGGAAATGCACCATTATCTCCACTTCAACTTTGGGAAATGCTTCTTTGTCTCCCCTCACCTGTTGGAAATGCATCCTTTTCTCAACCTCACCTGTGAAAAATGTGCCAAAGTTTCCACCTCACCTGTGGGAAATTCATCTTTGCTTCTACATTTCCTGAGGAAATGCATCATTGTCTCTACCTCACCTGTGGGAAATGCATCATTGTCAATACATCACCTGTGTGAAATGATCAATTTTCTCTACGTAAAGTTTGGGAAATGAACCATTGTCTCTACCTCAACTGTGGGAAATATATCATTGTCTCTACATAACCTATGGGAAATTCATTATTGTCTGCACTTAAACTGGGTGAAATGCATCATGGTCTCTATCTCACCAGTGGAATATTCAGCATTTTTTTCTCCAAAAAATGCTGTATATGCAACATTTTCTCCACCTCACCTGTGAAAATTATCATTGTCTGTACCTCACTTGTGGGAAATGAATCATTGCCTCTACTTGACCTTTGGGAAATGCAATAATGTTTCTACCTCACCTGTGGAAAATGCATTATTGCCTATACTTCACTTCACCTGTGGTAAATGCATCATTATCCCCTGTTCACCTGTGAAAAATGCATCATTTTCTCCACTTCCACTGTTTGAAAATCATCATTACCTCTGCCTCCCCTGTTGGAATTGTATTACTGTTCTACCTAAATGTAGGAATTGCATCACTGTTCTACCTCACCTGTGGGAAATGGATCAAGCACTCTACCTAACCTGTGAGCAATGTATCATTGACTGTAACATGTGGGAAATTCACTCACCTGTGAAAATGCATCATTGTGTCTAACTCACCTGTGGGATATGCATCATTGCCTCTATTCACCTGTGGGATATTTATCAACATTTCTACCTTACCTGAGGGAAATGCATCAACTGTGGTACATGCATCATTATCATTCCTAACAATTTGAAACCTCTTCATTGTCTTCACTTCACCTGTGGCAAATGCATCGATATCTCTACTTCATCTGTGGGAAATGTGTCATTGTTTATACCTCACCTGTGTGAAATGCAGCATTGTCCCTAACTCACTTGTGGGAAATGCTTCATCAACTCTACATAAACTCTACCAAACTCATCATATTCTGCATTTCACCTGTTGGAAATTCATCACTGTACTACTTCTTCTGTGGGAAATGCAGCATTGTTTTGCTCTCATCCGTGGGAAATGCATCACTTTCATTACCTCACCTCAGTGAAAATTAATCGTTCTCGGCACCTTACCTCTGGGAAATGTGCCTTTTTATCTACCTCACTTATGGTACATGCATTATGGTCTCCACCTCACTTGTGGGAAATGCATCATTGTCTGTACCTCACCTGTGGGAAATGAATCACTGCCTCTACTTGACCTTTGGGAAACGTAATAATGTTTCTACCTCACTTGTGCAAAATGCATTATTGCCTATACTTCACTTCACCTGTGGCAAATGCATTATTGCCCCTTCACACCTGTGGGAAATTCATCATTGTCTCCACCTCCACTGTTTGAAAATCATCATCACCTCTGCCTCTCCTGTTGGAATTGCATTACTGTTCTATGTTAATGTAGGAAATTCATCATTGTTTCTACCTCACCTGTGGGAAATGCATCATTGTCTCTATATTTCCTGTGGGAAATGCATCATTTTGTCTACCTCTCCTTTATGAAATGCTCCATTTTTCTGCACCTCACCTGTGAGAAATGCATCATTGTCTCCACTTCACCTGTGGGAAATACCTCATTATCTATACACCACCTGTGTTAAGTATATCACTATCTGTACCTTGCCTGTGTGACATGCATCTTGTCTCTACCTTACCTGTGAGAAATGTATCGATGGTTTTAATTCACCTGTGGGAAATTCCACCTTGCATCTACATCTACTGTTGAAAATGCATCATTGTCTCTACCTCACATGTGGGAAAAGTATCATTTTTTGTACCTAACTTTGGGAAATTCATCATATTCTATAACTAACCTGTGTTAAATTCTTCATTGTTCTACCCTACCTATGGCAAATGCATCGTTTTCTCCCCATCACCAGGGGGAAATGCATCATTGTCTCCACCTCACCTGTGGGAAATGCATCATTATGTTTACATCACCTTTGAGAAATGCATCCATGTTTCCAACTCACCTGTGGTGAATATCTCCTTGCTTCTACATCTTCTGTGGAAAATGCATCATTATCTCTACTTCACAAGTGGGTAATGCATCATTTTCTCTACGTCATCTTTAAGAAATGCATCTTTTTTTCTACCTAACCTGTGGGAAACTCATCATTGTCTCTAACTATCCTGTGAGAAATTCTTCACTCTTCTACCTCATCTGTGGGAAATGAATCATTTTCTCTACCTCATCTATAGGAAATGCATCATTGCCTCTATTTCACCTGTGGGATATGCATCAATATTTCTACCTCCTCTGTGGGAAATGCATCATTGTCTTGACCTAACCTGTAGGAAATTCATCATGTTTTGTACTTCACCTGTGGAAAATGCACTATTTTCTATTCCTCAACTCTGGGAAATCCAGCATTTTCTCTACCTAATATGAAGGAAATTAATTATTTTCTCTACCTCACATGTGTGAAGTATATCATTATCTGTACCTCTCTTGTGGAAAATGTATTATTGCCTCTCCTTCACATGTGGGAATTGCATCATTGTTTCTACCTTAACTGGGAAATGCATCTTTGTCTCTATCGCATCTATGGGAAATGCATCATTGTCTCTACCTCACCTACGGGAAATGCTTCTTCGTATTCACCTCACAAGTTTGAAAAGCATTATTGTACACACCTCACCTGTGGGAAATGCATCATTATCTCTATATCACCTGTGATAAATATATCATTATCTATCCTCATCTATGGGAAATGCATCCATGTTTTTAACTCATCTGTGGGAAATGCCTCCTTGGTTCAAAATCTGCTGTGGAAATTGCATCATTGTCTCTACCTCACATACGGGAAATGCATCATTGTCTCCACCTCACCTATGAAAAATGCATCGTTTCTACCTCACCTGTTGGAATTGCATCACTGTTCTATCTCACTTTTGGGAAAGGCATAAGTGTCTCTACCTCAACTGTGGGAAATGGAACATTCTCTCTACCTAACCCTAAGAAATTCATCATAGTCTGCACTTAACCTGTTGGAAATACATTACTGTTCTACCTCTCTTGTGGAAAATGCATTATTGTTTCCATCTCGCCTGTGGGAAATACCTCACTTTCATTATCTCAACTGAGGGAAATGTATCGTTTTCTCCACCTTACATGTGTAAAATACGACTTTGACCCTACCTCATTTATTGTAAATGCATCATGGTCTCCACCTCACCTGTGGGAAATTCATCATTGTATCCATCTCACCTGTGAGAAATGCCGCCTTGGGTCTACCTCTCCTGTGGTAAATGCATCATAGTCTCTACCTCACATGTGGGAAATGCATTATTTCTCTAACTCACATTTGGGAAATTCATCATTTTCTCTACCTAACCTTTTGGAAATTCATCATTGTCTTCACTTGTGGGAAATGCATCATTTTCTCTACCTCAAGTTTGGGAAATGTACCATTGTCTCTACCTCACCTGTGGGAAATATATCACTGTCTCCACATAAACTTTGGGATATTCATCATTGTCTGCACTTCACCTGGGTGTAATGCATCATGGTCTCTTCCTTACCAGTTGGAAATGCATCATTTTCTCTATCAAACATATGGTAAATGCAACATTTTCTCTACCTCAGCTGTGGGAAATATATCATTAACTGTACCTCACCAGTGGGAAATGTGTCATTGTTTCTACCTCACCTGTGGGAAAAGTATCATTGTCTCTTTCTCTTGTGGGAAATGCATCATTTTCTCAACCTCACCTCAGAGAAATGCATCATTTACTGCACCTCACTTGTGGGAAATGCATCATTTTCTTTACCTAACCAGTGGGAAATGCATTATTGTCTGCACCTCACCTGTGGGAAATGCATCATAATCTCTACCTAACATGTGGGAAATGCATCATTTCTCTACCTCAACTTTGGGAAGTTCATCATTGTCTCTATCTAAGCTGTGGGAAATGCATCATTGTCACTACCTCACCTGAGGGAAATAAATCATTTTTCTACCTCACCTGTTGGAAATACATCATTGTCTCCACCTAATTTATGGGAAATTCATCAATTTCTGCAATTCACCTGTGGAAAAGGCATCCTTGTCTGTTCCTCACCTGTGGGAAATTCAGCATTTTCTCTACTTCCCCCGTGGAAAATATATCAATATCTGTACCTCACCTGTGGGAATTGCATCATTGCCTCTCCTTCATATGTAGGAAGCCCATCATTGTTTCTACCTCACCTATGGGAAATGCATCATTTTCCCTATCTCTCCTGTGTGAAATTCATCATTGTCTCTACCCCACCTGTGGAGAATGCATCATTGTGTCTATCTCACCTGTGAGAAATGCCACCTTGTGCCTACCTCTCCTGTGAGAAATGCATCACTGTGTCTAAATCACCTTTGGGAAATTCATCATTGCCTCTACTGCACCTTTTGGAATTGCATGAGTATTCACCATCACTTGTGGGAAATCCTTCACTGTCTCCTCCTCACCTGTTGGAAATGCATCATTGTCTCCATTTCACTTGTGGGAAATGGTTCATTGTCTCTCTTTCTCACCTCTGAGAAATGCGTCAATGTTCACACCTCACCTCTGGGAAATTCATCCTTGCTTCTATATTTCCTGTGGAAAAAGCATCATTGTCTCTCCCTCACCTGTGTGAAATGCATCATTTTCACTACATCACCTGTGGGAAATGCATTATTTTCTCTACCACAAGTTTGGGAAATGAATCACTTTCTCTACTTCACCTGTGGGAAATACATCATTGTCTCTACCTATCCTATGTGAAATTCATCAATGTCTGCACGTCACCTGGGTGAAATGCATCAAGGTCTCTTCCAAACCTGAGGGAAGCTCAATTGAGACATAACTTCTGTTAGTTCTTTTGCTTCTTTATTAAGGTTCTGACTGGTGGTCCTGTCTTTCATTGAGAGTGTGGTGTTGATGTCTTCCAATATAAATGTGTGAAGTTGTTGAGCACTATCTTGTCTTTCAACCATTTTAGATTACTTTTGTAGAATACTCTTTTTACTACTCTATCCCATTTCTAATTGAAACATTTGGTCTTTTGGTGACTAGTATCTTGAGTTTTTGCCAGGCCTCTGTAGATTTGGTGTTGATGAATATTTTTCCCATTCTGTGAGCTGCCATTTTGTTTTGCAGAAGCATCTCTCTTTCACGAGGGCCCCTATATTAATTGTTGACGTAATTGTGTCGGCTACTGGTTTTAGGTGCAGGAAGCATTCTCTTCTATCATTTCATGCAAGGGTACCTTTCATTTTCTATTCTAAGAAGTTTAGTGAGGCTTGGGTGATCTTGAGATAATTGGTCCATTTGAACTTATATTTTGTGCATGGCAATAGATATGGATATATCTGCAATTTTCTACATGTCAGTATCCAGTTATGCCAGCATTATGTATGTGATAATTTTTTTTTCACTGGATAATTTTAACATTTTTTCAAAAATAAGTTTTTCATAGACTTGTGGGCTAATATGTGGTTTTACCATTTGATTCTGTTGGTCTACCAATCTATTTTTGTGTTAGTACCAAGAAGTTTTCTGTTTAATATTTTTATAATACATCTTGAAGTCATGGATGGTGATGCATCTGGAAGTTCCTTTGTTGTAAACGGTTGTTTTTCCTATCCTGCATTTTTTGGTTTTAGAGAAAATGTTCAGTATTAGTCTTTCAAGATATGTCAAAAATTGTGCCAGGCTTTTACAGGGATTGCATTGAAATTGTAGATTGTTTTTAGCAAGATTGCCATTTCTACTATGTTGATGTTACCTATCAACGAGCATGGCAGATAATTACATTTTCTGGTATCTTCTTACATTTCTTCTTTGAAGCCTCTAAGTTCTTGTTAGAGAGGTTTTTCCATTTGTTTTGTTAGAGTTACCCCACTATATTTTATGCTGTTTGTCACTATAATAATAGGGATGTTGCTCTGATTTATTTCTCAGCCAATTTGTCCTCAATATATAGAAGGGTTACTGATTTTTAGAAGTTAATCTCAATTGTAGGAATTTCCTTGTAGAATATCTTAGTTAAGTCATGGAAACTGTCATATCCTCTGTAAACAGTGAAACTTGACTTTTTCTCTTCCCAGTTATATCCTATTTTCTCCTTTTATTGTCTTATTGCTCTAGCTAGAACTTAAAGCACCATATTGAAGAAAAATGGAGAGAGTTGTAAGCCATGTGTTGTTCCTGGTTTTATAGGAATCTCACTGAGTTTCTCTCCGTTTAGTTTGATATTGGCTGCTGGTTTGCTGTGTATTGCTTTTTATGGTTTGGTAAGTTCCTGTTATCCATGATCTCTCCATGACCTTTATCAATGTTTTATGAAATAATCATGTGTTTTTTTTTTCTTAGTCAGTTTGTTTATATGGTGGATTCCACTGATGAATTTTTCTATGTTGAAGTATATCCCTACATCCCTGGTGTAAATGCTACTTGATCATGCTGGATGATTATTGTGATGTGTTCTTGGGTTCGATTTGACAATATTTTATTAAGTATTTTTGTATCAATGTACTTGTGAGATATTGGTCTGTAGTTCCCTTTCTTTGCTGTGACTTTGTGGTTTGGATACACAGGTGATTTTACTCTCATAGAGTTTTACAATGACCTTTGTGCTTCTCTTGTGTGGAACACTTTGAGGAGTACTGGTATGACTTCTTCTTTGGATTTCTTGTAAAATTCTGCACTAAAACAATCTGTCCCTGGGTTTTTTGTTTTGTTTGTTTGTTTGTTTGTGTACCAGTGTTTAAATGATTACTTCTTATTCATTTTGTCTTGTAGGTCTATTACGTTGCTTGTCCTTGATTTAATTTTCATAAATGATATCTATACAAAAAATTACAGTTAATTATTCATTTTTGAATTTTGACGTATGACATGACATTCTTCTCATTTCATCATTTTCCATTCTTATGTCTCCCTTTTCATTTCTTATTTAGTTAAATTCCATGTCCTCTCTCTGGTTTTTTTTTGTTACTTTGGATGAATGTTTGTATATCTCGTTGATTTTCTCAAAGAAAAAACTCATTGTTTCATTGATTCATACTATTGTTTTCTTTGCTTCTACTTTATGAATTTCTGCTCTCAATTTGATTATTTCCTGGAGACTACTCCTCTGGGGAAAGTTTGCTTCTTTTGTTCTAGAAACTTCAGTGTGTTATTAATTCTCTAATGTGAATATTTTCCAGTTAACTCATGTAGTCATATATTGCTAAGAACTTTCCTCTCAGCGCTGCTTCAAAGTGTCCAATTGTTATGGCAGGTTTTTCCTCGCCGTCATCATGGTTCTGTCACCAGTCTGTTATGGGAGGTTGTTCCTTCCTGCCGGCTCCAGCCTGCTAGCCTGCCGCCCGCCTGTCTGGGCCCACAGCTGCACCAGCCTCAAATAACATTCAGAGACTGTGTATTTGATACAATCCTGTTGACCAATGACTATCATTGTTAATGGGATAACTCTTCCTTAATTATTAACCCATTTCTACTTATCTAAGTATTTCCACGTGGTCGTCTTATGGGGAGCCACGGCCAGCGTCTTCCTTCCTCCCCGATCTACATTTTGACTCCTCCTTCCCACTTCATCTATCCTTATCCTAGTCTCCTAGCCCCACCTATCTAGTTTTCCATTGCTCAACAGGTCTTTATTAACCAGTATGAGAAACATATATAAAGAATAATATTTCCCATCACCTCCTCTTTTTTGTCTAAAATAAAAAGAAGGGTTTAAATCTTAACATAGTAAAATATAAAATACAACAGTTATCAAATAAGAATCACAGTTAATAATATTTAGTCCATTAACATTTTGTAAGACTTGAAGAAAATATCATCTATCCTATCTTTGTGAGACTATAGTTCTATATGTAACTTATCTTTAATCCTACCTAAGGAAAACTATAACCATAACTATCTGTCTTCAACTCCTTCAAAGACCACAGAAAGATAATATATAAACTCTTAAAATGACAGAGACAACTCATTGCCTGGTCAGTCACCCGAAGTTCTTCTGTGCCATAGGCCATAGGCTATAATGTGTCTGGTAGACTTTCAGCAAAGCAGGGAACTTTAAACTGTCCACCTGTATTGACAGTTTGTTAGTCAATTTTCTCTGTGTCTTGTAGACTGTCTGGATGTCTGGCAGCCTCTTCCATGTAGCGGGGATCCTGTATCAATGTCCATCTTGAATCAGCAGTCATCTTTTTGTGGGTCCTGCATGTCTAGTTTCTACAGCATAAAGACAAACAGTCCAGACAATAACAGTATCTTGTCCATATGGCTAGTCTTGACATGATAGAAGCAAACTCCATAACATGTTTCTTCGATATCCATTTTCCTTTCTGACACAGGTGGTGTTACCAGGAGCAGTTGTGGCTCATTGTCAAGAAAAACAATAAATCATTTTAAATGCCTTATTCTGTAGGTCTTTGAAAGGTTTGAAGAATACCTATTCATCTCAAATATATCTCTGCATATCTAGAAATCATAATTAACTTAATTCCAAATTTTGACTATCATAGGTAACTCTCTATAATCTGTACTAAATTATACATTACATTTATAAATGAGCTATATAAACACAATACCCAAACAAGAGGAGAAATATACATATCACAAAATTGACCTTAAATTGTATCAATAAAAGAAAATCCATTCCAAAGCAAAGTATTCATATCTATAACATAATTCCTTTTTTACCTTTAAAAAGATTGCTTGTGTTCATTAAGAAGTTATAACCAAGCTAATTTAAATGAAAACAATCATTTATTAATAACATTTGGGAATTTAGGTGTCGTTCTTTCCAAACTACTTCCTGCTGATAGTGGGCGCTGTCATGGGCGTCCAAAGAAGATCCAGAAATCTTGGCTGTAGTCTGCAATGATTTGTCTCAACTGCTTTGAATTTTGGATCACCTGGGGAGCTATTTCAGGGGGTCTGGCTTGATCACACCATATAAGTCTGGAAAGAATCCATAGCTTTTCATTTTCTGTGGAGACAAAATTGGAAATCCTTTTCCCCAGTAACTTGTCCTTAGGCTTAAATTTTAGAGTCAAAGCATTTTTAAAATATATAAATAGAATTAATCCAACAGCATTTTTTTATCAGTAGTTATTTTCTCAGCAATCAAATAATTGAAAGACAACAGAAGCGTGTATAGTATCCAAAATTTCTCTGTGTTTTTCATCTTTATGTGGCTTTTTTATTATTCTAATTATTCTATTTCTACTTTTACATATTTTGAGACAGGGTTTTTCTGTGAAACTTTTATCTGTCCTGGAATTCACTGCATACCAAGTTTGCTTTGAAATCACAGAGATCTGCTTGCCTCTGTCTGCCGAGTGCTGGGATTAATGGTTTGCTCCACCATACCCATCCATTCTGCTTCCTTTTTTCTTTATTAAACCATTGTATCCCATTTCTTTTTCTCTCCCAAGCCAGCATATTTTTTAAAACACAGTGTAAACCTTCATTGCAGCTCTCGTACACAACAATGAATTGTTATCAGAGCTCTTTAAAAGCAAGGAGGTTTTTTGCCACTTATGCTAATTTTGGAAACCTCCCTTAAAGTAGCCACGCAAATCTCTTTCTACAGCAAAACAAATCCAACCAAGAAAATGCTGCTATCAAGAAGTCTTGCTAGTCTCTTTTCTTTCATTTCTAAAAACTATTTTTTAAGCTTTTGTTAAGTTTTAAGTGAAAGTTCTCAGTTCCACTTCTGACACACTTATGTTATGGCAGGTTTTTTCCCTGCTGGCCTCATGGTCCTGCCGCCTGTCTGTTATGGCAGGTTATTGATTTCTGCCAGCTCCAGCCTGCTAGCCTGCTGCACACCTGTCTGGGCCCACAGCCACACCAGCCCCAAATAACATTCAGATACTCTGTATTTGATACAATCCTGTTGGCCAATGTTAATGGCTAGCTCTGCCTTAATTATTAACCCATTTCTACTTATCTAAGTATTTCCACGTGGTCGACTTATGGGGAGCCACGGCCAGCGTCTTCCTTCCTCCCCGGTCTACATCTTGACTCCTCCTTCCCACTTTCTCTTTCCTTCTCCTAGTCTCCTAGCCCTGCCTATTTAGTTTTCCATTGTCCAACAGGTCTTTATTAACCAATATGAGAAACATATATACAGAATAACATCTCCCATCATCCAATAATTTTAAGTAAGTTATTTTTTCATTTTCAATGCATTCTAGAAAGTCTTAAGGAATACAGTCCTTACATACTGTTCAATGTCCATGGGTTTGTAGGCTTTCTATAGATTTTTTGTTGTTGATGTAGTTGTTGAATTCCACGGTGTAAACATGAATTTTATAGCTTAACGAGAAACTTAAATATTTGACAATTGATATACTAGTATTTATACTTGGGCACAATACAAAAACACCTACAAGAAGCTGAGGGATGGTGAATTCCTGACAAATACTTTTCACAATGAAATATTTATGTGTTATGTTGTTGTATAAAATAGTAATGCAAAAAAATATGTACCCAAAATATCTCCATAATACTGTCCACTCCTTTATTTGCTTTACTTGTACATTCATAGCCTCTTTCATCATTAATTAATTTTAGAAATATATACATACATACACACACGTATATATATATATATATTCTTAGAACTTTAAATTTATGTAAAATAAATTACTGATATATATATATATAATTTGTTATTAGTTGTTTTTGCCCTTTGCCTTTATTTTCTTGATTCTTCTTTATAACTTTCTGCATTCTGAAACAGTTTCCATACTTCTGCACAACTTTTCTCTAATTTATTCTTATATATGTCTTTAAGATTTGCAATTTTATGTCATTTTTCTTTTTTATGATTTTCTATTTTCATTTTCATATCATTCCATTAAGAGAGCTGAAGATGTGTGTCATAGATGAATCACATATTTGTAAAATCATTCACCCATCATATTCCATATCAAGCCAATATACCTCTGGAAGAGAGTAAATAGTCACATGGGGAGCAATAGATAGCATAATGGCTACATAATATGTATGAGTAGGCTGCTGAAAGAAATCTCATGAACTAACTAGCTACAATCCATTATTTGATTGTTCCATGTGGAGGAAGAAAAAACAATGTAAAGTTTGAATATGTGATTAGTTAATGTAGGACAACCACATCAATTACTAGCCCTAAGTAAGCAAGTATTAGCACAAATAAACACATCTGTATAGTGGAGGCCATGAATAGACACGATCCTCATCATAAACTCATGTTAACACATGTTAAAATCCATGAATCACATAGCAGAGACATCTTTTCTTGTCAGCAGATCTCTCTATTTTTCTGTGATAGCAGATGATACTATTGGCTGGGAAGATCATGTATAGTAAAATTTGGGACAATTTAAGCCTTTAGGCTGGTATAGTAGTGAAATCAGAGGAAAATGAAAGGAGAGATTTGTGCTTTGTTTTGGTTTGAGTAAAATGATGCTGGATAAGTCACAGGAACATGGGGGGGGGTCTTGACTGCATTTGACATGAATGACATCTGGAGTGCACAATTATGTCAAAGTGTTCACCATTCGATTATAATGATGTAGTGATGTTTTCCCTTGCATATTTGCTGTACTCAGCCATTAATGGTAGCTGTCGTGTAAGAGAAATAAAAATGATTATAACTCACATATGTTAGTTTCCTTAATGTGGAGGAATTAGGATATATAGTAGGTTTCACATGTGGGCAAATTAGTTTAGAACATGGACATGTGTGATAATAACTTGGCAAACCAACTTAGGGTTCACTGTGCTCAAACAAGTGCCCAAGAAAAACAAAGTAGCTTAGCTGTAATGTTTTCTTTAGAGGTTTAGAGGTTTGTTTTACAAATAATTGTCTTGTGCAAACTTAAAAGGCAGAATAGGTAGGAGATAATTGTCCAAAGGTTCTAGACTAATCTAATCTAATTATCATTTCAGCTGATATCATTTCCCAAATCATGGGTACCTAATCTCACTGAGTGCAGTCTGTGGAATAACTTTTACACACTTTTAAAGATAGATGTTTTCTTCATAGAGAATTAAAATTCATAATTTAGGTATTAATTTCTCACAGGTTTCCAGCACACAGTGAGTTTGCCATTGGTACCTTCCTTCAGCTGTGTTTTATTAAATGCTAAAAATCAGATGGAAATCTATCCTGGCATTTGGAA
Organism: Cricetiscus sungorus; assembly: GCA_030556225.1. NCBI lineage: Eukaryota > Metazoa > Chordata > Mammalia > Rodentia > Cricetidae > Cricetiscus > Cricetiscus sungorus. The sequence goes on along the minus strand of JANBXA010000209.1, from coordinate 57,201 downwards.
ATCGAGGAATAACACATAGAAAACCTCACAATAGAAGAGATTTTTGGTAGGGATAAAACCAGGAATATAAATTTGAGAAGATACAGCAGGGAACTGAAAGGACTGAAATATTTATAAATAGTTATTTGGGAGTAGTGAGACTTTTCAGGGTACAGATTTTTATTGTAGGAATATTGGAAATTTTAGTTCAGAGCTTTGTGTCAGCTAGAATTGGGGATATATTTTCCATTTGGAACAGTTACAGTGTTTTAGTAATGGAAATTGCATTTGAAAATCCTTAGGGACTAGGCATGACACTGGTGTGCCACAGAGTGAGTGCCTAAAACTTTTACACCATTTCTCCACTATGTATGTGTTGATGTTTGAGTTACTATACTTTATACTTGCAGTTATGCAACCATATCTGATGCACTCTAAACACATAGAATATCCCTGATATTCTTGCCAAGGAAATGGACATATAGTCTTCCTCAAAATATCTATATTTTGATATAAGATTATTATTTTTATTTCCCTTTACTTTGTCATCTCCAACAATTCCCAGTCACCTCTGTTTATTCTCCTCATTTTGATAATATTTTACCAATAAGATTGTGTAAACCTATAATAGTGTAAACAGCAGCTTATACCTATCAAAGAGCATTCCATAATTAATGTGAGCAATCACTAGAGAAATATACAAAAGAATCTCAGGGATGCTGACAGTTGGGGAAATATATTTCCCAATTGACAAGCTATTTGTTTTTAATTGAAATGATTATATGTTTGCATATATTAAAGCTGCAATAAAAAGCCCAGGTCCTAAATATGACAACCTAATGATGCATATTTATTATCTGTAAATGAATGTCCTAATTTATCAGTAATTATATTTACAAATTTAAAATATATATGGAAATATACAGACATCGTGAAATTAATCTTCATTTTTGATTATTTGTCCATGCTATCTTTTGTCATTCTGTCCTTGTTTCTTCTTTTCTATTTTTCCTCATCATTCTATCCTTTATTTTTTTTAACTATTGTACATTTTTTATAGTTATATTTCCTATATATCTTCCTTTTTATGCCTTTCTTTCCTTTATCTTTGTTCTAATATTCCTTTTTATCTTTCATTTTCATCTTTAGTCCTCAAAACGAGCCATGAATAAAGGATAAAAAGAATGTCGTGGAAAAATGTCATGCCAAACATATTTTTCAAGCAAACATTGTCCCCATTATTAACATGTGCTTTTGAGGTCCATGTAGCATGATGTGATACTTGAGGCATCTACTTTTGCCTGTAGTTGTGAAGCATCAAGGAGCAAAAAGCATTATTTCTAGTGTTGAACATTAGCAGACACACAGACTTCAATGATGGCAAGAATGGTGATTAAAACAAGTGAAATAGGAAAAGATACCCGTCAAATTTTCATTATGATTTTAGAGTATCTAACAAACATGTATCTTGAAATATCTGACTCAGTTTTAAGTTTTTGGCAGTTCTTTTTTCATGGTTGTAAGCACTTGATGTAACATCAATATCACACTTCCAAAAGCATTTCAGCTACTGTATTCCATATGAAGCCAAACTTCAAGGCAGAATGATATTTTTCTAGAATACCAAACATTGTAAATCTCAACATGGCTTAGGAAGTTCCCATGATTACCATTAACGAGGATGTGACTCTGATATATATACTAAGTCCAATCTTTCCTCTGCCATTTGTGAATTTCTACATAGGTTAAGATCACCAGGGAGCTTCTGGAAAGCTGCCAATCAATTGAGGAAAAGGGAAACCTGGAAGGATGAGAAACTCAGCAACTACCAAGAACCATAACCCTGGTACATTTCTTTTGCTATATTTCAGCCTAATATGTTAGTTCTTTTGTTATTTTAGCTAATTTTTTCATGTAATTAACCAAATAAATATAAGTATGTAAAATAAATTTACACAGAAATATATGTATGTACATATTTATGTATGTTAATTGCCAAATATTACTTTGCTTTGATAAGCATTTTAGGTAAATTATGTTTTAAATGTATGATATATAATTCTGTATATTTTTACACTTGTCTTTGGATACGAAATCACATTATTTCTAAATGGTTTGTTTTAAAACTTTACCTCTTCTGTTATCAATAGCCATATTTCCTCCTTCTGTCTTTTTTTTATTTTCATAAGAAATTGACATGAATTGCTTAGTATTAGTTATGAATTATAAATCATAATTATATGAAGGGACATAGCTCTCCCTCTGAATCCAGCACAATAAAACTTTATTCTTGCAGAAGATACTTTTCTGTTGAATCCTGAAGTGAGTTTTCTCTTCCTGAGGGGAACCAGAGTGGCATTGGTAGTCAAATTATTTTGGGGAGGAGATTGTTAAACTCTGTGCTTTGAAGAAATCATTTGCTTTACATGAGAAACTTCAGTGTCCCAGATGGGCAGAAATTTGAGACGGAAAGAGGTTCATCTTAGAAAATAGAAACACATGGTTCTCTGGGTGGAGTTCTTTAATAACCTCTTAAATATTCTATGTAATTTTTAATGCTTCCTAGATCTTACATTTTTTTTTCTTCTTATTTTCTGACCTTTAATTTCCAGAGCAAAATGGAGGTCTACAGTTTCCATAACGCATAACGCATCTTGGAAATTCTTTGCAAACATTCTTCAATAATTCCCATATGTATTATTCAATTTCCCTAACACCAAATATTTAATTTCTGAATAAACTCAGGGTTTGTGAGGAAAAACATGTACTTTGAAAAATTTTTGTTATCATGGTAGGTTTCTGGATGATTTCCCTTTGCCAGAATACTCATTATACAAATAATGGCACACTCTAATATGGTATTTCCTCCCTTTCTCTCTTCTATTATTTCCATGACTCAATTATTCAGGTTCCAAATTCCCTCCTTCCCCTCTTCTTCTCCCTTTCTCTTTCGCTTAAAATCCTATTTTCTCCCCATGCTGCAAATTGTCCATTTCCCCTTCTCTGGGGTACTGTATATGTCCTTCTTGGGATCCTTCTTGTTTCCTAGCTTTTCTGTTGGTGTGGATTTTAGCTGGTAATACTTTAGTCTATTTCTAAAATCTATATAGGATTAAGTACCTACACATCTACAAGTATGACCCTACTAACAATGTGAGCAACAGTGAAGGGGAAACATTAAATACACTTTCCTGATGGCAATATTGATGACTACCTTATATGTCATCCGAGAGCCTTCATCCAGTAGCTGATTGAAGCAGAAGTAGACACCCACAGCTAAACACTGGGCCCAACTCCATGATTCCAGTTGCAGAAAGGGAAAAGTAATGAGCAAAGGGGTCAAGACCAGGCTGGAGAAACCCATAGAAACAGGACCTAAAAAAGGAAGAGTTCATGAACCCCATCTGATAGCTGTGAACCCAGCATAGGACCAACCCCACGGGTGAATTCCAAATGACATGACCGACTTAAAGATACCCCATGGAAGAATTAACCTGCATGCTGAGCCAAAATGGGATGGGATGGGTTTTGGGAGGGTGTACATATGCAGGGCCGGTGAGGAAACTGTGATCAAAATGTAAAACCAGGTTGTTGCTAATTTAAATTTAAAAAATTCAAAATAGAAAAATTTAAAGATTTCTACCAAATGTAAGTATTTTTGTCTGCTCTGTGTTGGTAGAGCATTTAAACATTACAGGACTATTGAGACCAAAGGGAGCATTCCAAAAAACATCCCTGAGATATTTAGAGAAACCTTGACTATGAAAAATCAAGGGAAAAATAAAAACATTACACTTCCCAACAGCCGTTCCACAAAACAAACAAATGACACACACAAAAAAAACAGAGCATAGTTCTCTAAGGTGTATATTTATTTTGTAATCCTTATATAGAAATATGAAGTTAATAGGGTGTGAGAATTATATGAACAAGCCAAGTTATACTGATGTGAAACCTTGTCTTGCTATAAGACTAAAACTGGTCTTAAAGACTACATAGACTAAAACTAAACAGTGTCACATAGTTTGAGGTTGTACATTCATTCACATAATCATAATTGTGAAGGGAAATGGAGGAAACTCCAGGGATGGCAAGTTTAATCATGCCATAGCTTCTGTTGATTGATATTCTTTTAAAAGAATGGGGCAGGGATTTATGAGCACAGGAATCCCAACTAAGCTACATGTTCTTGTTGCATGTTAGCTCGGTGAGAATACCTGATTCTTAGTATGAATGACATTTTTATGTTTTATGTGTTTGGTGTTGCTGTTGTGGGTATGTGTGTGTATTCATTTCTCTGTCTGTGTCTTTGTGCATTGCTACAATTATTCAGTTACTTACTTTTTTACCAACAATTGCACCTATACAATGTGATCAAGTTCCCTAAGATAAATGTATGAAGAGAACCTGGTTTTGGTTTCAGTAAACTAAAATGGATTAAGGTAGAGGCACAAAAATGGTGTTGTCTCTATTCTGGAAAAATGAAAGGTGAAGCATAGGAAATATGTTTAAATACACAACAATCAAGTTGAATGGAATAATGATGCTTTCACTTTCATGTGTATATGGCTATAGCCATACAGTTGTTTGGTAGATTTGAAAATACATATAACTCATAAAAGAGGCTTGCATTTTTGGGAAAAATCAGTAAGGAGTCTATGAGTGAGTGAGGTTGTTTTAGCATGTGGGAAGATTACTAGGATGTCTCAGAATGTTGGATCATAACTGTTACCTGGCAACCCTGCTTGAATTCTCAATTCTGATACCATGGGCCCAAGAAGCAGAGAGCCCCTTAGATGTAGTGTTAGCATTGGATATTTTACTCTCAGAAGATAAGTGGCCCATACAAGCTTTCATGGGAGCATATGTGGAAATTGTTTCTCCTAACCAGGTCATTGTCAAATCCCTGAAATTACTACTGTAGCTCTTATTACCCAATTCAAGATTATCTAACATGAGGGAGAATAGTCTGTGGAGAAACAGTTCAAATACTTTTGTAGATGAATGTTGCCTTCCATAAGAAGTAAAACCAAGGTTTAAGGAAAAAAGAAGCCTGAGTTATCCAGCAAAGGTGAGTTTTGCGTTGTGAGCTACTTATCAGGAATGTATTAATCTTTATGTTATGCTAGACTGAAGGATAATTGGACAGGAGTTTATCTCTATTGAGGCAGCCACCCAACATGAACTATATGATATCCCCTAAAACCCTGGATCACTATCTATTAAAGGGAGTGTGGAGTCTGATTCCACCTTGCTGGAGTTCATTTGGGCATGCCACTTCCTTACATAATTATTTAAATAAATGATGACACGATTTTGGTATCTCCCCAGGAGTAAATTATGTGACATTTCCATTATTTATTAATTCATTTTATTGTTAAAATATATGATTAAAGATTCAAGGATCTCTTGAGTTTGAATCAATTTTGTGGGAGTAAAATATAAAACACCATCCAATTATTTAATTATTATTCATTTAATTATTATAATCTATCATTATTTAATCAGTGATCACTACAGTTTGGAGCAACCTTGTGGGAGTCAAATATCCCAAACTATATCATCATTAGATGTTATATTTTTTTAAGTATAATAATCCAAGATGCCTAGAATTTATAACCACTTTGTGGCAGTAAGTATGCTAGGTCATCTAATAATGTAATTAAATTATTTAAATCTACCAAGACCTTATGGATCATAACTCAGGTTTGGAGTCAACTTGTGGGAGCTTATGATGTGTTATGATTATTTGGTCATTTAATTGATCATTATGTCAGCCATGATATCTAAAGTTTGACACTATCTTGTGGGAGTTAATATGCAAGTCTATCTAAATATTTATTTAATTGTTCAAATAAATCATTATTCCAGGAATTGTTCAGTCTGACTCTACCATGCGGCATCTAAGTATGCAAAATAATCTCATTATTCAATTTTTATAATGATATGTTAAATATTTAAATCAATGATGATGCCATCCTTCATGACTGTAGTCTGTCCTGTACCCTGTCATATTTAATTTTGTGACACTATTTAATTATCCAAGTATTAATTCATTAACAATCACTGGTGCCATCTTATCAGAGATAAGTATGCAGAGCCATCTAATCATTTACTTATTTTATCACGTAAGTGATGATGAGATTATCAATTAGGGGTTTAGCTACCGTGTGATGAAAACAGTAGACACCTGGTATGAGAAGCAGCTACCAGAACATGAGAGACATTGGGAGATCCAGTGATCACAGATTGCATTATAATAGATTTTAATAAATAAATAAATAAATACTTTAAAAACTGGATAGTTTCACATCATTAATTCCTGAAAGGATGTGCCAGATGCGACCCATTAAAGAAACAGTCATTACAGATTTTAAAATTTCAATAATTTAATTATCAAATGATCAGAAGATAATTGTCTAACTATGTTGGGTTAATCTGATATTGAACCGACTCCCTACATTCATGTTGTGGCTGCCTTGGCTGCACATGAACACATCAGGAGAGGCTTTGGCAGCAGTGCTGGAGGCAGCTTTACCTGCAGGGCCAAGACAGAGCAGCTCCTTGCTCTGCGACATCATCCCCGGTGACACTACCTTGGCAACCACTTTGATGCTGCCTGCGCCTCTGGTGCTGCTACTTGTCCTTCTCATAGTATAGAGCAGAGAAGGCCAAATGTGGAGGAAAAGCTGAAAGGCGGTCACTGTGACTATCATGCTCAACTTTGTCAGGTCGTGGAACTTCCCCTAGCTGGGAACCATTGTCCTTTCCAGACTCAATCATGTGTGCTCATATGAGAGAGACAGTTAAAGAGAATTTGTTTTCTGTGTCATACCTGGACTGTCTAGGAACTCATAACTCCCCACATATCTCCAGCCAACATACCCAGATGTACCCTTTGTAACCTCAGAGCAGATGTCTTGAGGAAGCTTTGTAGAGAAGAAGAATTGACATTAGACAGGATTGTCTTCAGGAGGCAGGGCAGTGGTCTTCATCTTGGGGTCATCTTAGAAGATATCTGCAGTGTGCAGGTGAACATCAGTAGGCTATCAGGGTTCACAGAAGACCAGCTACTTTCTGTTTGGTACTGAAAAGCATTTTCCAACTGAATATGGTATATCCTCTTGGTCCCAACAGGCCTAGAAGCCCTGGAAGCCATGGCAGTGTACACAGGCACCATCCATAGAGAAAGAAATAGATACTGGAGGAGGTAGATGTGAGGGTGAGCAAGACTGATGTGAAGTTGGACAGATACATGGATAGAGAGAATTAGATTTGTGGGTGGGGGCTGTGTATGCACTGTCAGGTGTTTTGGTGTGGGAAGGTGCTTTCACATCCAGGTTGATGTGCTGTCCCATTTTGTCTATGGACACTTGTTATTTTACATGTATCTTGTGCTGTGTAGCAAAAGGTTGAATGCACCTTGAGGGTACACTGTGGGAACACGTGGAATTTTATGGGAAGTGCAAGTGCAGGACAGTGGCGGATATATGCTGTAAGCATCCTGCTGTGACAAATGAGAATAGTTTATTTTACCTAAGTGTTAAGATTGCCTTTCCATAGAACACTAGAATCTCTTTGGTACCTCTGTATGCATCTATGCCAGGCTGAAAATAGGTAGCTTTCTCCAGAAGATTTGAGGGATTTGAGGACATTGGAGAAAAGAGAGTTTTTCTAAGCAGTGTCTGGTGTGGGCTGGGGTATAGAATGCTGTGGCCTGTAGATAAATTGTAATAGAGCTGCAAGTATCTAAGAATGGTTTCCTGTTGAAGCCTAGTTCACATATATGTCCACATATACATTCATATATATATATATATATATATATATATATATATGTATATATATATTCGTATTTATATTCATGTATATATTCATGTATATTTTCATATTTATATATTCATATATTTTTCTGGAACTCTCTGGAATTTTTTGGAATTCTCTAGAATTCACTGGAATTTTGTGGAATTATCTGGAATTCTTTGGTATTCTCTGGAATTCTCTGGAATTTTCTGTTCTCACAGGAAGGAAGTAATGAGGGGGGATGGAGCCACCACTGCAAAGGTATCAGCTTCTGAACCTGCCTTGTGAGGACTGTAGATAATGGTGACACATGATGACATTAGCTGAACAGAGTTAATTAGGCAAGATCATCTGAACATCTCATTATCAATTTATTGAATATTTAAAGTTGCTGATGTTGGTGTCTGTCGTGAGTCATGTCCGGCCTGTCATTCCAGGAATTGATGGTGTGAAACCGTAAAATTATTTAATCATTTTATTATTTATACCATCCATTACCCAGTCTGTGATCACTGAAGTTTGGATCCACATTTTGAGTGTCAAGGATGCCAGATCATCTCACTATCTGACTATGGAATTACTCAAATCTATGATCTATTCGAGGAACAATAGACTCTGGCTCCATTTTGTTGGTGTTAATAGCAGGGTGTAATGTCATTATTTATTTACTAATTTTGTCATTCAAATCCAGGATTAAATAATTAATGATCACTGGAGTTTGACCCACTTGTGTGAGAGTCAAGTATGAGACACCAACAAATTATTTAATTACATAATTATAAAATCTCTCATTTAAAATTGAGGTGAGCATTTTGAATGTCAGTCAGGCAAATAGTTGAAACCCCATATTCTCCTTCTATTCAAAATTGACTTTTGACAAAGACAGATGAATAAGAGAAATATGTTGCTCCACATTACAACTTAGCCTGCAATCTTGAAATTCATTGATGTCTGCTAAGTTATGTTGGTTAAGGGTAGGGTATATATCTCATTACAATGTTGTTCTCTTGCTTCAATGTTAGGATAAACCTGATAAGTGGTCATGTATGGGGGCCATGGCCAATTCCATGGTAGGTGTGGGTAACCAAGGTGGGGTACAAAGATGCCACGAAGCCAGGGCTTGAGTGAGAAATTTTATAAGAAATGGGAAAGAAAGGGAATCACACAGGAAAAAGAGATAAAGAGAAACAGACACAAAGAGGTGACAGGGAAAGAGGGAAAACAGAGCACAAAGAGATGACAGGGGAGAGAGCAGAATTAGCAACAAGAGAGCCAAGAGCCTGAAAAACAGAAGAGGGATGGAGTGGGAGTGGGCTAGATGTGTCTTATTGTTCTTCATAATGTAGAAGTGAGCTGCTGAGTCACATGATTGTTTTCAGCTTGAATCTCTCTCACTGTTAGCACTTTATTGCAGACCCACGTGACTGAACAATCTCCCAACACATCAGCTGCTACTGTCAGTTTAGGAATTAAGTTCATACTTATTTTGCAGGACTGTGGTGTTTGACTAGGTGTCATTACACTTTGGAAATAGCAATGGCTAATTTTCTTTTCTAGATGAAGCAGCTTGTTAGCCTCTAATCAATCTGTAAGACTCAGGTATTATGGTAACCTGACTTTGTCACATGGGAGAATGCACTTAAGAATTTTCTCTGGGCTGCTCAGGGTTCCATGAATTCTAGTGTGCACACAGGTGCAAAAGACCACTTTAAAGAAATCATTAACAGCCAGGCATTGATGGAACTCATCCTGAGTCACAGCATTTGGGTGGTAGAGGCAATTGGATTTCTGTCACTTTGAGGGTAGCCTGGTCTAAACAGAGAATTCCTAGAAAGGTTCAAAAGCCACAGTGAAACCCTGTGTCAAAAAAAAACCAACACAAAAAAACAAAAACAAAAAAAGAATTTAGCCAACTAATGATGTTTCTAGCCTTTTAACTCAGTAGTGTGGATAGAGAGGCTGTTGGATCTCTGAGCTGAAGAACATCAAGGGCTACAAAGAGAAACGTGTTCCTCTCTCTCTCTCTCTCTCTCTCTCTCTCTTTCTTTTTCTCTATCTATCTATCTGTGTGTGTGTGTGTGTGTGTGTGTGTGTTACCCTGAATTATGTATACATATGTACATACATATCCAAGTGTCTGTGGAGATCAGGAGAAATTATTTTCTCTAGGAGCTGTATTTACAGGTGGTTTTGAGACACCAGGTTTGGGAGCTAGAAATACAACTCCAGTCCTCTGGAGGAAAATACAATTCTCTTAACCTAAAGTATCTTGCTAGCCCAAGAGATTCACTACTTACAGTTAGTTCTTCTGCAGATTGTTATTAATATTATCATTATTTTATTGTTTTTGTCATTCTTTGTTGCAGCTTTGAGTGATGAACCTGGATCCAGCAAACCCAACAAACCTACAGGAGTTTATCGGGAAAGGGAGTGAAGGAGGGGGTAGGTGTTAACACATTTGGGACAGAAATAGAAAGAGAGAATAAATTGGCAGGAGGTGCTTGCTTATAAAATGGAAAGGATCAGTTTAGAACCAGGCTCTGCATTTGGGGCCATTTAAACTGGAGTCATGGAGGTTCCATTGGTTCAGCTCCTTGTGGTTGCTGCATGTAGTCTTTATGGAGTCACTTAATGAATGCATGGCTTTTGAGATGCCATTGTACAGTGATCATCTCTGAAAGACAGATTCACATGGCAAAGGAAGTTTAACTGTGGAAAGCAGAGAAGATAGACTCCAGGACATGGCAGGGACCTCACCATTAGAGTCTGTGACCTGGAAAATTTCTCTAAGAAGAAACAAGCCCTGGAGAGGATCAGGTTCTGAGGAGAAGCCACCAGGGCAGGAAGTGGAGTCCTTGGGATAGGAACAGGGCCAGGTTGCTAAAGGGAGGGAGAATCCAATAAATCAAATAAAATTATTAGGTATCATATTTTTCTGTGTTATTATTTCCCTTGTTAATTACAAAACATTCATGTTATAAAATGTTATAAAGACATTAGCTGTAAGTGTGGTGACACTGGCATTTTAATCCCAGCACTCAGGAGGCAGAGGGAATTCTTTCTATTTGAGGATAGTTGGGTCCACAAAATGATCTCCAGAACAGCCTGGGATTCACAGCAAAAACAATTCTGGAAAAGCAAAAAAGGACCCTTGCAGCAAATATGTTTTTATTTATCCTGCAAAATGATTAATAAAATACCTCATGTCTTCCCATTCTTCAAGCCTTGACTTAAGGAAATTCTTTTGCAATTTTTACTAGTGAATAAATGTTTCCATTGTGTCTTTCATGTACAAAAATATTGGGATGGGTTTTTCTTTTTTCTGACTGGTTATTCTTTTTTCCACCAAGGAGTATTTCTGGTGCCGTGTTATTGAACTTGAATAAGCATCATTCAAGGCTTTCTCAGCCTAATAGGTGTATTCACATTCCCACAGTGTGTGTATGTGTGTGTGTGTGTGTGTGTGTGTGTGTGTGTGTGTGTGTTTGTTTAGAACAGAAGATAACTTTTGGTGCCTATTCTCTCAACCATGAAAATCAGACATTTTACTCAGGTTCTCTAGACCCGGAAAATGGTTTTATTCCCATTACTGTTTCTCATCTGTCATGATTGTATCTTGATACTTTGTTGATTTTATACAATAATAACTTTTTAATACAAGTATTTTCTTTCATTATGTGAATTGTGTCTGTATGACTGTATAAAATGCATGTGACTGCCTGCTGAAGCCATATAAGAGCCCTGGATTACATCGAGCTCGAGTTATAGGCTGTTATAAGCCACTAGATTTGGGTACTGGGAAATGAACACAGGTATTTGACAACAGCAGTGAGCACTCGTTGCCTCTGACCTAGCTCTACTGTCCCTAATTTAAATGTGTAATTAAAAGCTTTTTTTCTTGTGTATTTTTAATTCCATGTGTTTTTTTTTGGGGGGGGGGCAATTGTTATGCTAAATTTTTCCATCCTAACAATGCATGCATGTATGTCTGTATGTGTGAGTTTAAGCTTGTGCATGGTGCCTGTCTATGTATGCGTGTATGTCTGTATGTGTGAGCATGCGTGTGCATGAGTGTATACAAGCATGCACGGCCACACCGATCTGCATGCCTGCATGCATGTATGTCTGCACACATGCTCACATGCAAGCACATATGTATGTATGCATGTATTCAAGCACACAGGCCTCATTCTCACACATATGCACACGCGTGCACACCACTACCAAGTATGCATGAAGGCAGCTGCGCCTGCACACACGAACACAGGCAAACATACAACCCGGCCCCAACCCACACCACAGGCTTGAACATAAGACTGCTCACCACAAGCAGGTAATCCAGGGCAGGAACGGGCACTTCCAGTTGCTTGTGTCAATCACGGGTCCAGTGGTGGGTGTTTCTGATGTGCCTGTCAATCATGGGACTACAGGAGGGAAATTCCTATTCATCCTGGCACTTCCGGTACCACCTGTCACTCATGGGGCTAGGGGCGGGCGCTTCCATATTCTCCCATCATTCACATGGCCAGGGTGGGCACTTTCGGTGTCTCCTGTCACTCACGGGACAGGGGTGGGCATTTACTACTTCTGCCATCAGTGCTCGCTCATCCTGGAGCTCCCTCCCCCGTGGGTGTGACTGGCAGGTTCTGGCAGGAAGTCTCACCCGCCCTCCTGAGCAGAAGTCCCACTATGACTAGGTGTTTGACGCACAACGGTGCCATAATTCAAAGCGTGAGCAAAAGTCCCACCCCCTCCGCACTGATGGACAGTTCCATAATGAAGAAGCAAGTTTCCCAAGAAGATCCGCCCCATGCTCACTGATTGACACCTGGGGAGGAAGTCCCGCCCCTTCGGCGGCAATTGACAGTCCCCAGGACTAAAGAAATAACCATTTTCCCAGAAGTCTTGCTCTGCCACTTTGACATTTCTTCTGCCTTAAATGAAAATTCACAGGAAGTCTCGCTCCTGGGCCATACTGACACTTAGGACAGGAAGTCCCTCCACCAGAGTCGTGAATGACGCCTCAGGCAGGAAGTCTCGCCTCCGGGGCCCTGATTGACACCTAGGGCAAGAAGCCCTCCCCCCTGGCCCTGATAGGCAGCCCCTACCTCTTCATGGAACTTTGAGCCTGGCATGAGAACCCAGGGCCTGATGTAAAACCTAATGGATGTGGACGGGAGTGGTGGGCGGGGCCAGGAGGCACAGGGTTGGGCAGGACAGGCTAGGCTAGTGCAGGTGGGGCTAGGGCGGGCCTGGTTGGGGGCGGGGGCGGGGAGGGGTGGGACAGGGCGGGGTGGAGTGAGATGGGCTGCACTGGTCCTGTAGGAGTTTGTGGGTGAGGACAGCAGGGAGGCATGTCCGTGCTTTCTCCATGTTGGTGTGAACAAGTATGAAAATATATGTAGTTCCTGTTTGTGCAGATTTCTGAAATGTCTAGGTCTGGAGTAGAATCCAGGACAAAGCAGGCACAGGGCTTGCTGTGTGCTGCGTCTTTAAGAACACTCTAACCCTTGAGGAAGTCCTCCTGTAGTTACAATTTTCAGTAGCCTATCAGGGACACTGGGCCATCCTGCAGACTTTAAATAGGAAGAATAAGTGAGATTGATTAATCTGCTTTGCCAAGAAGAGGTCACACTCCCCAAATTCATACCACACAGGAATTCATACCATTCAGACCTTCTGTGCTTGGCAGCTGAAGACTGGGAATTCTGTCTCCCAGTGACTGCACAGAAATCTGGGATATCTTCTTAGGCACGTGAAAAGCTGTCTCACTTTTGCTTGTATTTGTTTTTCTCAGAATTTGTGGGGTTTTGTTACTAGGGTACTGAAAGCCTTACCAGTTAAGAGCATTCTCTTACACCCACAATGCTACAATCATTTAGGGAGATCATTAGTTCATCTGTTATGTTTCCTCTTAAAGACACAGAATGAGAAAATCTGCCTCATTCACAGGTTTCATATTACAGGAAAAATGTGTTTCAGATGTAAACTCAAAAGTTCAGAATTTTAGCACTGATAAATTGATAAAGCACTTTCTATGAACAGTTTTCAGGAGTCCTTAAATTTCTGTAGACTTTACTGGTCCAGCATTTTGAGACAAGTTATCATTTCAATTGGTGTGGAAACCTGCAGATGTGATTAATTCTTTACTCCTCCTTCACTAACTCAACTTGTTCAATTCAGTCCATATCCTCTGATTGAATTCTAAAGACTTAAAGTTGTGTTTCATTGGGATGAAACCAGGCCTTGGAGAATATGTTTATGCCATTTAACCCAAAGCCATAGCCTTTTGCTATGATACTATGGTAAAAATTTACTCCAACAAATATAGTTACCTGGGATTTCCTGGGAAAAGGAGTGTCAAGCCCAACCTGTGGAAGACCCTCCAGATATGCCAGCACCTGCACTGGCTTCAAGGAAATCAACTTGGTGAGAATTGGCAGATTGAGTTTTCATGCGACCACTCTGGCATCTCTTAATTCTGGTGGACACTTTTGTAGGATGGACAGAGAGACATTTCCCGTCTCCAGAGAAAGAGTAGTTGTCTTGTCTCATATACTTTGAAATACATCATCCCTCCATTTGGTGTGCCATCCACACAAGCTAAAGGCTCAAGTGGGAACTTATACAGCAAGTGAGACCTGCCTTGCAAGATGCCCCAATGAAGGGCATTTTTGCTCTCTTATCACCCTTGTCTGTTTGAGTATCCAGGGAACATCTCCATTTCCTCCTTTCTGGCAGCCATCACTATTTTCATGGCTAGATCTAATCATAGGAGAATAATCAGGTTTTTTTCTCCTAGCAATTTAGCTCTTCCAGTCCCTCAAGGAATAGATGCCCGAGTTCTCCGGGATGGCAGCTGACCAAATGCTTTTCACCCACACCTCCCTCTGAGCATGAGCCCACTGACTCATGGCTCCTGAATACCCATTTACCACATCAACACTCACCAACAATAAGTAGCTTACATGAAACAGTACCCAGAGAAAACAATGAGTTTGGGTTGGTTAGATACAGTACCCAACTCTGTCCCAGCTTTCTCTATACTAATCTTACCACTGGGGAAGTCTATTGATCAGAAACTCCAGAGGGAAATCCAAGATCCCTCTTTGGCAGCAGAATCATGATTTCACCTCTTTACTGAGAACATGCCAGAATGCTTAACTCAAATTAAAACATTGACTTTAATTTTTTTATGATTGGTTTCTTGCATCAGCAGGGTTACCTTCTAGAGAGGGATTTTTTAACTTATCAAATATGTCAATCAGATGAATCATACAGAGTTACAAATCAGGTGGAGGTATCGAATTCCTCCAAAGCATGAGGCAGAAATTGATCAGAGATCATCTTTAGAACCTGGAACTCAGGTAGTGCCATTCCTAAAGTTCAAGAGAGTACACTCTTTTTTCTCAGACATTCTCTGAGAACACTGGTGGCTCAAGGTCTTCTCTCTGCAATCTCACTAAAAACTACAAAATTATTGTGGGGAAGCTTGATATTTTCAGGTGTTGAGGATATTTTAAAAGACAAAACTGCCTATACAGATGTGCAGTAGAAACTAAGGGACCAGACATGCAGACCTAGTCTACTATGTCCACCAATACTTTCAATTACCATAGATGGAAATGTTAAGATATTCCAATGAAGGCAAATTTAAACAATATTTATCTACAAATCCAGCTCTACAAGAAATGGTAAAAAAAGGCTTTTCCCTGCTGGCCTCCTGGTCCTGCCGCCATGGTCCTGCCACCACGTGAGCCCCAAATAACACTCAGAGCCTCCGTATTTGATACAATCCTGTTGGGCAGTTACCATTATTCTTTATGGGCTAGCTCTGCCTTAACTATTAACCCATTACTACTTATCTAAATATTTCAACGTGGCTCATCTTATCTGGGAGCCGCGGTGGGCATCTTTCTTCCTCCCTGGTCTACATATTGACTCATCCCTCCTACTTCCTCTTTCCTCCTTGTCTCCTAGCCCCGCCTATCTTGCTATCTCATTGGCCCAACAGTGCTTTATTAATTAACAAGTATGAGAAACATATATATTCAGAATGACCTCTCCCATCACTGAGTGAATGCACAAAGCGGTTATATCCTTTCTGCTGGAACCATGAATCCACCTTTAAAAAATGGATAAAGATTACCTCACAATGAAGGACTAGAAATAGAATGTCTAAGAAATGTACTTATGAAGTAAGCTGGTGCAATCCTATTCATATCTAACGAAGTAGACTTCAGCCAAAAGCTAATCAAAAGCAATAGGTAAAGATACCACATAATCATCAAGGACACTAACATAAACAAAATCAAAAATAAAAGTTCCCACTTAGCAAAGTGAAATCACAATCAGATATGTATTTTAAAGACACTTATAATTTCTGTTAAAATAGTATAATCACAAAATTCTCCCCACAAAACAGAATATACAAACAAACAAAAAGAAACATCAACAATACCCTATGTGAGATAGTTTTGCACAGTTATCTACCAGACATTCAAGGAAGAGTAATTTCCAATCATACTCAAATTATTACAGAAATTATAAACAATGAAACATTTCCTAATTCATTTAAAGAGTCTAACATTACAGTGATATTTAAATCACAGGACAAACAGAATGAACACTGATGCAAGAATAGCCATGAAGTAATTACGAACTGAATTACAGAATATTCAAAGATATTTTATCATGATGAACTAGGCCTTTGAACCAGAAACCCAGGGATGGCCTAATATACAAAAGTCAAAAAATGTTATGGACCATATAAATCCCAAATGACCAAACCACAAAAAGATATGAATCGCATGATCCCATGATTAAATGCAAAAAAAGATCTCTTCAAAATTAAATACCCCATCATGAAAAATTCAAGGAGGTACAGGCACATATGTAGAAGGCCTAAATATACTAATGGCAGTCTTTGCCACACCTTCTACAAAACCAGGAGGCTGAGGCCTTCTGTTCAATTCATTCTTGGGAGTATTATTTCTAGAGATACTTTGCCTACAATTTCTTTTTAGAAGTCCTATCTTACCACAGTTATAACATCTGACATGTTGATATCTCTTTAAGCCTTTGGAGATGGCTTCTCCTATCCAAGCATCTATGTCACCATAGTTACATCTTCTGTTCTCTTGATGACTTCTCAAACCTTTAGATATAGCTTCTCCTACCCATGCTTCAGTGTTCTTTCTATTATACTCAATGTTGGCGGTATATAGGACCCATTCATCCAAAGGTGCTGATTGAATTTTTAAAGGCCAAAGCACTTGTTTGCATTGAGGATTTGCATTCTCATAGGCTAACGATTCTGTTAGTATTCGCCTAGAATATATGTCAGCTACCTCTAATTGTACTGCTCTAGACAACCTTTCTAGAAACACACTGAAGCATTCTCTTGGTCTTTGCCTTATTTTGGTATAAGATTTTATCCTCTTCCCTAGGTCATGAACCTTATCCCAAGCATTCAGAGCTGCCGTACTGCATAGAGACAAGATATATTCATCATAGGCAGCTTGGGTTACTGGGTCAGCATAAATACCCTCACCAAGAATTTTATCTTTGGGAGCTTCATAACCTTTCTTTAAGCCCTGAAGTTCAAGAGCCTTTGCTTCCTCTCTCCATAAAGCCCTCCATTCTAATTGAGAGGAGTTTTCAAGGACAGCGGATATTAATTGATCCCAAACCTTAGGGGTTACCTTGTTATTCCTTGCCCATGATTATATTAATTGCTTCACATATGGTGAGTGCATGCCATAAGAGACTACTACTTCCTTTATACTTTTTAAATCTTTCATACATATTGGTTCCCAATGATAAGCAACACCACCTTTTGGGTGTTTTTTCATTGCTGATTTTTCATTAATAGATACAGGGAAAACTCCCCTGACCCTAAAAGGTGTGGAAAATTTTAAGTGTTTTTCATGCCCTGTTACCTGGAGCTCTTCTTCTGATGTATCAGAGTGAAGGTCTTCTAAAGCCTGAAATCTATTAACCATTGCTTCTTTGAGTGTCTGAACTTCTTGAAGCATATCCCTTTCTAGAGCCTTCATTGCATCGGTCAATTTCTTACTTTCTCCAACTAGGAATGATTGCATATTTTTGATATTCTAATCCTTAGATATTATCTGAATGGCATGTAAACTGCTTTCTAGAAACAATGTTCTATCTGCTAGCTTGCCATTATCCTGAGACATGGAAGAGATTCTATCTACTACTCTTTCCATCAGATGTTCCAGTATTTTAACCTTATTAGCAGCTTCATCCAACCAGGAATGAGCTGTTTCTGCTAGGGTGTTAATGCATTTCATTGTTTTTGTTTTAGTTGTTGAGGCAACATTAGACATGGTACAAATTTTGTTTTCTATTTGGTCATTTTTATGTTCCATGTTCTGTATTCTACCTGTCAGCTCTCTGTTGCCATCTTCAATATCCAGAACCTTTTTTCCTAAACATTCTATGTTTTGTGTTCTGTCGTTTTCAATGTTTTGGATCCTTGTTACTAAGTTTCCTATGATTTGTACAAGTTCCTTACTGTTTGCACTAATCTCAAACCATTTCTTTAAGAATATCATATTAATGGTAAAACCCATTACTATTACGAAAAAGATGTATATATTGATCCAGTCATAATTTTCTTCTGCTAAGGTTCCTTCTATATATGAAGTAAAAAAAATTCCTAAAGTCCTGCATTATAAAATTATCTGCCATAGCTATGGAACAATTGATTTCAGATATTATATCAGCTGAAGTTCCAAAAGATACTACAATTACCTTAGGTGTAATTCCACTGTCCTGGAGCTTTGATGCTTTTAGTTGTAGATCTCAACTTGCTGTGGTTACACTCAGAGGTGTAGCAGTAAAAAGCATCCAGCAGCAGAGGATCGTTCTGATTCCGGTTCTACCTGGAATTGCACCCCCAATGAGTGTCCACCAAATAGCTTCCAGCAGGAGAGGATCCTTTTGATCCCGGTCCCTGCAGAATCGCTTTTAACAAACTAAGGCAAGCAAAATTTTGTTAAACATAGGAGTGAAACGAGCCTTGTACAAATTGTTGAGACCACAGGGATAACAGGAGCTGCAAGCAACTGCAACATGTATTTTTTCTGCCAGCCCACCGGCTGCAGCTGCTGCTGCTGCCAGAGCCTGCAAGCACACAAACAGAGCAGGCAGAATACGAGCCTAGTGCAGCAACACAAAAGGCAGGGCTAATGCCACAGGGCTCTGTGCGAATGCAATCTGAGGGAATGGGTGGAAGATGAGCAGTAGTCTCAGGGCCAAGATGAAGATAAAAGGAGTTCTAGGGCAGGGTGTATCTGGTGTGAATTATAGGATTGTGATTATTTGATGTATGTCTAATATCCATATATGAGTGAGTACATACCCTGTTCCTGTTTTTTTGACTGGGTTACCACATTCATTCAGGATAGTTTCTTCAAGTTCCATTCATTTGCCTGACAATTTCAAGATTTCATTGTTTCCCCCCCTCCTTTGGTTTTTTTTTTTGTCCATTTTTTTTCTGCAGAGTATTATTCCATTGTGTAAATGAATGTGCACATCACATCTTTTTATCCATTCTTCAGTTGAGAGACATTTAGGTTTCTTCCAGGTTTTTCTATGACAAATAATGGTGCTACAAATGTAGTTAAACAAATGTCTTTGTTGCATGCATGTGTATCATTTGGGTATATGTGTATGATTGGGTAGCCACTTCTTGCGGTAGATTGGTTTCCATTTCCTGAGGAACCACCATATTGATCTCCACAATGGCTGTATAAATTTGCACTCCCACCAGCATTTGAGGAGTCTTCACCTTTCTCCACATCTTCCTGAACATAAGTTGTCATTGGTGTTTCTAATTTTAGCTATTCTCGCAGTAGTAAGATGGTATCTCTGAGTTGTTTTGATTTGCATTTCTCTGATAGCTAAAGATGTTGAGCACTTTCTTAAGTGGTTTACACCATTTTTGATTTCCTTTTCTGAGAATTCTCTCTTCAATTCTGTACCTCCTTATAAATTTCAACCTGGCTAAAGAAATACCCAAATGAACCAGTAATAATGATGTGAGTGTGCTTTATGTACTAAGCTCCACTTTCCTTTGTAACTCCCTGATTACTACATACTTTAAGCTACTTTGAAAGTTTCTAGAGAGCTAACACTCAATTGAGCATGAGGTTAACATGACAGGATGACCAATCCCACACCAGAGCTAGGGTATGCATTTTTAGCCATAGTTTGTGTACTGCTTTTTCTGTTTATTTTGTTTAATGCTAATAAGACAGTCCTTATTTTATTGTGTTTTATCTCATTTTATTATGTACTTAACTGGATACATATAGGTAAGAGTATACATGAACATGTATATATGTATATATATATATATATATATATTGTATATATATATATGTGTACATATTTATTCATGTTTTATTGTCAAATATTTATATGTTGGATAAGGTTTTTTAAGTAGTTCATGTTTTAAAATTATATTATATTATATATTTTATGTTTACTCTTTTCATTAGATACAAATTCAAATTAAATCTAAATGGTTTGTTTAAAACATTCACCTCTTCAGTTGTCATTATCCTTCATCCTTTTATTGTTATTTATTATCATCATAGAGAAAAAAGTCACAAGAAATTGACTTGATTGCTTGTAAATTTTCCTAGGAGATTCTTTATGAAAAGAATCTCCTTTCATAGGTATATAGTTCTTCCTCTGATTCCAACACAATAAAACTCTATTTTTGCTTAAGGGACCTAGTTACTCACTCCTGAAGAGAGATCTGTTCTTCCTGTGGAGATTAGATGTCACTTTAGTAGCCCATTAATTTTTGGGAGGAGAGTTTCCCATACACATAGTGAGACTATTAGGCTGTGTGATTTATAAAAATCTTGTTTGTTTTATATAAGAATCTTCCCTGTGTCAGATAAGCAAAATTTCAAGATTGGAAGTAGATTGTCTTAGAAAGTGGAAAACATTGTTCTGTGGATGGAGATCTTTAGCTTCCTTTTCAAGACTCCTATGCATTTTTCAACACTCTTTCAGGATTATGTGTTTTCTATCCTTATATTCTAATTATTAACTTGTCACCAAAACAAAATTTTCATAACTCATTGTCAATATTCTTTACAAGTATTGTCCAATTTTCCCCCATGTATTTTATTCATCATCTAAAATTTGAGCTATGAATAAATCTTTGGTTTTTGAGGAAAACCTTGATCTTTGGAAATTATATTTTCAGCAAATATAAATATTTGCACATGGCTATTGTAGCAAAAGGTGGATTCCAAGAATCATCCCTGAGATGTTCAGAGAAATCTTGAATACAGAAAAGTAAGAACAAAATTTAAATATCAGCTCCAACAGCCATTACTCAAAACAAACTAATTTGACAAAGAGATCATGTTTCTCTATGGTGTATATTTGCATTGGGATCCTTATATTGTATATAGTTAAAAGGATGTGAGAAATATAAGATTAGGGCAACTATGAGGATGCAATAAGAACAAAAAGTAAACCTGGCATAAAGCCATCATTGTGGAGGGGAAGGAGGAATATATAGGGATGGCAAGTTTAATCATGGCATAGTGTCTGTTGAGTAATTGTACATTAAGATAATGGGATAGTGGATAGTGCTTACATTTTTGGCATAGTAAATCTCTTACAATTTGGCACTGAAATCTCCTTTCAGTGACATGGAAGTTAGAAGAGGGAGCAAGTATCTGGAAACATGAAAAATCTTTGCACCAAAGGGGAAAAATATCTTCAAGCCTACTGCAGAGATGGACAACAATATTTTGACACTGTAACATGAGTAGCACACAGCTTAGTGAACATAAATATGACAAAACTGAAAAATGATCTCGGACTACCAAGAGAGAAAATGTCTCATTTATTAGAAAAGAAGTAAGATGAGGAAGTGAAATAATACAGAGGCCTTTGGCATCTTCCTGTAATTTCCACTTCTGTGATGTGGTGGTCTGCCAAGTAAAGAATAGTTAAGTTTCAGATTTTCTTGTTCTATATAGAGAGAACAATTCTCAAAATAAGACTTCAAACAAAAGCCGGCATGGGGATGTTGTTGGCATTTGTGAGATGGAGGTAGGTATACAATGCCAACACAGAGAAGTAGACATCTTAAGAGAATGTCAGCTTCATGACATATATGTTGTTTTGTGTGGGCAATAAAACCAAACCAATTTTGTTCTACAAACCAACTAAATTTTGCAAGACCTGGCACAGTTGCAAGACTGGGATTTGTTCATTCCTTGCACGTTTTTGTAATCACAATATTGGAAATAGGAGATAGAGCTTTTGAAGTTCCTCAGCCTCTGTAATAGATCAGCAAAGGGACATGAACAGGGATACAGACGAGTGTGGTAGGTAGAGGGTTTCAGGGGTGGGAAGAATGTATATGTGAGTGGGAGTGGGAAAGAGACGGGAAACAAAGAAGACTTGGGGAGAGAAGAGTAAGAAAACCAGGAAAGTTTTTTATAATTAAGGGGACACTGTTTTTTCCTACAAGCTTTTTAAATCAAGTTTGAGAGAGCTGGAGGAAAAAGTAAGAAGGAAGTAAATGACTCAGAAGGAGGTGAAGGGGGAGAATCATTATAGATGTGTTTAGGATTATAATGAATTTGATACCACCCACATATGTAAGGATAGATATTGACTTCATGTCTTCCTCAAAATTTAAAGACCACATTGAATGTCATGAACATGTGCCAAGCAGTGCTAGAGTGGTAGATGAAAATCTATGCAAGGTAAGGTAGAAAAAGTAAATGAGAATAAGTCAATTTTGACTATTTCCTGGATAGATAAAATGACCTCACCTTAATTCTACTTTTTATTGAACTAGTCATGGTTAGATCATTGGCAGCATGATGAACCAGTGGTGGATACCTGAGTACATACATAACATTACATTGAACATTAAACCAGAGATACATATTGAGGGATTATTTTGTTTTTTGGTCTCTTGTTGTTGTTGTTTGTTTGTTTTTGGACATAATTTGTCTGTGTAATTCCTAGATTTACTGGATTTCAATTTGATTACAGGGAAGGGTTGTAACATGGAGATCTTTTGCCTTTGGATGGCAAATGTTGAGAATAAAACCAGCAAAAAAAAAAAACCTGGATGAAGATTCTCTTATTTTAAACCGATTTTCTTTTTGAGTGTACTTGATATCACTCTGTGGACAAGGCTGACATCAAACTCACAGAAATATGCCTCACTCTGACTCCAGAGTACTGGTAATAGTAGCATGCATCTCACTTCCTGACAAAATAAGACTTTATTGAAATTCAAAAGTAAACCAACATTGTTAGAAATTTAAAAGATAAGCCCAGTCTAACAAACTCTAAAATAGGAATTTCATATTTGATATGGCAATTTTGGGTTTGACCAAAATAATATGACTCCTGTTAAAACATTAATACGGTTCTGGAAAGATAAGAAAAAGCAAGGTCTGATTATGCTGGAGGATGCAAGTTTGGTTCACTCCCTACATATGATGGTTCACAAAGTTCTAAACCTACATTTGTAAGGTGTCTGATACATTCATCTGCCTTTCTGGTTACTGGGTACTCTTGTGGTACACATATGTACATTTTGGTAAAAATACATACGCAGAAATTAAATATAAGTAAAAATAGAACTATGCAAGGGGACAAACTTTGTTAATCTCAGTATGTTAGAGGTGTATGAAGGGAAATTAATGTAACTTTGAGGTCTATCTCACTTTACTAAAATAATATAATTCAAATAATTTTAATAAAATAGTATGATAATTACAATAACAATGCAAAGAAGTCATAAGGGTTTTGATTATCACTCTGTTAGCAGTGGATTTTAATCCCAGCTATAGGAAATGGGGAAAGTAAAAGAGCCTGAGCAGGGAGTGTTTGATACATACCTGGGTAATATATTAGATCACACATCAAAAAAATACTAATACACTGTGTGTGATAATTAAGTTAGCAGCATAAATCCAGAGGAATGTCAGCCATGGATTCAAGGATAGAGAAAAAAGAATAACAATTAGGGCAAAATAGAATCATGAACTTTGTTATAGGGATTTTATGAAAATTGTTTACAGTAGTAAGGCTGTGGCATAGTGAGATGGTAGATAGTATATCATTATTAGTACCTTTCAAAGAAACATTTTTAAAAAAATCAGGAATCCATGAGTTTAATCTGAAAATAGACTTTGCTGTCTGATTAACGGCATGGTCATTGGTGATAACAAGCATATAAGAATTTGCTGTTTATTGACTTTGTCTTGAAGAATAAAATTGGAAGAGGGGAGAAGAAGATGATGGGGGAGAATGTGAATATGAAGCAGGAAGGAAGAAAAAAGAAAAAAGGAAGGGAGAAAGACAGGGTTGTGACTCAGTGAGGTGATATTGAGCTTTGTGGGAAGTGGCTGCGTACTGCATTCTCTTTTCACTGTAGGTATCAGTGGGAGGATGAGATTGTCCAGTCAGTCCTTGCCAGCAGAGATAATACAATATAATATATATAAAACAGAAATCATGTACAGTATTACAAAATGTTACCTTCATTAAAATCATGTAACCTCAAAAAGTAGAGAATTTTTTGAAAGTGGTGTCTTGTATTGGAAAGTTCCTAAATAAGAAACAGCCACTCAATTACAATTATCAAGTGTTGGAAACCTCCCTGAAAAACGTACAAATTCTATTTGTTTGTCAGACAGCATGCATTTGGAGAGGAGCAAATATAACTTCTAACACTTTATACTAAGACCATGGTAGTTTATCTAATCCTGTTAATAAAACCATGATGAAACAATGTAATGATTGCAGTTCTTAATCTTCTTTGCTTGAGAAATAGAATACATTTTGATTTAATAAATCATTTCTCATTTAATTGGGGAACAGAGAAGTTTCTCATAAAATATATCTTTTCTGATTTTTTAAAACTAGTTTTCCAGGTGTTCAAAGTAAGCTATTTGATCTAGTGGCATGAAAGCTCTGAGCATGGCTGTTTCTTAGCAGAACTGCCATTTTTATGGCCAAGGGGTTTATTATTATTGTTTTGTGTTGTGAGTATTTTTTCCTGCCTGTCGGCTTCCACCACCACACCAGCCCCAAATAATACACAAAGACATTATATTATATATAAAGCTATAGGATGTTTACGAGGTTCTTATCGGCTAGCTCTGTCTTAAATATTAACCCATTTCTATTAATCTAAGTATTTCCATGGGGTCTCATCTTACCAGAGATAGGGGCTTGCATTCTATACTGTAGGCGCTCCACCTTAAATCTCCCTACACTTTTGGAATCCTCCTTGTCTCCTAGTCCCATCTGTCTTGCTTTCAAATTGGCCAACATTTCTTTATTCATTAACTAATGCAAGAAAAATATTTACAGAATGGCATCTCCCATCAGTTTTGTGTATCTATTTCTCTTTTTGTGTCTTTGTTCATTGCTACAATTATTCCCTAACCTTCTTTCTCCCCATATTTGCTTCTATACCATATGGATAAGTTGCCTTAAAGACAAAAGATTGAAGAGAAGCTTGTTTTAATTTAAGTAAATAGAAATGGATTAACCCAGAGGCACAAGAATGTTATTGTCTTCATTCTGGAAATATGAAAATTGGAGCATTGGACATATCTTTAACTACTCATCAATCTCATTGAATGATATAACAGATTTCACTTTCATATGTAGATCACTATAGAATAGTAGTTGCTTGGTAGGAGAATTGAAAATGAGTATGACTCAATAAAAAGCTTTCCTTATTGGAAGAAAATCAGTGAGAATATAATGTGAGTGGGTGGGGTTATATTAGCATGTGGAATGTGTAGGAGAATAAGACAGAATGTTGGGTCATAACTGTTGCCTAGCAATCCTGCTGGAATTCTCTTTTCCTACATCATGGGGCTAAGAAGCCAAACACTGTTTAGATGTAAGGTTATTGATGGATATTTTACTGTCCCAAGCTAAGTATCTCATACAACCTTTGATGGCAGCATATATGACATTTGATTCTTCTAACCAGGACATGAACAAATCCCTAGAAGTTGGCCTGCAGCTATTAATATTACCCAATTCAAAATTAACTAATATCAGTCTGCGGAGAAACAGTTCAAGATTTTCATGATGAATGTCATCTTCCCTAAAAAGTAAAACTGGATTAAGAATATAAAAATACTCACATTTATCCAACAAAAGGTGAATATTACATTGTATGCTTCCTTCATGAAGGTGTTAACCTTTTTGTTAGGCTAGGCTGGGGGATAATTGGACAGAGGTAGTGCATCTCTAATAATAAATCCAATGAACATAAACTATAAGATGTCCTTTAATACCCTGGATAAACAATAACATTTAATCACTTCCACATGTTATACAAATCTACGATTAAATAATCAATGATCACTTGAGTTTGGCACAATCATGTGGGAGTCACGTAAGAGACATCCCTTGAAATCAAGTGTGCCAGACCATCTCATACTTTGATTATACAATTATTTAACAATTAAAATAGGACTTCAGATAATCAAAGATCAGTGAAATTTTAGGTTATCATGTGAAAGTCAAGTATAAAATACCATCAAATTATTTAAATCAGTGATGACCACATCAAACATGCATAAAGTTTGGAACCACCTTATACCAGAATGATGATCTGTCATCATCTAATCATTTGATTATTTTGTTACATAAATCGATAATTGTGCCATCAATGATATGGGGAGTTTAGCACCACCTTTTGGGAGTTAATATGCAAGACCAGCTAAATATTTCTATGATTGTTTAAATAAATCATTCTCTATTTCACAAAGAGTCAAGGCTGCCTTCCTGTTGGGGAATTACATATGGGAAATCATCACATTATTTCATTATATCATTATTTAATACAGCATAATTGTTTAAACCTATGATGATGTCTTTTTTTATTACTGGAATCTGGCCAGTCTTCCTTGGCAGTTAATTATGTGACATCACATAAATTTTTAGTTATCTGAGTAATTATTTAATAGATCCTTACTTCATGAATGATGACTGTAGTTTGGTGCAACCTAGTGAAAGTTAAAAATTTCTGTCTTGTTTGATATTTAAATGATTCTTTATTACAATTAGACTGTGGTTATAGGCAGGAGTGAGGTTAGGGGTTTGCAAGTGGCAACCATGGACACAGCAGAAGCCGGTGCTATACTCGATGCCCAGAGTATGAGGGAAGCTGGGATATTGAGTCTAGAAGACACAATGTTACCCACTGAGAAAATGTTCAAGCTGAGCATGAGTGTCCGGGTGCTTGCCTCCCTGCTCTTTCTCCACATCCTCACTTTCATCAAGATCTACTAGAAGCAGCGGCACAAGAGGTGCCATCGCCATCATAGAGGCCTCACCAGGAATGATGTCACAGAGAAGAATGAGTTTCTCTCTCTCAGGAATGGTGATGAAGCTCCTACTCTTGCCATCTTTTCACTCTAGACACTAATAACTTCGCAGCTGGGGACTCATCATCACAGCACCTGAATCACAACAGCAGAGACGCAGAGTTTATTGATGATGACATCAAGACAGACTTCATCAGGTAAGAAAGTTTGGTAATTTGGTTATTGAATTATTATACATAAAATTCTGTGATGACATCATACTTCATCAGGTCTGGAAAGTCCTCCCAGGAATTGATGATGCAAATTAATTAACAAATGATTATTAATATGGTTCATTACATAATCTGTGATCACTGAAGTTTGGAGCCACCTTGTGTGAGTCAATGGTGCCAGACCATCTAATCATCTGTTTATTTAATTATTCAACCCAGTCTTGATCTACTTGAGGAAGAGTGGAGTCTGGTTCCTCCTTGTTGCAGTTAATTGTAGCATGTCATTTCATTAATTATTTAATTAAATGACAATATCATTTTGTTATCTCCCCAGGGGTGAATTATGAAATATTATATTGTTATTCATTCATTTTATTGTTCAAATCAAAGATTAAATCATCTCATTACATGTTTATGTTGCCATTTAAATAGATAATTACCTCAGCCATGATACCTGGAGTTTGGTACCACCTTGTGGGAGTTAATGTACAAAGCCATCTATTTTTTATAAATATAATTGTTTAAATGAATCATTATTCCTGTAAGAGTTCAGTCTGACTACACCATGTGATATTTATGTATACTACATCACCTTATTATCAATTATTTCTTAATTATATGTTAATTATTTAAATTCGCCATGATGTCATATTTTATGATTGGAGTCTGCCAGTTCTACCTGGGAATTAATTGTGTGGCTTTATTTAATTATCTAAGGGTTACATCCCTGACAATCACTGGAGTGTAGTTTCATATTATGGGAGTTAAGTATGTAGGACCATCCAATTATTTATTTATTTGATTATTTAAATTATGATGGAGTCATCAATTAGTTTTGCTACCACCTCATTAGACACAGTAAATGATTGGTGCCAGAAGCAGTACCTTGAGTATGAAGGACACTGTGAGATCCAGTGATTACTGATTATATATTAATAAGAATTTAATTGTTAAATAGTTTAAATAACTGGATGGTGTAACATCATTAATTCCTGAGATATTGCACCAGACCTGACCCATGAAGGATGCAGTTATCATCAATTTTAATATTTCAGTAATTTAATATTACATGATCAGAGTATTTTGCATAATTAACTCTGTTGTGTTGACCTCATAACACTCCACCATATCTCTAAGGTCATAATGATGTTGCTGTAGTTGCTGTGACTGCAGCAACAGTGGTAGAGATGGCTTCACCTGCAGAGCCAAGAGACAGCAGGTCTTCATACTCTGTGATAGTATTCACATCAATGTTGCCTTGGAAACCACTATGATTCTGCAGGTTCATCTTATGCTTCCCCTTGACCTTCTCATAGTAGTAGCCTGGGCAGGCAAAGATGTGAAGGAAGAGCTTCAGGCAACTTCTGTGACTGCCACACTCCACACTTGATTTGGTCAGATTGTGGACCTTCTTCTTGGTGGAAATCTGGCCCCTTCCAGACTGAATCTCCCATTTGGGGAATATACTCTTCAATGAGAGAAATAGAGGGGGTGAGGGAGAGGAGATAGCTTTTCTGTGTCTGTATAAATCCAGGTGTGTTTAGGAACTCATGGCTACCCACCGCAAGTGTCCTCAGGAAGCTTTGTAAAGAATGATAATTGAAAAAGATTAGACAAGATTAAGATTGTCTTCAGGAGGCTGGGGCATAGGACTTCTTCTAGCTGTCATCTTAGACGATACCTAAAACAAAAGTGAATCAGAAAAGGGAGGGCGATTGATACATAGGTGACCCCAAAAGGCATGCATATCTGGCCAAATGCGTCTGTTCTCCTCTCCTTGGGCTTACCATGATTTGATTCTCTTTGTTGCTAAATATCAGCTAACAAAACCAAATGTGTTTGCTTCATACCAAGCTAAAGAGCACCATCAAAAATATATTAATAATTAGCATGGAGATTACTTGAAGAAACACTTCATGACATAAAAATATCACTCAATGTCTTTAATAATCACAACTTTTATTGACCTAATTTAAAAATGAAAAATGAAAGGACATAAAGAAGAAAACTGCAAGGAAGCTGTAAAAAATCAGATGTTAATATTAATAGGAGGAAATAGGAATAGATCAAAGAACAGAAAACAAAGGATGGACAAATTAAAGGATGGACAGATATTCAAATAGGTCATTTTTTGATCCAGTGGTTTATATTTCAATTTATTTAACATTTTATGCAACAATTCATGATAAATGTGGACATAAATGGTCAAGGGAAGGAATACAAGAGTCCTAGTAAGCACATAATTAAGAAATTTATAACTTTATTATTTAATATAAAAATGAAGAAAGAATGTTGGGTAATCAATTTTTATTTTTTCTACGCAATACAGTTTCTACAACTCCCAACTTTCCTCCTTTACTTTTAGATGTTTGAGTAGGATTAACATCTATATTCAGATAATTGATTTAATGTTTAGGTGGAAATAGTTCAAAATTTTATCACATGTGAGTAAAACTGCAGAGATAAATTTTTTTTGTTTGTTTGTTTGTTTACTGCAAAGAAAAAGAAATAAAATAAGAATATTTCGCCCTCAAAAATAAAACAAAACTGAGAATTAATTGGAAAATATTTCACCATGAACTCCAGGGAAAGAGTCTAGAATAATCAGGACATAATGTGCCTTTGGGATAAGACACCTGGATTGATTACTTTAGCCATAAAACAGCATCAGTTTTCAGACAGGAAGACAGGGAGTGAGCAATAATAAGTTTGCTCCTTTTTGCAGTACCTCACCTAGAATCCTAGACATTACTTTTTTGTTTTCATAGTAAGCACAACCTCTAATGAAAAAAGTGTACTTTTAGTTTCAATATTGATAGATGTAAATATGACTTAGGAAACTGTAATGTCCTTGGGGTCCATAGATCTTAAAACTACATGGGATTTCTCATACTGTCCAGATAAAGTAAAATGTCTTAATTTCATGCCAATACAAGACATTCAAAGAAATGTAAGGGAAGCATTTTCTGCTTAAATGTAGTATTTTATCTTGCAAACCAAGTTGTCTTCACTCTACATTCACTCTCAGTGTCCTGTGCTTTTCAGCTTAGCCAATCATCTTCCAACCACAAAACTCCAAGGTGACAAGGCACAAACATTGACAAACGTCACCAGAAAGGTTTCTCCCAGCTGGATTCACTAGAATGGTATTGATATTAAGGTAGGACATTTTCATTTACATTAAAATGGGGCACTGAACCAGTACCATTGGCATCAACTCATTTCTGAGTTTACATACATACAGAATGCTGAAGAGAACCACATTCTTAGTTGTCATGAAGACTATAAAGCTCAGCACAAAATTCATTGACAGTGGAACAAAATCCACTCCAAAAACTTTTCAATAGGCAACAGAAATATATTGACATGGACAGTGGTCCTGGACATTAAGCTGTCATCTGAACAGCAAGTATAATGGTAGCCATAATAAGTGCAGTCTACAACTGCGGGATTGACATTGTATAGCCATGATTTTTGAGGCCAGAAGATAGATGATGTTTGGCAGCTGCCTCCTCAGAGATAAGCACCATTCCTATTTTCCATCATTGTACTTTAAGAGGTAGAATAAAACCTTGATGAAAGAAAGAAACAATGGTATACTCATACTTTGAAAGGTATATGCGAGTCTTAAGTTTGTGATTCTGTGGATGTCCTTCTTAGGAAGGAGATCATTAATCAAGAGAAATCTTTGAGAGGTTTTTTGCCACAGACTATTTGCCCTGAAATTAGGAACACTTTACATGGTTAATGCTATTAAATTCTGGAACCCTCCTAGGACCAGCTCTTTTTGGAGAACCAAATTCCTCATATGCTTTCATTACTGATAGTACAGGGCAATTATGTTGAGAGAGTAAATTATCCAATAATAACACAGCATCTCAGGTAGTCTTTATTCTTGAGGCCATGATATGGGAATTGAAAAGTTCACCAAGGTTACCAGGCAACAATTATGATGTACCCTCTGGTCACATTCTAGTACCCAATGAACTCATAGACTCACATTACATATTCGTTTTCTTTTTATCCAAACTGAAAGACTCTATGCGACTTATAAGTATTTTATTTTTTTTAAACAAGAAACTACATTGCTCTATTAAATTACACATAAAAACAAAGCATCACATCATAAGTCAATTATGTAGATATATATTAGACATATTTCATCTGCTTCAATTTTCATGAGTCCACAATGGGAAGAAATCCATTCTAGTGCCACTGCGTTAATCTATTTCTTTTTTATAAATTAAAACAAATGTTTCTATATCCTATTATGTTTAGGACGACTTGATGTTATGGTCTAGGGGCAAACCTGGGGAGAAAGTAGCTGAGTGAGTATTAATTCTGGTAAAGGAGGCACACACAAAGAAAGAAAAAATACAAAAGACAGCAAATAACAATCACATTGACACAAAAAATGATTGCAATGGTAGCAAACACCCAGCTCACAGAGATTCCATGCAACAAAATACGTTACTCTCAACTCCTGAAGAGTAACACTCCGTTTAAGAAGATGCCTTTGATTCCCCCAACTGGAAGCATCCACCTCAACAAGTGGTAAACATATGTAGAAAACCTCAAGCTTCAAGAATAATGCCATTTGAATTTGGCCATACCTGATTAGAAGAGTTGCCTCCTATGTATGCAGTACAGGACATGCATAAGTAATACCAAAACACCCAAAGTAAGCACAATATTTCAGCTTCTCCTTTCTTTTTTGGGTACTTGGTAGAAGCAGTGAAAATTCCAAATGGTGTTGCGTGGTATCAGGTATGATCTCACAAAAAGACACAAATAAATATATCTCCCAGTATTTGAAACAAACTGCACCCTTCTGTAGCACACATTATATACATTAATCATGCCATACTAAGACAAAAACTTGGGTGAGTTATAATTATTTCTCTCTCTCCAACCATGCAACAAACTATTATGGCAGTGAAAGCAAGCATAGAAGAACAATTGCCACTTTTGTATTTATTGATGAGCAGTTTGGCATAATTCATATACTGCAGATCCATGTATCCAGAATATATAAAAGACCACCCATGCTTCTTTGCGCTATGCAGCACAAATTTAGTCACATAGTTAAAAAGGTAACATTAATCATTCTATGTGATCCTTCTGTGATTTCTAACAATGACCAGCATTTAATTTTCTCATTTTTCACTGGGCAAGTGATTCTCAGCCAATGTTATTATCTGATATTATAGAGAATTAGACACATCTCCCTATAAGTGAAAATGCCTTTACTATGCCATCTATTGATTACAATCTGGATTAACCTGCAATTCTGATGAGAGTATTGACTGGATTCGAATCAAGACAAATCTTATTCTGTGTTAATACATGGAAAAAGCTAGCTAAAGGTGGGTTATCCTATACAGACTAATCATAAAAAATTACTCTGAGATGTATGTTGCAACTTTCAATACTTTTCTTCCTCCATATTTAACTGGAGATAATGATCCTAGTTATTTTATGGCTTTCATTAAGTGATACTTTTCATTCATTTTATTTAGACTGTGTGCTACACATTGTTTCTCCTTTGATTATACTGTCTCCTCAAGGAAGAATGGCATGCTATGGGATAAAATGGATGAAAGGTTTTCACAAATATCAACCAAATGGATCAAAGACTCAACATAAACCCAGCCACACTGAATCTCTTAGAAGAAAAATTGGGAGGTGATGGGAGATGTTATCCTGTAAATATGTTTCTCATACTGGTTAATAAAGCTCTGTGGCCAATGAGATAGCAAGATAGGCGGGGCTAGGAGACAAGAAGGAAAAAGGAAGTGGGAAGGAGGGGTCGAGATGTAGCCCAGGGAAGAAGCAGGATGCATGCCGCAGCTCCCTGATAAGACGACCACGTGGAAATACTTAGATAAGTAGAAATGGGTTAATAATTAAGGCAGAGCTAGCCCATAAACAATAATGGTAACTGGGCAACAGCATTGTATCAAATACAGAGTCTCTGAGTGTTATTTGTGGCTGGCACGGCTGTGGGCCCAGACTGGCGGGCTGGCAGGCTGGCGGAAACATACACGCTACAGATGGCGCCCAGGCGGGATGGCGCTGCCGGTGGGAAGAACCTGCCATAACAGGGAGGTACCCTTAAAAATTGACAGAGGAGACTGCTTCCTGGACATAACATTAGTAGCACAGACTGAGGTTGACAAGTAAGAAACTGAGAAGTTTCTGTAAAGCAAAGGAGACATTCAAGAAGACAAAACCACAGCTCAGAGCATGGAAAAAAATATCCACTAACTGAACTTCTGATAGAAGGCTTAATTCCAAAATATACAAATAACTCAAGAGGGTAGTTTCCAAAACAACAAATAATATAATTAAACATATGAAATGGAACTAGATAATCTCAAGAGGAATCCAAAATGGTTGAAAGACATTAGCCTTAGCCATTAGTGAAATGTAAATCAAAACAACTCCAAGATATCATCTTACTCCTGTCACTTTGCTGGAGAGGGTGTTGAAAAAGGGTCACATACCTCAACTTCCAGTGGGAGTGCAAAATTTACAGCCAATTAGTAGATCAGTGTGTCAGTTTCTCAGGAAAATAGAAATTAGTCTATTTTAATATCCAGTATTTTCACTCGTAGGGAGGTACCCAACTGATATACATTAATACAACAAGGACATTTGTTAAACTATGATTATAGCAGCACTATTTGTAATAGCCAGAACCTGGAAGCAACCTAGAAGCCCCTCAACTGAAGAATGGCACAATGGCATACTATTCAGCAGAAAAACACAATGGAAACTTGAAATTTGAAGGGAAATCAATGTAAATAGAAGAAAAAACCTTTTGTGAGGTAAGCAGCGAGAAAAAAGACAAGCATGGTATGTATTCACTCATATTTGGATTTTAGAAATAGTGTGAAATATTACTAGACTAAAATTCATGCCACAATAAGAATTAGGAAACAGGGAGGACTGAAAGAGAGAGATACATGGTCCTCTGGAAAAATGAAAGGGACAAGATCTCCTGAGCAAACTGGGGGCATGGACAGAGGGAGTTAGGAGAAAGAGAAAGGGAGGACAGAAGCAGAAAGGTAGTCAAGAGGCAACAGGATGATTGAGAAAGGGTAGGAATAGAGGAGAAGAAAAAAAGATACCACAAGAGAGGTAGCAATTATAGATTTAAAGAGAAGTCTGTCACTACAGAAATGCAGAGATCATTAGCTTAAGGATTAAAAGCAAGTAGAGTGGTAATAAAATAGTAATATGCATAACTGAGTGGGTGGATGGAAAATAAAGGTTTAAAAACAAAATGTCCCAGGGACAAAAGAGCAAAACATAACTGGAGAGATTGGTTGCTATAGCATTTTATCATTTTTTTAGGTTATACCTCAATCTCCACGGAATCTGATCCCCTCTTCTCAACTCTGCAGGGACCTGCGTTCAAGTACATATACCTATACAGAGATCCACACATATAAAAACAAGCCAACATTTTTAAACACAAAAATCAGAAATGACACTATTTCCCAAATGCAATGTGATAATTTATCTCTGATTTCATGTGAGATGGGCTTCAATTTACCTGAGACACTCATGTGAAGAAATATTTTGGAAGGTATTCATCATCCTTTCAGGCTCACACAGGCATGTTAGGGGATTGCTAAAAAATTCTCATCTGAGGAAAAGAAGGAAATAAACCAGCTATCTTAAATGCATGGTCCTCTCAATGCCTTTCATTATTCAACAAATTTCCTTCCCAAAAGATTTTTCTCTAAAGCTCTCTTAAAGATTTCTCCTCAAAAGTTCTCTCTAATAATGTTCCCCATACAAGCTCTCTCTAAAAGTGGTCTGGCTCCACATTCCTGTGATCACTGACAATGTAATGAGAGATTTTATAAATAAGTAATTACATAATTTGATGGTGCCTGATACATGAATCCCACCAAGTCGGTCAAACTCCATTGATCATTAAAAATTTAATCATAAATTTGAATGATAAAGTATCTTAATAAATAATTAGATGACAATCCATAATTAACACTAACAATAGATAGATAATGAATCGGATACTGAGATGATCTGTCACCCTTGACACCAAAAAGATAGCTCCAAACTCCAGTGATAACAAATTAGGTAATTAATGATTTATATAATAAAATGATTATCTAATTGGATGGTTTAACACTTTCAGCTACTGGGAGGATGTTCCAGACATGCCTCATGAAAGAAGACATCATCAGCAATTTTAAATATTCCATAATTTAATAATGAGATGATCATAAGATCTTGCCTAATAAACTCTGCTTGGCTAATGTCATTGTGTGGCACCAGGTTCAGAAACTGCTATGCTTGCAGTGGCTGCTGCTGTTTTACCTGCTGAGCTGAGATAGAAGCTACTTGCACACTGTGATGTCATCCCTGGCAATGCCTCTTTGATGTTGAGGGGCCTCTTGTGCTGCCACTTGTTCCTCCCATAGCAGAGCACAGCGAATGTGGAGGAAGAGCAGCCAGCACCCACTGTGACTGCCACACTCAGGTCAGTAGAATAATTAACAACTAAATACTTAGATGATTTATTAGTCATATCACATAATTGACTCCCAGGGAGTACTGCCCAGACTCTGTCATGAAAGAAAGCACCATTGATGTAAATGATTACATTAAGTATTTAAATAATGTGATTAAGTCAAACACTAAACACTTCCAAGTTAAAGACACACTGAATTATTCCTGGAATAGATAATAATTTCTTTAAGTAATAAAATGAATAAATACATAAATATTTAGACGGTCTTGAATATTAACTCTACAAGGAGGTGCCAAACTTCAAGTCCATGAAATCTTAATAGTTATTACCTATTTAAATAATAAAATAATCAAATAAACTGTTAATCTAACTTCATCTACTCCATCAAGGTGAGACCAAATCTGACCCATGATCGAAAAAGTCATAGATTATTTAAACATGTTAAAGACATGATTAAAAAATTATATAGTTCTGCATGCATGACACCCACAAGGTGGCACGAAAATCCAATGGTCATCAATTATCTAATGACCTGCTTTTATAATTTAATAATTGTGCCAAAGTTTAGTGATCACTGATTATTTAATCATAGCTTTGAATAATAAAATGAATTAATGGGTAAAATGACATTGTGTATCAAGAGTTTCATAGGGTATCAGATAATTAATGTTGGGCAGTGGCCTCATTAGAGATGAACTCCTGTTCAATTATTCCTCAATATGGACTAACAAATGGATGAAAACCTTACTGAAGGAAGGCAATGATGGAAAACTCAACATTTTTTGATACACATTGAGCCTCTTTTATTTTCTTAATCTATAGGTATGCTGCTGTTAGATAACTGTGAACCTCTTTTATTTTCTTTAACCATAGATATGCTTCTTAGCGACGAAGATTATATTCATCAACAAAAGTCCTTGAACTGTTTTTCCACCGACTATATTCCATGGTATTAGATAATCTTGAATTTTGTAATATTAATAGCTCCAGGCCAACTTCCACACATTTGGCCACAAACACCATCATTAAAGGTTGTATGGGACACTTAGCTGTAGAAACTAAAATATCCAATGGAAAGACAGCATCTCAACTGATCTCTGCTTCTTGGGCCCAAGATATGAGATTAAAGAATTACACTGTGTTGCAAGGCAGCAGTTTCGATCTAACATTCTGTCACATTCTGTTAACACTTCCACATCCTTAAAAAAAACCCACCCATTCATGGGCTTACATTATATCCTCACTGATTTCTCCAAAAAAAATGCAAGGCTTTTTTTTTAAAGTTGTACTTACTTTTGATTATCCAACCAAACAATTACATGGCAATAATATTCTACACAAGAAAGGAAAAACATCATTATACAAATCAATTAGATTGATGAGTATTTAATTATAATTCCTATGCTCCAATTTTCATATTTTTAAAATGGAGACAAAACCATTCTTGCATCTCCGTGTTAATCAATTTTTATTTACTGAAAGAAAAATAGGCTTTTCTCTATTTTATCTTTAGAACAACTTGACCAAATAGTAAATGAATAGTTGTGAATATGGGGAGAAAGTAGGTAGGTGATGTTGCAATGCACAAAGACACACAAAGATAAACAAATATACTCACACACATGCCCCCTCCCACACACACTACAACAAACACATTGTATAAAAATGACAGTCATGCTAAGAGACAACCATGCTCACAGAGCTTCCATGCAACAAGAACAAATAACTTACTCTGGACTCCTGCAAAATTATTGTGAAAAAACCTGAGAAGAGAGAATTTTTATGTGAAACTTCTCTGGTCTCCAAGTAAAAAGACATGAATTATGAAATAAAAATGTATTCAATTTCTCAGGCAAAGAAGATTAATACCTACAATAATTACAGGGTTTGATAATGATTTATTTAACATTATTAAATTAATCTACCATGGTCATAGTATAGAGTGTTAAAAAATATATTTGCTCTTATCAAAATGCAAGAAATATAGCAAATGAATAGATTTTGGACATTTTCAATAATGAATTCAACACTTGTTAATTGGAAGTTAGAATGCTGTAACTTACTTGGGAACTTTACAAGTGCATGTTGAAACACTTGCTAAATATTGAAAGATAATTGTTTTCATGATAACTCTCCATTTTTTGAGACTACAAATTTTTACTGTAGGTGATATTCTATAGTATTGAACACAATTTCTTTTTTTTTTCTTTTCTTTTCATTTGATGCTGTTTTGCCTCTGCTGGCAAGGACTGCCTTCACAATCACATCCTCCCACTGACTCCTACATTATACAGCCATATGACACACATCTGAACATCACCTCACTGCTAACCCCCTCCCTCTCTCACTCTCTCACTCTTACTAAGCCTCCCTCTCTCTTCCTTCCTTACTTTCTTGCTTCCTTCCTTCCACTATTTGTAGATGATATGATAGTTCATATAAGCAACCAAAAACTCTACCAGTGAACTCCTACAGCTGGTAAACACCTTCAGAAAATTAGCATGATACAAGATAAATTAAAAAAATCAGTTGCCCTACTATATACAGACGGAAAATA
The DNA here is from genome assembly GCA_030556225.1 of Cricetiscus sungorus. Lineage (NCBI taxonomy): Eukaryota > Metazoa > Chordata > Mammalia > Rodentia > Cricetidae > Cricetiscus > Cricetiscus sungorus. The sequence continues at coordinate 18,759 of JANBXA010000209.1, read as the reverse complement.
CACTGAGAAAGAAATCAGATAAACATCACTCTTTACAATAACCACAAACAACACAAAGTATCATGGGGTATTGCTTAACAAGCAAGTGAAAGAACTATATCGCAAGAATTTTGTGTTTTTATAAAAAGAAATTAAAGAAGATACCAGAAAATGGAAAGATCTCCCATGCTCTTGGATAAGTAGGATAAACATAGTAAACGTGGCAATGTTTCCAAAAGTAATCTACATATTCAATGCAATCCCCATTAAAATCTCAGGACAATTCCTCACTGACTTGAAAGGATAATAACAAACTTTACATGGAAAAACAAAAACCCAGGATAGCCAAACCAAACATTCAGGAACTTTAGGAGGCATCCCCATCCCCAACTTTAAGCTCTATAGTTCTGAAAATAGCCTGGTATTGGCACAAAAATAGACAGGTAGACCAATGGAATCAAATCAAAAATCCTGATATTAACCCACACACCTAGGAACACCAAAATATACACAGAATTTAAGAAACCAGTCAACAAAATACCAAATAACGCTATTAAAAAAGGAGTACAAAACAGAATAGAGAATGCTCAATATAGGAACCCAAAATGATTTAAAGACCCTTAAGAAAGTGCTCAACATACTTATTTATCAGGGAAATGAAAAAGAAAACAGCTCTGAGATAACATCTTATTCCTGCTAGAATGACAAACATTAAAAACAACAATGACGACTTATGTTGGAAAGGTTGTGGAGAAAGGAAAACCCTCTGTTCCACTTTCGGTGGGAGTGCAAACTTGTACAGCCATGTTGGAGATTATTATGGCCAGTCCTCAGGAAAATAGGAATCAGTCTACCACAGGACCTGGCAATCCCACTCTTAGGCATATAACCAAATGGTCCACATCTATGCAACAAAGACTTCTATTCAACTATGTTCATGCCAGCCTTATTTGTAACAGCTAAAACCTGGAAGCAACCTAGATGCCCCTCAACTGAAGAAGGGATAAAGAAGATTTTGCAAATTTACATATGGAATACTACTCTGCAGGGAAACAAAAAACAAACAAACAAACAGAAAAACAGAAAACAACAGAATCTTGAAATTCTCAGGAAAATGGATGGAATTTGAAGAAAACATCTTCAATGAGGTAATCCAGTCAGAAGAAGAGGAATATGTTGTGTACTCACTCATATATGAATTTTAGACATAGAGCATAAGATTACCAGCCTATATTTCACACCACCCAAGAAACTAGGATAAATGGGTGAGTCAAAGAGATGCATATAACGTCTGTCACAGAAGGTGAAAGGGCCAAGATATACTGAGCATATTGGGGTGGGCAGTGAGTGGAGAGAGAACTAGAAGAAAGTGAATGGGAAGAGAGGAAAGCACATAAGAAAAGGAGTATTGAGTCAGGGGAGGAATAGAAGAGAGACAGAGAGAGAGAGAGAGAGAGAGAGAGAGAGAGAGAGAGAGAGAGAGAGAGAGAAGGAGAGAGAGCATAAAAGAGGGAGCCATTATAGGTTTGAAGAGAAAACTGACTCTAGAGAAATGTCCAGACATCTACAAGTCTGATCCCAACAAACAATTTGAGCAAGAGAGGAAAGGCTACCATAAATGTCCTTCTCTGATAATGAGATCGATGTATAACTTATCCACCATCATGGAGCTCTCATCTAGTACCTGTTGGAAACAGAGGCAGAGACCCACAACTAAACGCTGAGCTGAACTAGAATCCAGATGCAGAGAGGAGGAAAAGACCAGGCTAGAGAAACCCGTAGAGACAGCTGAACAAGGAGGAGCTAAGGGTTCCCCTGACTGACAGCTGAGAACCCATCATTCGACCTCTGAACATAGGACTCAGTTAGAAGCCCTTGGAAATCCAAGGGACCCCTGAAAGTGGAACCAGAGTGTATGCCTGGTGCACAAAAGGACTGTGGGAGCAAATTTCCCATGGAGGGACACTCCCTTAACCTAGAGGCAGGAATCAGGGCCTAGTCCAGGAGCTATCAACCTACACGTGGAGTGGTGGTGGTTGGGAGTTGAGTAGTAGGGGGGCTTGGTAGGATGGGAGATAGTGAGAAAAGGAGTGAAGGAAGGAGGGAAGGAGAGAGTGAGGAAGAGGGAACTGTGATCAATATCTAAAATAAGACAAAAAATACTAGAAAATGGTAAAGGACAGATATATATCTCAAAATTATTTTTCAGCATCAGAGCATTTTTTTGAAAATAAAGATGATGTTTAATAAATTATTGAGCAATTAGAATGATAGAAGTGAATAACCATTATGTGAGTTAAAAATAAAATTGACTTTAAAATAAAGAAAAAGACGATTAATCAAAAAATGTGAAGATATTGACTACTTAACTCCCCAACGCAGAGCTTCACTGGACTCTTCATAGAATATAGGATCATTTGCTTAAATAATTATACAAATATTTACATGATTTGCATATTATCCACTATCATTGATTTAAATAATTTAAATATGAAATTTGATGATAGCATACTTGGTCCCACAAGGAGGCACCAAACTTCAGGTATTGTGAATGACATAATCATTGTTTTATGAAATTCAGTAATCAAACAACTAGTAGATATCACATCATTCACTTACCCAAGTTTGCTCCAAACCATATTCATGAACAATGTTGTCATCCTTAACTTAATCTAATTACATAATTAAATAATTTACATGGTTTTGCATACTTTACTCCCTTAATGCTGTGCAAAAATTCACTGATCATTGATTATCTAATGTCCTATTTCATAATTTAATAATTACATAATCAGTAGATGAGATGGTCTACCATTCTAGACACCCTCAATTTGTCTCTTGCTTGACTAACACAACATTGTGCCAAATTAAACGGATGATCAATTAATCACAGATTTCAGCAATAATATCTGTAAATGAATAAATGTCATTGTGTATTCAGGGTCTAAGAGGATATCAAGTAGTTGATGTTGGGCAGCTGCCCTATCCAAATTTTCTTTCAGTCTAGTCTAACAAATGGATTAACACCTTCCTGAATGAAGTTAAAAATGGAACACTCACCTTTTGTTGAATAATTGTGAGTGTTTTTATCTTCCTAATCCATAGTTTTACTACTTAGTGAAGATTACATTCATCTACAAAAGTATTTGGTCTGTTTCTCCAAAGCTTATAATTCCAGATATTAGGTAATCTTGAATTGGGTAATATTAGTAGCTGTAGCCCAACTTCCAGGAATTTGGCTATGTCTTGGTTAGGGGAAATCAATGTCCACAATTTCTGTCATTATGACTCTTATGAGATGCTTACCTTGAGAAACTAAGGTGTCCAATTTAATTGAACTGGTTCTTGGTCCATAGTACCAGAATACAGAATTCCAGCAGGGTTGCCAGGCAACATTTATAATTCCACATTCTGTGACATTCTAGTACACCTTCAATTTGCTAAAAAGCACACCCACTAATGGACCAATTTTATAGCCACACTGATTTTCTCCCAAAAGTGCTCTTTTCTAAGTTATAATTATTTTCCAGTCTATCAAACAATTACATGTCTATAGTGATATACACATGAAAATGAAAGCACCATTATGCCATTCAACTGATTTGATGAGTGATCATATTTCCTATGCTCTAATTTTATTTCCAGGATGAAAACAATACTATCATTGGCCTCTATCTTCATCCATTTCTATTTACTGAAAAGAAGTTAAGCTTCCTCTTCATTCTCTTAACTTTAGAACACCTAGACCAAACGGTGTAGGTGCAAATATGGGGAGAAATAAGTGAGTGAATAATTATAACAATATACAAAGGTGCTGAGAGAAATAAATGCATGCACATACACACACGTGCATGGACACAAAAGTGACAGTCATGCTAAGAAACATGCATGCTCTAAGAGCTTCCATGAAACAATAACAAATCACTTTCTCTGAACTCCTTGAAAATTACTATAAAAAATCAGTGGGGTCTCCAAAAGTTACCTCTGCCTGCAAGCAAAAGGAAGAAATCTAGAGAATAAAACCTACATATTCACAATTTGTGGGATGGGTGTTTTTTAGTTACTTGATTGGTTATGGTTGTTAGTCATCATTTAGGGTGGACATAAGGTAAAAAGGAACATTAACTTTAAATATTTTAAAATGGTATGGGCTATGGTATAGTGACACAAAGGTAAAGTTTTTTTTCTTTTACTGTATTATGTTTCTTCTCTTGTTTAAGTTATTGCACTTATGCAGCTTTCTTAAAAATGGATATATAATTAAGAAATGCTGGTTAGTAGTTATTCATCCATATTAATCAAACATGTAATCATATTAGGCATGTTTTGAAGGGTCAATATATATATTTAGATAAATAACCTTCAAACACTTCAAAGACATCCATAACATGACATTTAAGATGTTTAATAACCTAAGTGTTTTCATGACAATGAGACATGTCTGCTCCAATCAGCACAAATTCACATCATAAATGGATGAAAGGAATCGAATAACCTCCACATGGAGTTCACTTTCACTTTGTCAAAACTAGTCATTTGGACAATAATCTCTTGCCTTGGCTGCTGACAGTATGCTGTACAGACCTGACAAGTATGATACAAATGAAAATGATTGCTTAACTGTGCCAAAGATGGGACAATTCTTCAAAATCACTGCTTCACAGAAATATCTACCTGATATTCGAGGCCTGCAGGCCAAAATGGATGCCCCAACATTGCAGAGGAACTGTGGTTGACTCTGCAGGAAGCCAGCTATCTCTGTTTTTCTAAAGTTTTGGAGGTGGCTTACACTGCACTTCCTGTTTATTCAGGAAATGCATTCTTATGAAATCTTTGATGGAGTTGGAATGTAGATATTTATAGTTCAAATGTTCTTAGTTATGACAGAAGGTACATTAGGGTCAGTGCTTTGGGCTCATTAATGTATGATAGATAATAGTGTGATTTCTCTCTAAATTCCCCAAATATAAATGATCGGATACTGTAAATGTAATTCATACTCCATAACTGTTCTTATTTTATGTAGGTTAAGTCAAATCTTTTTATTTAGAAAAAATGGGAAACCTTGTGGAATATTTATTTAACTAGTCAAAGATGTGTTAAATTTGTTCATGCTGCATTTGCTATCTATGTAAAAATGTGGTGATTTTACATTACTTAAATAAAATTTCCCTGGGCTCAGAAAATCAGGGTTAGCAACAGATTGAGAGGAAGTAGTGGAGAGGAGAACTTAGTACGGTTTTATTTTAACTGGGGCAGTGTGGATGGAGAGTGGCTTCCAAGATGCCACCAAGAGAGAAAAAAACAGCCAGTTGCTACTTTACCTCTGACTCCAGAGGTTTTCACCATAGACTTAGATTTTTCAGTATTACAAGAATGATGGAGAACTGCCTTTAGTCTTGGCAGCAACAGAGCTGTTGTCTGAGAGAAATAAACTCCCCTGAGGATATGGCGTTAGCAATCCTGCACTAAAATTAAACAGCATAATCTTTTCATCTGTCTTCAGAATTGGTGAGTGACTCTGCTCAGTCAGCTTAAATGCTTGATGGATTTTCTGTTACTCTTGGATATGGAGGCTCAGATATCTAACCATTTCCCTCAAGTGAGTCTTCATTTTGATCAGGTTTACCTTCAGACTTCATTTGAAATTCCTGGTACCAGGAGCCACTATGATTTTGAGCTTTTAGCCCTGTATCCCAAACTGTACAGGGACAAACCAACTATTTGGTTTCTGCCTTTTTCATTTAGTCCTCCATAAGTTCATGGGAACCACAGACTTCGTGTTGGGGCTTTACCTCACCTGTGGGAAATGCATCACTGTCTCTATCTCACCTGTGGGAAATGCATCATTGTCTCTACCTCCAGGTTCTCCTTTGAGTTGCCTCTCGGAGAACCTCCATCCCCTATACATAGCGACCTGACTGAAGAGCCTCTAAACAAACACGCATTTGCAGTCCATTCTGGCTTCAATACCTCTTTATTAACCAAGTCACATCTTACTCCCTCATCTTCTTTTCTACCAAGTGAAAATCCAATCTCTATGCAGCGAGGAACATTACACAGATTTGCCATATTTGTCTCCACTAAGCTGTGTTGTACTCGTATTCTAGTATCACAATAATTTTGTAAATCTCTACACTAGGTTCACATATTTTTTTTTCCCTTTGAGGCATGATTTCTCCACGTTTTCAAAATCCTTGTTCCCTCTTCTAACTTCCATTTCACTGAAAGGAGATAACACATCTAAGCCAAAAATGTGACCACTATGCACTATCCCATTCTTTTAAAGGTACATCACTCAACAGATATTAGGCCATGATTAAAATTGCCTTCCCCAGAGTCCTCCCTTCCCCTTCTCAATTACGGCTTTGCACATGGATATACACCACAAATCTGTTTGACATTGTGCCAGGTGTACTTCTTCTCCTTACAGCAAGACAAGTTTTCTCATCAGCATAATTGATTTGCATCATATAATTCACCTGTTAGCTACACATGTCAATATAAGGATTACAACACAAATATGTACCTTAGAGAACTATGCTCTGTTTGTTTGTTTGAGTGACATTATTTATTTTAAAAAGGGGATGGTGCAGCTGATTGTGTTTTCATTTTTGTCCCTGTTTTTCTATATTCAAGGTTTCTCTGAATAACGTAGGGGTGAATCTTGGAATCCTTTATTTTTCCCCAATGACCCTGTTTTTAAAAGCTCTAACACCAAGAGGAGAAAAAAATATTTATATTTGCTTGAAATACTTAATTTTTTTAAAATTCAAGGTTTTCCTCACAAACCGTGAGTTTATGCATAGCTGAAATGATAGGTGTTAGAAGAACTGAATAAAATATGGGTGGATATTGAACAATGTTTTTAAAGAATATCAACAATGAGTTATGAAAAACTATACGACTGCTTTGTGCAACAAATTACACGTTAGAAAATAAGGAGAGAAAATATGTAAGCTTTGAATAATATTGAAAAATACACAGGAGACTTAAAAAGAAAGCTAAAGATTTCCACCCATAGATCCATGTGTTTTCCATTTTCCAAGACAAACTTCTTTCAGTCTCCAAGTTCTGCCTATCTGACACACTGAAGTTTCTCATGAAAAACAAACAATTTGTTCCAAAAGCACAGATATTAACAGTGTCATTATTGTATGTAAAACTCTCCTTCAAAAAATTAATAGGGTACTATCGTCACCTCTAATCTCATCAGAAAGAACAAACCTGTCTTCAGGAGAGAGGAACTAGGAAAATTTGCAAGCAAATCAAGTCAATTCCTTATGATTTCTGCTGCAGTTATAGAAATGATGACAGAAGTCGGAAATATGGAAAATTATAACTGAAAAGGTGAATATTTTAAACAAACTATTCAGATACAGTTTAATTTTGTATCTAAAGAAAAGAGTAAATATATACAAACGAGTATATTATATTTTTAAAACAAAAACTGTCTTAAAGGCCTTATCTAGCACATTCATGCTTGAACATTAAACATATTTAAATGTGTAAGTACATATATATATATATATATATATATATATATATATATATTTTGTGTTTGTGTGAAAATTTATCTTACATACTTACCTATATTTATTCAGCTAATTACATATTAAAAATGATATAAAATGCTGAGTTGTACAGTTTGCCAGGCTCCTGTCATGCCAAAACATAAAATGGAGTCAGATATTTGAAGATATAAATTTGCTACTTAATCTGTAATCATAATAAAAATGGGACTCAGAATTTACTTGCTGTTTCACTGGGTTTAAACATCATTCTTGTGAGCACTGAAATCTTAGTGTATGCTAATATTTAGTATGAGGAAAAACAGCCTTCTTCACTTTGATGGTTCACAAGTACTGGCAAAAACAAATTCATAAAAATATACATATACAATATTCTTAAGTATATATATATATATATATATATGCCTAATTAATAATTTATATAATACACCTTAAATATATATATGCCTAATTAAAATATATATACAATAAATATATATATATATATGCCTAATTAATATATATAACATTCCTTAAAAATATATATATATATATATGCCTAGATAAAATATATACATACAAAATTCCTAAAAAAATATGTGCCTAATTAAAATATATATGCCTAATTAAAATGTATGCATATAGTATTCCTAAAAATGTATATATATGCCTAATTAAAAAATATATATTTTGTTCATAAATATATACTTATGCCTCATTAAAATATACATAATATTCCTAAAATATATATGCTTAATTAACATATCTTATATTTCTTAAAATATATATATGTATGCCTAATTAAAATATATATACAATATTCCTAAATGTGTATATATGCCTCATTAAAAATATATATATATATATATATATATATATATATATAAGGAAATAATACATATTCCTAATTTCTACACCACACTACAGAGTCTCAAAAACCATATTTTAATAATCAGGATAAAGTTAGGTTGAATTAACTATGTTTGGCAAACTTCATAAAATCCACATTCTGCTCTTTGATGGACAGTTTTAAAGATAAAAAAAAAAAAAAGTAATATTTGAACAAAAATAAAGAAAAGGACACAAAGAAGAAAGATATAGAGAAATAAAATTAGAAATGGAAAATGTGTACTAGGTAAAAATGTAAAGAATAGAATGTTTCAGAATGTAGAAATATAGAAAATAAGAAACATGTAATTACATATGTACATTAAGGGTGAAAGAATATTGACTGGTATGAGAAGCCGGAAAATAATAATTAAATCAGTATACATTGATGTGTTATCATATTTACACATTAAGTGATTGAGATGGCAGAGCAAAGGAGAAATAATAATCATAATTTTACCTCCAAATACAGATATTTTATGTTCAGAATACGACGGCTGCAAGAATTTTATAAAATATGACAGCAATAAATCTTCATGTGGTTTTTAACCAGCTTGGAAGAATGGCCCCAAAATTATGATTGACAAAGTTAATCAAGATAAATTTATTTTTTTTTAGGTGGACCACAACAGAAATGGAAACTGGAAATTTCTCTCGCTTGAAGAAAACATATAAGTACATAATACCCCCCCCTTAAAAAAAAAGTTGCTAGAATTTTCCCTTGTTTAAAGTAAATACATACATTTTGTCAAAAAAAATAATGTTAGAAATTTCCCTCATTTGAAAAAAATATATAAATGTATAAAACTTTTGCAAAAACTAAAAAACATTTCTACAAATCTACCTCATTTGTAATAAATAAATAAATGAATAAATATATATTTGAAAGACAAAATATGTTGCTAGTTATGTCGCTCATTACAGAAAATAAATACATAAATAAATTATTGCCAAAAGTGTTGCTACAAATTTCCCTCGTTTGAAAAAGAAATAAATTTTTGTAACAAAAAAAAGTTGCTGAAAATGTCCCTCATTTAAAATAAATGAATACATTTTTGTCAAAAAACAAAAAAAGCTGCTAGAACTTTCCTTCATTTAAAAAAAATAATAGACAAGTAAATACATTTTTGCCAAAAAAGAAAATGTTGCTAGAAACTTACCTCAATTGATAAAGATAAATAAATAAATAAATAAATATTTGCAATTAAAAAATTGTTTGAAATCTCTCTCGTTTGAATAAATAAATAAATAAATAAATTTAGCAAAAAAAAATGTTGCTAGAATTTTTTTCTCGTTTGAAGAAAATACATATATAAATAAATTTTTGCCACAAAAATGTTGCTAGGATTTCTCTCGTTTGAAAAAAAAATGAATAAATGATTTTTTGACAAAGAAAAAGTTGCCAGAAATTTTTGGCGTTTGAAATAAAGAAATGAATAAATACATTTTTGCAAAAACAAAAAAAAAGAGTTGCTATAAGTCTCCGTTGTTTGAAAAAATAAAAAAATTAATAAATTTTTCTATGTACTCAGCCCAGGAATCACTGACATTTTCGTTATGCCCAGGGTAACATGGGACGTGCTTACGTGATTATTGTTTTCCCACTGTGCTATTATTTTGGACCCTAAATATATGTAATGAATCTCAGTGCAAACTGCAACAAATGAAGAGAATTAAACATTTAATATCTGAGGAATGGCGGGGTCATTCAAAATTAATAGTAAATTAATTTCCGGATGGTGTCCATGGAACAGCCTGATGCACACACACACACACACACACACACACACACACACACACACACACACACACATATATATATATATATATATATATATATTCATTATTTATTCATGTATGCATTCATGTATGTATTCATGTATTTATTCATGTATATATACACATATATATTTTTATATTTAATCATATTCATGTATATATTCATATATTTATATGTGTACATATTCATGCATTTGTCCACATATATATTCATAGATATACTTATATGTATGAATATATGTTCATATTTATATATTCATGTATATATTCATATTTATATTCATATTTATATATTCATATGATTTTCTGGAATTTTCTGTCTTCACAGGAAGGAAGCAATTGAGGAGGAAATGGACTGATTCCCCACAACCCTCTGTGTCCTCTGGAATTTTCTGGAATACTCTCGAATTCTCTGGAAATTTCTGGAATTCTTTAGAATTTTCTGGAATACTCTGTAATTTTCTGTAATTCTCTGTAATTTTCTGGAATTATCTGGAATTCTCTGGAATCCACTGGGAATTCTCTTGAATTATCTGGAATTCTCTGGAGTTCTCTGGAATTCTCTGGAATTCTCTGGAGTTCTCTGGAATTTTCTGGAATTCTCTGGGATTCTCTGAAATTCTCTGGAATTTTCTGGAATTCTCTGGAATTGTCTGGAACTCTCTGGAATTCTCTGGAATTTTTTGTCCTCACAGGAAGGAAGTAGTGAGGAGTGGATGGAGCCACCACTGCTAGGGTATCAGGTTCTGAAGCTGCCTTGTCAGGACTGCAGATACTGGTGACACACGATGACATTAGCTGAACAGAGTTGATTAAGCAAGATTATCTGATCATCTCATTATTAATTTATTGAATATTTAAAGTTGCTGATGTTGGCCTCCTTTGCGAGTCATGTCTGGCCTGTCATTCTGGGAATTGATGGTGTGAAACCGTAGAATTATTTAATCATTTTATTATTTATATCATTCATTTCCCAGTCTGTGATCACTGAAGTTTGGAGCCACCTTTTGAGAGTCAAGGATGCCAGATCACCTCACTAACTGATTATGTAATTACTCAAATCAATGACCTACTCTAGGAACAATGGTTTCTGGCTTCATTTTGTTAGTGTTAATTGCAGGTGACATGTCATTATTTATTTACTTATTTTGTCATTCAATCCCATGATTAAATAAATAATTATCACTGGAGTTTTTCCCACTTGTGTGGGAGTCAAGTAAAAAACACCATTAACTTATTTAATTACATAATTATAAAATAACTCATTACATTGTTGGTGATGACAGGAGCCTTGAGCCAGAGCACTATTAGAGAGAGCTTAGGGGGGAAACATTATTAGAGAAAACTTTTGAGGAGGAATCTTAAAGAAAGCTTTAGAGAACAAACTTTTGAGAGCATTTCTTGAAGAATAAAAGGCTATGAGAGAACCATGCATGCAAGCTGGATTATTTCCTTCTTTCCCTCAGATAAGAAATTTTTAGCAATCCCTTGGATGACTGTTGTAAGCTTGATCCCATGATGAATAGCTTCAAAAATATTTCTACATATGAGTGTTTTAGGTTAATCTAAGTCCATCAAAGCTGAAAACAGAGATCTATTATCACAAATCATTGGGAATTGTGTCATTTATGATTTTTAGGTTTAAACATGTTGACTCATTTTTATATGTGTCGCTCTCTGTATAGGTGTGTACTTGAATACAGGTGTCTACATAGATGAGAAGAGGACATCAGATTCTGTGTAGGTGAGGTATGTCCTAAAAAAATTCTAAATTATTATAACAATCAATATAATTATTTCTCCAGTTATATTTTGCTCTTTTTTCCTGGGCTTATTGGTATTTAACACTTTAATTTCCATCCACCATTTAGTTATGCATATTCCTATTTTTGTTACCATTCTGCCTTTTTTTATTCCTTAAGCCTTTTGCTAAATTTTTCATGTACCTAACAAATGGAAGAATTTTTCCACACCTCATCTCTTCTCCCTCTCTTGTCACTATTTTTTTCATTCCTTATATTGATTCTGAGTTTTCTGGATTATTCAAGTAAAATAAAGTTATTTATTAATATAAGTTGATGGATTCAGTGTAGTTTGTTATGCATATTAAGTTTGAAGTTCATAGAAAACATCAACAAAAACAAAGACTTCCAAGCAGACTATAAATAGAATGATGTTCATAAAATGAGAATAGTAAACATTTCATATGGTCATGATTTAGTGCCTTCTGTGCTACCTTTTAAGCATACATCCTAAAATACATTTCTCACTGATCAATTTTATGGCATTTACTTCCAACATGATCAAATATTCTTGGAGAACTTTCAGTGACAAGAATATAAAAAAAATCAACATATCTTCATTTATCCAAAGACATCCTAACATTGGAAAATACTATGTGATCTTATATAGAATACATGATATAAAATAGGGACTATATATTCTTGGCTTCAGAAATCACACAGAACTGTGAGGAAAGATAGCCTCTCTATTTGTTTCCTACATATTAAGGTTAGCCTCAAAACCATCAAGAGATATAGAGGAATACATGAGTGTTGCAGAGGTAAGTCTCCACATTGACCTTTGCCCCTATACAAGTATTAAGAATAAAATAGGACTACAGTAGAAAATATGTTATTTCTCAACACTTAAATTTATCCAAGGTTAACAACCATTATAGTCAGTAATCACATAGGAGTTGCATCTCTGATTGTCACCAAGTTTTCTATTCTTACATGAGATCATTGGCTGAAAACCACATTGAATACAGGTTTTCAATAAACTAAGCGGCATAGCTCAAACATAGAGAGAACTCAGAGCAGTACAAAATGTTTGGAGAACAGATGTTGCTAATATTGGCAATCCTTGGATTATTGTTTGCACAGAAGTATCTCCTTGAGGAAGGAAATGCATTTCCCATATGAATGAAAAATTCACCAGGAATCATGAGTACACTAACCCTTTCAGTAAGATTTGTCAGTGAATATCTCTGAGTTCATAATGTATGCATACATGTCAGTGTGTGTGTGTGTGTGTGTATGTGTGTGTGTGTTTGAGCATGAGTAAGTGTGAGTGAGTATTGCACTGGAATCACCATTTACTCACATACTTCTACCACTAATCTTCAAAATGCTCATGCCTCAAGATTCCCTAAAGAAAAGAGGATAAAAAGAGCTAGTTTTCAAGTGAATGACAAGGGGGAGTATTGCGGTTCAATAAGGGTCAGGATAAACAAGTAGGTCGAATAGATGTTTATTAAGGGAGAAACAACTCACAACACAGACAGATGAACACAGCAGTTGAAACTGGATGCTCCTCTCTCCATGTCCCGCCAGAAAAGCCTTTCTCCGCCTCCTCCTGAGACTAAGCTCCACAGGTCACTTCCGCCCCTGGCTCCACCCCTCAATGGGTGTGGTCAGTGCCACAGAAGCAGACACAGTGAATATCCCACTACAATTCCCCTTTTAGTCTAAAGAAAAGATTTAAGCTTGATACAAAACTATATACAAAACAGTGAATAACAAGTGTACTCTAAGAAAAGGAAAATGGAGACCAAAACCACAAACATACCTAGTCCTAGGGTGAAGGCATAAGGGAGTTACAATAGAGTTGTCCTAAGCTGAAAAGCTTAAGTCTAGTACTTAATATCTAACTAGGAAGAGAGAATAATACTAAGATAGTTTAATCTACAACCTCACCAAGACCTGAGAAGGAAAATTACAATACTAGGGTAGACGGGAAGTGCAGATGGGCAACTTCCAAAAGGTGCAGTGAGGACAGAAACAGCAAGCTACCTGGACAGTCACCCAAGGTCTCACAGCAATGTTGGTACAGCCAGATATGACTAAGGCCAGGAGTATTTGACAGACCACAACAAAAGCAGGGAGGTAGAAAGGCTGTTTTACCCTGACTTGGCAAGGTTCAGCAGTCTTCTAAGTTTGTCTCCTGCAAGCATATAGGACCGCATGTCCAAATCAGTGGTCAAGGCTGAGGCAGTTCCTTGCCCAAGAGGCCATTAGCCGAAGCGAGGATGAACTCCAGAAGGAGCAACAACAGTGTCCAACATACTTTCGGGAAAGTGCACGGTGCTGTCAGGAGCAACAGTGTCTCATGTCAACAGAGTACTAATATATAAAACATTTAAATGCCATGTTCTGCAGGTCTATGAAGTGATTGAAGATTAAGCATCTATGTCTGACTAATCTCATAGGCAAAGGAAACATGGGTGAGGATAATCTGTAATACTCAGGAACTTGGCTAACAAACCTGAATAAAACTTCCTTGAGTAAAGCAAGGATAAATGGATAAATACCTAAACAATATAACTATGTATATATATATATATATATATATATATATATATATATATATCACATGTAAATTCCTAAAGTAGAGGTAGAGTAAAATGTCTAAACAAGAGGTAGAGCTCTAAAGGGCAGCAAGACAAATATCCCAAATTGTAACAAATACAAAACGTCTGGAACACAAGCAATAGTATACATACATAGAATATGGCAAGTATAATGTACATAAAACATCATAAATGGAAAGATTTCACACAATACAACAAATATAAGATACAATTCTTCCAGGAAGGGAATAAACTTAACTTTACATAGGTTACCACAAATAATAATATATAACAATGTAAGCTGTAATACTAATGTCTCATTCTTACTGAATAATTCACAAGAAAATAGGCTAATCTACCTATATCCATTCTGAATCATACCTTTCCCAACTATACCCTATTCCTGTCTAAAAGAGATAACCAAGTCTAAGTATCACCTTCCAAACCCAACCCCAAGTAACTAATACCAACCCTATGAAGATGAATATTATTCCTAAATTCCAAGAGTGGGGAAAGGGGGCCTTGTTATCTTAAGATTACTTCCTTCTGAAATGGGACGATGATTTCTCCATGGGATCCTGTTGGAAAAAAATTTTTAGCAACCAAATTTCTAAACAGAACTGGCTGTAACATATGTAGGTAGTAATTGTGTGGCAGAAAATGCTTGACTGGAATTCTAATTGAAATTTGGCCAGGTTGTAATAAGAAGGTACACCAATACAGCTAGCTAGTCATGAGTTGTCTCTAGAAAAGCAGTCTCTAACCGGTTTAGGGTGCAGTTTGTAGTCCAGATGCATCAGGTTGAGTCAAGTGGAAATGTCCAATTGGGGCCCCATCTCATTTGCAGAGTGTTCAAAGATTGCTGTTGAGAACTGTTATAGTCCTTGTGGAAAATTTAAATATCAATATCAAGGTAAAATTTTTAATTTTACGGTATGCATTAGGGCAAGGCAACAGTAAGCATTAAAATGTAAATGAGAAAATTAAGATTTCATACAGAAAATTGCGAATAAGTGAATGAGTCCTTCGATTTTGTTTTCTTCTGCCTTACACCAATTGGCTTCTTGATATAAGGCAGAAACTGTGAATTTAATCTTAACAACATGCTTGAATTTAGAGAAGGAAAGCCAAATCCAACTCCAAAGCCAGCACTGGTTTACATGAATCGGGACTACAGAAATATTAGATAGTAAAGAAAACTAGATTTCAGTATAGAAACAGTTTACTAGACTTAAATATTTTTACCATAAATCAGATTCCTCTTCATTAAGTGATTCTGGAGAGCTGTCTTCTCTTCTGTAGGTACCTACATGTTTAGTGTCCTTTGGTTGTTTGAAGATAGGTGTTCTCTGTTTTCCTGTAAGGACAAGAACAGAACACTTCCCCTACTTTGAGAAATCTCCACACATCTCATGGGACCTTATTTATCAGATGACTTGTCATTTCTCTTCATTAAGATGTTACTCTTGTTCTACCCGGATCTTGATTAACTTAGATGGTGTCCATAGCCTTTCTTCTCCTGTAGATACAAATGCAAAACCCCTACCCCAACGTAACACATATCCTGGTTTCCATTCTGAGGTCAATATATCCTTGAAGTATACCGGCTGATGTAGTTCAGAAGTTTTTTCTATTGTCCAGTGTCTTTCTGCAGCTGTTTTTCCTTTTTCATCAGCATTAAGAAAGTTTAATGTAGTGACCTGTGGAGCTTAGTCTCGGGAGGAGGCGGAGAAAGGCTTTTCTGGCAGGACACGGAGAGAGGAGCATCCAGTTTCAACTGCTGTGTTCATCTGTCTGTGTTGTGAGTTGTTTCTCCCTTAATAAACATCTATTCGACCTATTTGTTTATCCTGACCCTTATTGAACCGCAATAATGGTGTCAGAACTGGGATTGAGAACTTTCGCTTAAAACTTAACAAAAGCTTAAAAAATAGTTTTTAGAAACGAGGGAACAGAGACTAGCAAGACCTCTTAATAGCAGCATTTTCTCGGTTGGATTTGTTTTGTTGTAGACAGAGATTTGCACGGCTCCTTTAAGGGAGGTTTCCAAAATTAGCATAAGTGGCAAAAAAGCCACCTGGCTTTTAAAGAGCTCTGCTAACAATTCATTGGTGTGTAGGAGAGCTGCAATGAAGGTTTACACTGTGTTTTAAAAAATACACTGGCTTGGGAGAGAAAAAGAAACAGGGTACAATGGTTTAAAAAAGAAAAAAGAAAGTAGAATGAATGGGTATAATGGGGCATGCCATTAATCCCAGCACTCGGCAGACAGAGGCAAGCAGATCTCTGTGATTTCAAAGCAAACCTGGTATGCACTGAATTCCAGGACAGATAAAAGTTACACAGGGAAACCCTGTCTCAAAATATGTAAAAATAGAAATAGAATAATTAGAATAATAAAAAAGCCACATAAAGATGAAAAACACAGAGAAATTTTGGATACTATACACGCTTCTGTTTTCTTTCAATTATTTGATTGCTGAGAAAATAACTACTGATAAAAAAATGCTGTTGGATTAATTCTATTTATATATTTTAAAAATGCTTTGACTCTAAAACTTAAGCCTAAGGACAAGTTACTGGGGAAAAAGATTTCTATTTTTGTTTCCACAGAAAATGAAAAGCTATGGATTTCTTCCAGACTTATGTGGTTTGATCAAGCCAGACCCCCTGAAACAGCTCCCCAGGTGATCCAACCATCAAAGCAGTTGAGACAAAGCCTTGCAGACTACTGCCAAGATTTCTGCATCTTCTTTTGACCCCCATGACAGCGCCCTCTACCAGCAGGAATTAGTTTGGAAAGAACGACGCCCAAATTCCCAAATATTATTTATAAACGTTTGCTTTCATTTAACTGGACTTAGTTATAACTGGTTAATGACACAAGCAATCTTTTTAAAGGGAAAAGGGGAATTATGGTATGGAAATGAATACTTTGCTTTGGAATGGATTTTCTTTTATTGATACGATTTAAGGTCAATTTTGTGATATGTATATTTCTCCTCTTGTTTAGGTATTATGTTTATATAGCTCATTGGAAAATGTAATGTATAATTGAGAGTTACCTATGATAATTAAAACTTGGTGTTAAGTTAGTTAGGATTTCTAGATATACAGAGATGAATAGGCATTCTTCAAACCTTTCAAAGACCTACAGAATATGGCATTTAAAATGATTTAGGGATTTTCTTGACAGTGAGGCACAACTGCTCCTGGTAACACCACCTATGTCAGAAAAGAAGATGGACATCGAAGAAACGTGTTGTGAAGTTTGTTTCTAATATGGCAAGACTAGCCATTTGGGCAAGGTACTGCTCTTCTGGACTGTTTGACTTTATGTTGTAGAAACTGGACATGGAGGACCCACAAAAAGGTGACTGCTGATGCAAGATGGACATTGCTACAGGATTCCTGCTTCATGGAAGAGGCTGCCAGACAGCCAGACAGTCTACAGGACACAGAGAAAAGTTTCCTGCCTTGTTGAGGAGTCTGGACACACACTATGGCCTGTGGGCTGAAGATGGAACATTACATAAGAAATTTGGGTGATTGACCAGGCTATGAGTTGTCTCTGTCATTTCTAGAGTTTATGTATTATCCTTCTGTGGTCTTTGATAGAGTTGAAGAGAGGTAGTTATGATTATAGTTTTCCTTAGTTAGGATTAAAGATAAGTTACATATAGGACTTTAGACTCACAAAGATAGGATAGATGATATTTTCTTTAAGTCTTACAAAATGTTAATGGACTAAATATTGTTAACTGTGATTCTTATTTGATAACTGTTGAATGGTATATCTTGCTATGTTAAGGTTAAACCCCTTCTTTTACTTTAGACAGAAAAGAGGAGATAATGGGAGATGTTATTCTGTATATATGTTTCCCATACTGGTTAATAAAGCCCTGCTGTCCAATAGCAAACAAGATAGGTGGGGCTAGGAGACCAGGAGGAGGAAATAGGAAGTAGTAGGAAGGAGTCAAGATGTAGCCCGGGGAAGGAGCAGGACGCCTGCCGCGCGGCTTCCCGTTAAGACGACCACGTGGAAATACTTAGATAAGTAGAAATGGGTTAATAATTAAGACAGAGCTAGCCCATAAACACTAATGGTAACTGGCCAACAGGATTGTATCAAATACAGAGTCTCTGAGTGTTATGTGGGGCACACGTGATTGCAGGACAATGGCGGCAGGACCAGGAGGCCGGCGGTGAGACCTGCCGCAACAGGGGAGTAATTCACGAGCAAAGCGTTGG
>JANBXA010000207.1:0-15352 GCA_030556225.1 Cricetiscus sungorus | reverse complement strand
AGATTTCTGCATCTTCTTTGGACCCCCATGACAGCGCCCTCTACCAGCAGGAAGTAGTTTGGAAAGAACGACGCCCAAATTCCCAAATATTGTTTATAAATGTTTGTTTTCATTTAAATGGACTTGGTTATAAATGCCTATAACCAAAAACAATCTTTTTAAAGGTAAAAAGAAAATTATGGTATAGATATGAATACCTTGCTTTGAAATGGATTTTCATTTATTGATACAATTTAAGGTCAATTTTGTGATATGTATATTTCTCCTCTTGTTTAGGTATTGTGTATATATCACTCATTGGAAAATGTAATGTATAAATTAATACAGATCATAGAGTTACCTATGATAGTTAAAACTTTGAGTTAATTGAGTTAGGATTTCTAGATATACAGAGATGTATTTGCGATGGATAGGCATTCTTCAAACTTTTCAAAGACCTACAGAATATGGAATTTAAAATGGTTTAGGGTTTTTCTTGACACTGAGGCACAATTGCTCCTGGTAACACCACCTACAGAAGAAAGGAAGATGGACATCAAAGAAACACATTATGGAGATTGCTTCTAATATGGCAAGACTAGCCATTTGGGCAAGGTACTGTTCTTCTGGACTGTTTGACTTTATGTTGTAGAAACTGGACATGCAGGACCCACAAATATATGACTGCTGATGCAAGATGCACATTGCTACAGGGTTCCTGCTTCATGGAAGAGGCTGCCAGACAGCAAGACAGTCTACAGGACACAGAGAAATGTGACTGACAAACTGCCATTACAGGTGGACAGTTTAAAGTTTCCTGCATTGTTGAGGAGTCTGGACACACACTATGGCCTCTGGGCTGAAGATGGAACATTACAGAAGAACTTCGGGTGACTGACCTGGAAATGAGTTGTCTCTGTCATTTCTAGAGCTTATATATTATCCTTCTGTGTTCATTGATGGAGTTAAAGACAGGTAGTTATGGTTACAGTTTTCCTTAGATAGGATTAAAGATAAGTTACATATAGGACTTTAGACTCACAAAGATAGGATAGATGATATTTTCTTAAATTCTTACAAAATTTTTATGGACTAAATATTGTTAACTGTGATTCTTATTTGATAAGTGTTGTATGTTATATTTTGCTGTTAAGGTTAAACCCCTTCTTTTATTTTAGACAGAAAAAAGGAGATGATGGGAGATGTTATCCTGTAAATATGTTTCTTATACTTGTTAATATAGCTCCGTTGGGCCAATGAGATAGCAAGATAGGCGGGGCTAGGAGACAAGGAGGAAAGAGGAAGTAGGAGGGAGGAGTCAAGATGTAGCCAGGGATGAATCAGGACGCCTGCTGTGGCTCCCCGATAAGATGACCACGTGGAAATACTTAGATAAGTAGAAATGGGTTAATAATTAAGACAGAGCTAGCCCATTAACAATAATGGTAACTGGCCAACAGGATTGTATAAAATACAGAGTCTCTGTGTGTTATTTGGGGCTGGTGTGGCTGTTGTCCCAGACTGCTGTCAGGCGGGATGGAGCCGGCAGGAAGGAACAACCTGCCTTAACAAACTGGGATACAAGGTCTATTCTAAGAGTTTCATATATGGTCCTTCACAAAAGGGGGAATGGACAAGTCCCCCAGTGCACATGGTAAATGGGGGAGGTAGTGAATGGAGAGAGAACTAGGAGAAAGAGAAGGGGAGGAGAGGAAAACTCGTGTGACTAGATAGACTTAGTCAGGGTGAGAGAGAGGCAGGGGTGGGGACATAAAAGTGGGAGCCATTATTGGTTTGAAAAGAAAACTGACTCTAAAAACAATATAGAGAACTACAAGACCGACTCCAACTAATAATTCGAGCAACCATGGAAAGGCAACCATAAATGCCCTTCCCTGATAGTGAGATCATCAACTAAATTATCCACGATCATGGAATCCTCATCTAGTACCTGTTGGAACAGAAGCAAACACCCATAAGCAAACACTGAGTCGAACCAGAATCCAGATGCAGAGAAAGGGGACAAGACCAGGTTGCAGAAACTCACAAAGACAGCTGACCTGAACAAAGATGAGCTTGGGCCTCCCAGACTGATGGGTAGGAACCCATCAAGGGACTGCCTCAGAACCCCTGAATATGGGTCTCAGCTAGAAGGACTGAGCATTCTGGGGGACCTCAGACATTAGAGACAGGATCTATCTCTGGTGCACAAAAGGACCTTGTAGACACATCCCCCATGGAGGGATACCCGTAACCTAGAGACAGTAGAGAAGTCCTAGTCCCTACTTCAAATGAATTGACACACTTACATGACCCAACCTGGATAGCATAGCCATACAAGTGGAATGGGGGTGGGGAGCTGGGAGGAGAGGGTGGCCATGGTGCATATTACAGAGGAATGAGGGTAAGAGGGAGAGAGGAAGGGAGGGGCTGGGAGCGAGGGAGAGACGGTTGGAGGGAAAAGGCAGAGGAAACTGGGATCCCCATGTAAAATTTTTAAAGTACATTATTAATAAAAAAGAAGGAAAATGTTGCTGGATTTTATAAATATATATAAAATGTTTTGACTTCAAAATTTCAGCCTAAGGACCCGTTACTGGGGTAAAGAATTTCTAATTTTGTTTCTACAGAAAATGAAAAGCAGTGGATGCCTTCCAGACTAATGTGGTTTGATCGAGAAATCCCCCTGAAGCAAAGTGAATGGGAGAATGCAGCCTTGCAGACGACTACAGCCAGGAATTCTGCATCTTCTAAGGATTCCCCCATGACAGCGCTCCCTACCAGCAGGAAGCAGTTTGGAAAGACCTATGACCAAATTCCCAAATATTGTTTATAAATGTTTGTTTTCATTTAAAAAAGGCATGCATAATAATGTCCAGCATAAAATAAATAAATGTTTTTTTTATAAAAATTCAAAATAAGATTTATATTTTTAAAAGAAAAAAAGGGAAGTTATATATATATATATATATATATATATATATATATATATATATATATATATATCCTAGAGGGCATACTGTGAGTACACCTGGAATGTTGGGACACGTCACTGTAAGAACATGGGAGGATATATGCGGTATCTGTCCTAGAAGGCATCCTGGAATGTTGTGAGCAGTCTTTGTACATGACACGGGAGGATATTTCATATATATATGAAATATCCAAGAGGGTATCCTGTGGTGACAGCTGGAATGTAGTGAAAATCACTGTACAGGACAAGGGAAGATATATGCTATATATATTCGAGAGGGCATCCTTTGGAGAAACCTGGAATGTTGTGAGAAGACCTGTAAGGACAAAGGAAGGTGTATGCTATATATATTTTAGAGGGCATACTGTGTGTACGTCTGGAATGTTGTGAGCAGTCCCTGTACAGGACAAGGGAAGATATATGCTATATATATCCTACAGAGCATTCTGCAGAGACACATGGATTGTTGTGACAAATTCCTGCACAGGACCAAGGAGAATATATGCTGTATATATCCTATATGGCTTCCTGTGGGGAGACCTGAAATGTTGTGCGAAGACTCTGTAGAGGACAAAGAGGGAGGATATATGCTACATATATCCTAGAGGGCATCCTGTGAGAACACCTGGAATGTTTTTAGAAGTCCCTGTACAGGAGATAAGAGGATATATGCTATATATATCTTAGAGGGCATTCTGTGGGGACACCTGGAATATTGTGAGATATTAGTGTTGTGAGAAATCCCTGTACAGTACCAGGGAGGATATATTCTGTATATATCCTAGAGGGCTTTTAATGGTGTGCAAAATCCCTTTAGAGGACAAGGGAGAATATATGCTATATATATAAAACCAAGACAGCATCCTGTGGGGACACCTGGAATGGTGAGAGAAGTCCTTTTACAAGACAAGGTAAGATATATACTGTATATATATATATATATATATATATATATATATATATATATTATTAGTGGGCATCCTGTGGGGACACCTGGAATGTCATGAGAAATCTCTGTAAGGACAAGGGAAGTTATATGCTGTATCTATTATAGAGAACATTCTGTGGGGACACCTGAAGAACTAATGTGAGAACTAATTGTAGGAAAAATTCATAGTACTCCCATATATTTTAAGCTATCTTTTACAGCATCAGAACACACTTGCACAGTGATTTCACATTGATGCCTTGTATCAAGCATTGACATATACACTGGTCCTGTTTGTCAGTGCTGTGACACAGTATGAGATAGATACAACTCTACATTTTTCTTACCCTAATTATAAACATAACCCTATTATAAGCTATAGTCTAAGCCTAACTGTAACTTTAACCTAACCTTCACCATAGTGCTAAACCTAACCCGATCATAACAGTAACTCTAAGCCTAATGCTTATCCTAACCTTAACTCTGAGAGAGTTCATTGATACATCTCCAGAGTGCTGAGACAGTATGTGTCAAAGCTGTGTTTCTGTTAGTGACAATGTGTGCTACACTGAAACCCTATACACGCATTGAGAAACTCTGTGGGAATAATATGACCCTTTGAGAGAGTGCTGTTACATTATTTTTGGATGGAGGGAACATTTATGTCAATGCTTGATACATGGCATCAGTTCAAAAAACTGGGCAACTGTGTTCTGGCGCTGTAAAAGTGTACTTACAAAATGTGTGAGTGCTATGAATTTGTTTGTCAGTGACACAGAGTGAAGGAGCTAATATTGTTAGATACTGCTATCCAGAACCCTAATGTTAACTCCACTCCAATTCAAACCCCGAAGCTAACCCTAATGCGAATGTTACCAGAATACTGAATCTATAGCTAAACCTAACCCTAACACTAACCCTACTCTAATTATGAATATGCCAATAACCCTTGAAGGAGTGCTTTCACACATTGCAGCCAACTTAGTGTGTGCTAATGCTGTTATTCTGTTAGTTACCTCTCTGACACACTGAGTGATGCTGGAATATTGATAGGCTATGATATTGTGAGAAGAGTGCCGTGACAGAGTGGAGTGTTTGATTATGTGCCAGAGTACTTTGACAGTCATTTTAAGTGCTGACAATGTGTGTGTGTGTGTGTGTGTGTGTGTGTGTGTGTGTGAGTGTGAGTGTGGTGTGTGTGTGTGTGTGTGTGTGTATCTACAAAATTGTACCCGTGTGCTGTGATCTTTGCAAGAGTAATGTGACTGTTTCCAAGAGGGTTGAAACAGTGTGGGTTTCAGGTGTGAATCTGTGCTTCAGAGCAGTGACACAGTGAGGGTGCAAAAACGCTCTGCGAGACTACTCTTTCCCAGGGAGAGTGTGTTTTGACCACTGGTGAGTGTTCTGACTGAGTGTGTGAATTCTGAATTCTGTGATTCCTTTGTAATTACATTTACACCATGGGCGAGAGTGCTGAGGAGAGGAACTGCTTGTGAGTGCTCTGACAGTGTGAGATACTCCTGTTAGAGTATTGTTAAGTGTTTTGATTCTATATGTGAGTGCATTGACAGTGTATATAAGAACTACAACAATGTACATGAGCCCTACAAAACTGGGCATAATTGCTGTGACAATGTGCGAGAGTAATGGGCCACTTTACTAGATTGTTGTGGCAGTGTGTGCGCATGCTGTGAATTTTAGTGTTAGTGTTGTGACCATGCTAGCATGATGAAACACTGCAAGAATCTCTGACACTGGGAGTGTGTGCTGTGCCATACAGTTGAGTGTTGTTATTCAGGCTTGATTACTATGACTTTGCATGAGTGTTATGTCGATGTGTGCAGGTCGGGAACCACCTTACTTGTGCTGTTGCAAATTTTGAGAGTAATATGTAAAGGGGGGAGAGTGTTGCTATAGTGATCTGCATGGAGTGTGCTTGTGCACCAGTGCTTAGTGCACTGCAAAGGTGTTAATCACAGTTTGAGTCGTACTGACACTTTAAGAGAGTGCTTTCACAGTTGGCAAGAGTGTTGGGACAGTGTGTTTGAGAGCTGTGAATCTGTATGTCAATGATATGACACAGATCTAGAGTGCAATATCATGTGTGAGACTTCTTTCACATTGAGGGTGCTAACTCCTTTTGGCATTGTGCTGAAACACTGTGGTTCTCTGTGTCAGTGCTAGAAACACTAAACCCTAAAAACTCTGAAACCTAAAATCCCTAAACCCTAAAAATCATAAACCCTAACCCCCTAACCCGAGACCCTAACCGTGGACACTAGAACCTAGATCCTAAAAAACCTAGACCCTAAAAACATTAGAAACTAAAAACACTACACCCTAAAAACCCTACACTCTAATAACCCTAGACACTAAAATCCCTAAACCCTAAAAACCCTAGACCCTAAAAAACCTATACCCTAAAAACATTAGAACCTAAAAACCCTAGATCCTAAAAATACTATACCATAAAAACCCTACACTCTACTAAACCTAGACCCTAAAAACCCTAAACTCTAAAAAACCTAGAACCTAAAAACCTAGACCCTAAAAACATAAACCCTAAAAATACTAAACCCTAAAATCCTAGACCCTAAAATTCCTAGACACTAATAAACCTATAATATTTTAACACTAGTCCCTAAATACACTAGACCCTAAAAACCCTAGACCATAGACCCTCGAACAAAAACCCTAGACCCTAAAAACCCTAGACCATAAAACCCTAGAAACTAAAAACCCTAAACCCTAAAAACTCTAAAGCATAAAACCCTAAACCCTAAAAACACTAAACCCTAAAAACCATAAACCCTATAATCCCTAAACCCTAACACCCAGACCCTAGACCTTTATCCTAGACACTAGACCCTAAAAACCTAGACTCTAAAAACACTAGAATCAAATAAACCCGGACCCTAAAAACCAAAACACTAAAAACCCTAGACTCAAAATATTCTAGATGATAAAAACAAAACCCTACAAATCATATAACCTTAAAAACCATAGTCACTAAATACAATAGACCTAATAATGTAGACCCTAATGACAATAAACCCTAAAAACAATAGACCACGAAAAACCAGGACTCTAAAAACCCTAGACCCTAAATACCATAGACCCTAAGACCCCTAGACCCTAAAAACCCTAGACCCTAAAAATCAGACCCTAAAATCCCTAAACCCAAAAAAGCCTAGACCTTAAAAAACCTAAACCCTAAAAACCCTAAACCCTAAAACACTAAACTTTAAAAACCCTAAACTCTAAAATCCCTAAAACCTAAAAACCATATACCTTAAAAAACCCTAAACTTACAAACCCTAAACAGTAAACGCCTGACAATAAAACCCTAGAACCTGAAAACCCTAAACACCCTAGACCCTAGACCCTAGAAGCTAAAAACCATAGACCCTAAAAACCCTAGAGAGTAAAAACCCTAAACCGTAAAACCCTACCCTAAAATCTCTAGAGCCTAGAACTTAGACCCTTGAACCTAGACCCTAAAAACCCTAGACCCTAAAAACACTAGACCCTAAAAACCCAAAACCCAGAAAACCCTAAATCCTAAAAAACCTAAACTCTAAAACCCTAAACCCTAACCCTATGACCCTAGACCCTAGACCGTAAACCCAATATCCTAGACCCTAAAAACCATAGACCCTAAAAATCCTAGACACCAAAAAACTTAAACCCTAAAAACCCAAAATCCTAAAAAAGCTAAACCCTAAAACCCCTAGACCCTAAAAACCCTAAACCATAAAAAACTGAGACCCTAAAAACCCTACAACTGAAAAAACCTAAACCATAAAAACCTAAACCCTAAACCATAAAAACCCTAAACCATGAAATCCTTAAACCCTAGCACCCTTACCCTAGACCATAGACTCTAGACCATACACCCTAGACATAAGAAACTAGACCCTAGATCATAGACCCTAAAAACCCTAGACCATAAAAACCCGAGACCCTGAAAAACCTAGACTAAAATCCTAGACCCAAAAAACCCTAAACTATAAAAACCCTACACCCTAAAAACCTAGACCATAAACACCATAGACGCTAAAACCATAAACTCTAAAATCCTAATCCCTAAAAACATAGACCTTAAAAACCCTAGACCCTAAAACACCTAGACCATAATAAACCCTAGACCCTAAAACCCATAGACCCTAAAAATCCTAGTTCAACAAAACAGGAGACCTTAAAAACCCTAGACCCTAAAAACACTAGACCCAAAAACCCTAGACCCTAAAAAGCCTAGACCCTAAAAACCCTAGACCCTAAATTCCCTAGAGGCTAAAAAACCTAGACTCTAAAATCCCTAGACCCAAAAAAGTTTAAATACTAAAAACCCTGGACTCTAAAAACACCAGGCCATAAAAAAACCTAAATAGTAAAAAATCTAGAAACTAAAAAACCTAGACCCTAGGCCTTAGACCCTAGACCCTAGGCCCTAAAATCCCTATGCCCTAAAACCCCTAGACCCTAAAAACCCTAAACCGTAAAATCCCCAAACTCTAAAAACCCTAAACTCTAACCCTCTGACCCTAGACCCTAGAACCTAGACCCTAAAAACACTAGACCCTAAAATTCACAAACCCTTACACCCTAAAACCTAAATACACTAAATCCTAAAAACACTAGACCCTAAACCATAGGCCCTAAAATCCCTAAACCCTAAAAACCCTAAACCATAAAATCCCGAAAGCTTAAACTCCCTAAATGCTAAAAACTCTAAAATCAAAAAAACATAGACCCTAAAAACCCTAGACTCTAAAACCCCTAGACCCTAAAAAAAACCCTAAACACTAAAAACCCCAGACACTAAAAACACTAGACCATAAAATCCCTTAACCGTAAAAAAACTAGACCCTAGACCTTAGACCCTAGACACTACAACCTAAAAACCCCAAACCCTAAAATCTCCAAACTCTAAAAACCCTAAACTCTAACCCCCGACAGTTGACCCTAGATCATAGAACCTAGAACCTAGACCCTAAAATTACTAGACCCTTTAAACACCAGACCCTAAAAACCCTACACCCTAAAAACACTAGACCCTAAAAACCCTAGACTATAAACTACCTAAACATAACCCAAAACCCGAAAAACCCAAAATCCTAAAATCCCTAACCCCTAAAATCCCTAAACCCTAACTCCCTGACCCTTGATTCTAATCCCTAGACCCTACCCTAGGTACTAGACCCTAAAATCCATAGACCCTAAATACAAGAGACCCTAAAACCCCTAGCACCTAGAAAACCTAGACGCTAATAAACCTGAACACGAAAAACCATAAAACCTACAAACCCTAAACCCTAAAAACCCTGGACCCTAAAAACCCTGGACCCTAAAAACCATAGTCCTAAAATTCATAGAACCTAAAACTATAAACCATAAAACCCTAGACCCTAAAAACTCTAAAACCTAAAAACCCTAAACCTTACAAACCTAAACACTAGAAACACTAAACATTAAAAACACTAAACACTAAAAACCCTAAACAGTAACTCCCTACCCTAGACCCAAGACCCTAGAGCCTAAAAAAACCTAGACAATAAAAACCCTAGACCATAAAAACGCTAGACCCTAAAATCCTAGACCCTAAAAACCCTAGAACCTAATACCATAAAATCTATAACCTAAAAACCTTAGACAATAGAAACTACACCCTAGAAACCACAAACCCTAAAAAGCCTAGACCATAAAACTGTAGTACCTAAAAAGCCTAGACCCTAAAACACAGGACCCTAAAACTTTAGTTGTTGAGGCTGGCCAGTCTGTGGGCCCCGCCTCTGATGGGCGGGACGCGTAATCACTACATCAGGCCTTACCTGGCTGGGCGGAGACTGGGTTACGCATGCGCAAGCCCCGCTGGCCAAGCTACCTGGCCACAGAGACTGGGTTACGCATGTACAAGCTCCCCTTTTAAAGCAAGCGAGCCAAGTGCACCTCTCTCTTGCTTCTCTTGTCCCTCTCTCTCATCTCTTCTTGTTTCTCTCTCTCTTGCTTCTCTCTCTTGCTCTCTCTGGGGCCCCTTCTCTCTCTCCCCGCTTTCGGTTGGCCACCAGCTACCCACCTCTTTCCTCTCCCCTCTCTCAATAAATTCCACGTGGGCGCTCAATCTCGTGTTTGTGTTTCT
The DNA here is from genome assembly GCA_030556225.1 of Cricetiscus sungorus. Taxonomy (NCBI): domain Eukaryota; kingdom Metazoa; phylum Chordata; class Mammalia; order Rodentia; family Cricetidae; genus Cricetiscus; species Cricetiscus sungorus. Next base: position 5,332 of record JANBXA010000207.1, on the reverse strand, counting down.
TAGGCCCTAGCAGCTGCATCACAGCAGCTGTATCAAAAGAACAACATTGGTGCCGTGACTCGGATCACACCAGCTGTATCAAAAGAACAACATTGGTGCCATGACTCGGATCACAGCAGCTGTATGAAAACAACAACACTAGTCCCCAAAAACCCTAGACCCTTAAAACCCTAAACGCTATAAACCTAGACCGTAAAAACCATAGACCCTAGACCCTAAAAACCATAGACCATGAAACACCTAGACCATAAAAACCCTAGACCCTAAAAACCCTAGACCCTAAAACCCTAAACCCTAAAAACCCAAATCACAAAAAATTCTAAACTCTTACCCCCTGACTCCATAACCTAGACCATATAATATAACCTAGAACCTAGGCCTTAAAATACCTAGACCCTTAAAACCCTAGACCCTAAAAACCCTACACCCTAAACAACCTAGCCCCTAAAACCCTATATTCTAAAAACCCTAAATCCTTATACCCATAAATCATAAAGCTCTAAATCCTAAAAACCATAAACCCTAAAAACTCTAAATCCTAAAAACCCTAAACCCTACAAACTTGGAAACTTAAAATGCCTAAACCTTTAAAACCCTAAACTCTAAAAACCCTAACCCCTAAAAACCTTAAATCCTTACACCCTGACCCTAGAACCTAGAACCTAGACCCTAGATACTACACCATATAATCCGTAGACCCTAAAATCCTGAGACACTAAAATCCCTAGACCATAAAATCCTAGACCCAAACACCAGAGATGCTAATAACCCCAAAAACTAAAAACCCTAAACCCTAAAAACCCTAAAAATACTAGACCATAAAAACCCTAGACCATAAAACCCCTAGACCCTAAAAACCAAAGTTCCTAAAAACCCTAGACCCTAAAAATACTACACACTAAAACCCCTAGAAACTAAAACCCCTAGATCCTAAAAAATATTAAACCCTGAATACCCTAGACCCTAAAAAACCTAGACCCTAAAAATCATAGACCCAAAAATCACTAGAACCTGAAAACCCTTATCCTAAAAACCCCAGAACCTAAAAACCCTAAAACTAAAATCCCTAAACCCAAAAGCCCTAAACCCTAAAAACCCTAAACCTTAAAAAAACCTAAACCCCCCAAAAATAAATACTAAACAATAAACAATAAAACCCTATACACTAAAAACCCTAAAAAACCTAAATCCCTAAATTTCATACACCCTAAAAACACTAGACCCTAAAAACCCTAGACCCTAAAAACCCTAGACCCTGAAAAACCTAGACTCTAAAATCCTAGCCCCTGAAAACCCTAGACTATAAAAACCCTACAACCTAAAAACCTTAGACCCTAATAAAACCAGACCATAAAAACACTATACTCTAAAAAACCTTGACCGTAGAAACCCTAAACCCTTAAACCCTAAAACCCTAGACCCTAAACACACTAGACCCTAAAAACCATAAACTCTAAAATCCTAAGCACTAAAAAATTTACACCCTAATAAAACTATACCCTAAAAAAACTAAACCCTAAAATCCTAGACCTTAAAAGCCTAGACCCTACAAATTCTAAACCCTAAATAACCTAGACCCTAAAAACCCTAAACCCTAAAAACACTAAACTCTAAAAACCCTAAAACCTAAAAACCCAGGACCCTAAAAACCTAGACCCTAAAAACCTTGATCCTAAAAACCCTAGAAGCTAAAATCCATAAACCCTAAAAATACTAAACCCTAAAATCCCTAGAACCTAAAACTCCTTGAGCCTGAAAATACTACACCCTAAAAACCCTAGACCTTAATAACCCTAGACCATAAAAACCCTAAACCATAAAGATCCTAAACCCTAAAAACCCTAGATCCTTAAAACAATATACCCTAATAAACCTAGACCCTAACAACACTAAACCCTAAAAACACTAGACCCGAAAAAACCTAGACCCTAAACTCCTGACCCTAGACCCTAGAAACGCTAGACCCTGAAAAACATAGACTCTAAAAACTCTATCCCCAAAAGTCACTAGACTATACAAACCCTACACTCTAAAAACCCTAGTCCCTAATAACCCTAGATCCTAAAAGCCTATACTGTAAAAAATACCTCGACCCTAAAAACCCTGAAACCTAAAATCCTAGACCCTAAACACCCTAGTGTAGCATGTTTATTTTCTACACGCCTGCTGCTGTTCTGGTGTGCCAGCCCCAAATAACACCCAGAGACTCTGTATTTCATTCAATCCTGTTGGCAAGTTCCCATTATTGTTTATGAGTTAGATCTGTCTTAATTATTAACCCATTTCTACTTATCTAAGTATTTCCACATGGTCATCTTATTGGAGAGCCACCACCAGCGTCTTCTTTCTCTTTGCTCTACATCCTGACTCCTCCTAACAACTTCCTCTTTCTTCCTTATACTCTCCTAGCCCTGCCTATCTAGTTTCCTATTGGCCAACAGGGCTTTATTAATTAACCAGTATGAAAAACATATTTACAGAATAACATCTCCCAACACCCTAGATCCTAAAAAACATACACCCTAAAATCCAAAATCCAAAAAACCTAGACCCTAAAAACCGAAGACCCTAATAAAACTATACCCTAAAAACACTAAACCCTAAAAATCCTAGACTTTAAAAAGTCTAGACCCTAAAAAACTGTACACCCTAAATAACTTAGACCCTTAAAACCCTAGGCCCTAAAATCCTAGTCCCTATAAACATAAACCCGAAAGCTTAAAAAACCTTAACAGAAAAAAACCCTAAAACCCCAAACCCGAGCTCCTAAAAACCCTAGACCATAAAACCCTAGACCCTAAAAACCCTAAACTCTAAAAACCCAAAACCCAAAAAACCCTATACCCTTACCCCCTGACCCTAGACCCTAGAACCTAGACCCTAAAAACCCGAGACCATTAAACACTAGACCCTAAAACCCTACACCCTAAACACACTAGACCCTAAAAACCCTAGACTCTAAAAACCCTAAACCCTTATAACCATAAACCATAAAACCCTAAATCCTAAAAGCCATAAACCCTAAAAAATCTAGAACCTAAAAACACTGGATCCTGAAAACCATAGACACTAAAAGACATAGACCCTAAAAACCCTTACCCTAAAAACCCTAAACACTAAAAACCCTAAAGTGTAAAAATCCTAAACCCTACAAACTTTAAAACTTAAAAACCCTAAACCGTAAAAACCCTAAACCCTAAAAACCCTAAACTATAAAAAGCCTAAACTCTAAAAACCCAAATCCTAAAAAACCTAGACCCTAAAAACCCTAGACCCAGGAAACCATAGACCCTAAAATCCCTAGACCTGAAACCCTACACCCTAAAAACCCTAAACACTAAAAACCCTAAAATCTAAAATCCCTAAAACCTAAAAACCCTAAACACTAAAAACTGTAAACCCTAAAAACCATAAATCATAAAAACCCTAAACCACAAAACCCTAAACACTAAAACCCCAAAATCTTAAAAAAACTAAACCCTAAAATCCAAAAACCCTAAAAACCCTAGATTCTAAAAACACTAGATCCTAATAACACTAGACCCTAAAAATCCTAGACCATATAAACTGTAAACCCTAGAAACACGAGACCCTAAAATCCTACGCCCTAAAACCATAAACTCTAAAAACTCTAGAGCTTAAAAACCCTAAACTCAAAAAATCCTAAAACCTCAAAACCCTAGACCCTAAAAACTCTAGACCCTAAAAACCCTGGACCCTAAAATCCCTAAACCTTAAAAACTCAAACCCAAAAAAACATAAACCCTTACCCCTGACCCAAGACCCTAGACCATAGACCCTAGAACCTACACCATAAAAACCCGAGATGCTAAAAACCCAGAACCCAAAAAATTGTAAACCCTTCCCCTGACCCAAGACTTTACTCCATAGACCCTAGTACCTACCCCCTAAAAACCCGAGACCCTTAAACACTAGACAGTAAAAACCCTACACCCTAAACACACTAGAACCTAAAAACCCTAGACTCTAAAAATACTAAACCCTTATAACCCTAAACCATAATAACATACAGCCTAAAAACCATAAACACTAAAAACCGTAGACCATAAAAACACTAGATCCTAAAAACCATAGACACTAAAAGACCTAGACCCTAAAAACTCTAAACCCAAAAAACTCTAAAGACTAAAAACCTTAAACCCTATGAACTTTAAAACTAAAAACCCTAAATCCTAAAAATCCTAAAACCTAAAAACCCTAAACACTAAAAACACTAAACCTTAAAACCCATTGACCCTTAAAAACATAGACACAAAATCCCTAGACCCTAAAAACCCTAGACCCAGAAAAACATACACCCTAAAATCCCTAGACCCGAAACACTAAACACTAAAAATCCTAAAACCTAAAAACCCGAAAACCTAAAAACCCTAAACCTTAAAAACCGTAAACCCTAAAACCCCTAAACCCTAAAAAACCAAAACCCTAAAAATCATAGATCATAAAAACCCTAAACCATAAAACATTAAACACTAAAAACCCAAAATCTTAGAAAAACTAAACCCTAAAATCCATAAACTCTAAAAGCCCTAAACCCAAAAACTCCTAAAACCTCAAAACCCTACACCCTAAAAACCCTGGACCATAAAAACCCTAGAACATAGACCCAGACCCAAGACCCATAGACCCTAAACCCTAAAACCATAGAACCTGTAATCCCTAGAACATAAAAAACCTAGACCCTAAAAACCATAGACCCTAAAAACCATAGACCCTAAAAACCCTAGACCCTATAAACCTAGACCCTAAAAACACTAGACCCTAAAAACCCTAGACCCTAGAAACCCTAAACCCTAAAAACCCTAAACCCTAAAACCCTAGACCCAATGACCCTAGACCCTACAACCTTGAACCTAGACACTAAAAACCCGACACCCTAAAGACACTAGACCCTAAAACCACCCTACAACACACACTAGACCATAAAACCCTAGACAACTAAAAACCCTAAACCCTTCTAACCCTAAACCATGAAAACCCTAAATCCTAAAAGCCGTAGACACTAAAATCCCTAGAACCTAGAAACACCAGATCCTAAAAGCCACTAGACTCTAAAGACCTAGACCCTACAAACCTTAAAAATTTAAAAACTCTAAACCCTAAAAACCATAAACTCTAAAAAAAAAACCAGTTAAAACCCAACAAAAAACCCTAGACCCTAAAAAAGCCTGACCCAAAAACCATAGACACTAAAATCCCTAGACCCTAATACCCGAAACCACTAAAACCACTAGACTCAAAAACCCTAAACCTTAAAAACAAAACACCCTAAAAAGCTTAAACCGTAAAATCCCTAAACCCTAAAAAATCT
>JANBXA010000206.1:0-10075 GCA_030556225.1 Cricetiscus sungorus | reverse complement strand
TGAAGAAGGAATCTGGGACTTATGAAAGATTCCTGCTGAGAAATCCCCACTGTGGAGTCCAGGGTATTCCTTAATCCTTTTCATCCAATCTGTCCCCACTTCCTCAATGCTGTACTTTCTACATTTCATGACACACTAATAATTTAAAGCTAGCCAACTGAAACACCTCCATAACCCTAATATTTTTCTTTAATTTCGGTAGAGATGTTTATTTGTATTTGTTCATGTGCTCTCCCATGACATGATACATATGTGGAAATCATAGGGCAAATTTTCTCTCCTTCGACCCTGGGAATACAACTCAGAGAATCTGTCATGGTAGGCAACAGCTTCCTAAGTGTACATCCATATAGAGAAAGTGGCTGAATTTAATGCAGTCTTCAACATCAATAAACTATAGAGGTAGGATGAAACTCCTTTCCTCCTCTCTCTCCATCTGCTGGTTTTACAGAGATAAGGATACTATGCCTTGCCTGTATTTGCTTTAAAGCCAAGGACGAGGTGTGTGTACAGCCCAGTTGAATGGTGCTTTTTAAGCATGTACAAGGAAATGATTTAAGTTTCCATGACTACAAGAAAGAATGGACAGTGTCAGGTTAACTGTTGGTTTTCTACTATTGCCCAGCCCACTCGCATATAATAACAGAGTCTGATTTTTTACAAAGCAAACAAACAATTAAACAAAGAAACAAAACCCTTCCGTGTAAGCCAAGAGAAACAAACCAAAATAAAGGAAAGCTCAGGACCAGAAAGGTGAAAATGTAGCCAATAACCAAGAGGATGACAAAAATGAGATGGAGAGCAGGGGACTTGGAGGGGATCCATAGCCTCTGTGGAATCCATTCTTAAAGCCTATCAACTCAACAGCATTTATGCATTTGACAAGTAAATTCCTTCATCTTTGTAAACACAGTAAAATTTCTTTTTTAATTATAGCACAAATGTTTACTTTCATTCATTTAATTAAGATTTATCAATTTTGATGCTTTGAAAAGCATATTTTCACATGATATGATCTGTCCATGGTTCCCTGCTGGGCTACTCCATATTCATTCTATCTCCCACTGCCACTGAACTAAAACCATGGAAAGCAAACACTTAGAACCAAGAAAATGATTTTTAATAAGCAAGCAAAAAAAAACACACAAGCAATATGGATTAACAGCAAATATTCATATATATGAAAGAAGTTGTAAAATTTCTCCTTTTTAGTTAGAGTTGTGATAATTTCCATTCACAATTATCCTCAACTTTATGACCACTGTTAATCTCTTTTTCTAGTGAAATAAACTCATTTCTCAGGATGTTATTCTATTTGTCAATTGATTGATTATGTCTTCCCATTACATCCACAGGGTCCGCACAGGTCTCAGAAATTTCCTAACTCAGACAGGATGAGGACTTGGATTTCAGAATCTTACTCTCTTCCTTAGCTCTCCTTTTTATCTGCTTCTGCTCCAGCTGGACTAGGATCTTATCTAAGCTGCTTACTGCTCATGAATATGCAAATCACATGAGTTTCAGGTGATAAATACAAGGATGACCAGACCAATAACAACACATGATCAGTGTCCTCCCACAGTCACTGAGCACACAGTGTCCTCACCATGGGATGGAGCTGGATTATCCTCTTCCTAGTGACAGCAGCTACAGGTAAGGGGCTCAAGTTCCAGACTTGTGGAGGGGCCAGGCACTCAGGTGACAGTGACATCCACTCTGCCTTTCTATTCACATTTGTCCACTACAAGGTCCAGCTACAGCAGTCTGGGAGCTGGAGCTGGACAGGCCTGGAGCTTCAATGAAGCTGTCCTGTGATTCATGCTACACCTTCCTATGAATACTATATTAACTGGTGAATCATAAGCTTCCTGACAGGCCAGTAATGGATTGGATTGATTAGTCCTTATAATGGGGGTACTGACTAAATCAAAATTTCAAGGGCAAGGCCACACTGATTGCCCACACATCCTCCAGCACAGCCTTGTTGTTCAGGTTATTTGTCTTCTACTCAGGACTGTATCTACCTCTATATCCTGAGTCCTGAGATGAAAGGCTTGTGCTACCACAGTCTAGTTTATATAGCTAACTAGTGATGCTGGCTTTGCATATTCATATCCAGTGTCTTTATTAGATCATATGTATCAACACAAAAGTGGACAGTGGAATGTTCAGGATTAAACTGATTTTACTTATTTATTTATCATTTATTTATTCCTTTATTTTAATTCAGATCAACAGCAATAGGTTATATAAACAAGACCCTGAGAGGAGAAATCCCATTTGTTTCCTATCTGACCTGGCTCCTCTCACACACATGAGTATGGTTGAGAATTGATTGGAATATTCAGCACATTTATTTTTCGAGTTCATTCTCACAGTTTGACATTATCCTCCTTGATCACTGGGCCTGCACAATTAAAGGTGGACAGAGTTTCCTGTCTTCCAAGTTCAGTGTCCTCTCACTCTTTTCTTTGCAAAAATATAGTATCCACACTATCATGAACTTTGTTGTTCAAAGACAGCCACAGAGGCAAAATAGAAAGGAAAGACTCATACCATTATTTGTGAATTCTAAGGGGAATCATCAACAGACAGACTAAGAGTGGTGGCCAAATGTGGGGGTTGTTGTTAGATATAAACCTGCTGAACACATGCAAGGTTCATAGGGCTGACCTTATAAGACAGACAGTCCAATATTTCAAGTACTTATGATCAGTAACATGGATGTTTATATTTGCTATGATACAGTGAAAGGAAAACTAAAAAAGAAATTAGCAAGTTAAGCACAGCCTGGGGAGTACCTGCAGAGGGAACAGCAAATGGTATAATCTGACATTACTCAGAGTTATTTCCTCAGTTAACCACATAGCTGTGACCCAGAGTATCTCCTATGGCAGTTAGAACATGCCTTCTAGAATACAAGATCAGCTAGTTCCTAGAATCTGGTGGATACCCTCCTGGGAATGCTACAGTAACAGAAATGACCTAGTTCAAAGACTCTCTTAATGAGCATGAAGACAGCTTATCCCACTGTGTTCTAAATGTCTTTATTGGGAAATTAGACCTGTGTGGGTTGACAACACGGGGACTAGAGCACAAGAAGTATGTAGATGTGGTCCCATTCCTAACCCAGAAGCTACCACAAATCATTTTAAACATGGAAAATGAGATTCTTTAAAGGAGTCTAACCAAGCAAACAAACTCTCCTAAGCACAGGCTAAGGTCATCAGCAGATGTCATGATGAATCCATTCAAATCATGTGGGAGTTCCCCCTGTCTCATAACATCACATAGCTTTATTGCCATTTTTTACATTCATTTAATCTATTATTTTATCATATGTTCCTTTTGCCTATATATGTGGTAAACAGCTGATATTGTTTTTAAATGGATTTCTGTGTGTGAAAATCTTGAGGTCTCTACATCCACACCTGTTTCTGTGTCTTTTATTTGGCTCTTTAAAATCAGTGGTTTGTTTGTTTACTATGTCCCTGTTCCAATGTATGAGATTTTCTTTAACTAATTTTAATGTAATTATTTTATTCACTAGGAAGCCTGTTTGTTTTCCAAAGACAGCAAGGAAGACATACTGATGGGGTGCACTTGGCTGAGGATGGATGCATTATGTAGGCGAAGCTCTTTCTATCATCATTTCCTTCCTCTCGATGGAGTAAGAAGGAGTGCCTGCCCGGTGATCCAATGATATGACAGTGTGCTAACCTTCCAGGAATGGTAGAAACCAATCTCATGTGTAGAAAAGGGAAGAAAACTTGAGCGCTGTAGGATTCATAATCAGAAACCAGGAACTCAGAATCTAACAGTTAAAAGAATGTTAGCAATGAACAGATGCCTTGGTGCTAGGGGCAGCAACTATGTTCATAGCAACAGTATTTGTAAAAGCCAGAATTTGGAAACAACCAACTTGCCACTCAACTGAAGAACGAATAAAGAAAATGGATATTTACACAATGCACCCCTACTCCATGCTAAGAAATGATGACATCCCAGTATTTGCAGACAAATGCACAGACCTAGAATAAAACCATCCTGGAATGAGGCAATCCAGACCCAGAAAAACAATTATAGTGTACTCATTCATAAAATGGATAAGAGACAGAAAGCATTAGATTCACGCCTACAATCCCAATCCCCAGAGACACCAGAGCCCTCTTCCAAAAATAGATGAAAGCAGATGCATAAATCCATAACCAACCAAATTACAAAGCTCCTGGAATACAATCAAAGGATGGGAAGAGCAATAATATGAATAAAGGAGTTAAGACCATAATGGGGAGCTCCACAGAATCAGGTGACCTGAGCTAATGAGATTTCCACTGAATCCTGTCATTTACCTTATTAGGGAACCAGAATAAGCATCCAAACTATACCCTTTAATATAGGTGACAATGACACAGCTGATACAATTGCTGAGGTAGCTTGCAGTGGTCAAGATCTAACAATTAATTCACAAAGCTGACTTATTGGGGCTCATTCAGCCTTAGTGATACATTTCAAGCCTAGACTCAAAGGTGGGCATGGTTGTGAGGTTGTTTGTCCTGCCTCAACATGATGATGGGACAGATTTATGAGACTTTAGAAGGCCTTACACTCTCCAAGGACCAGATGGGAGTAGGGAGAAGGTTGGAGGAGCATGTGGAAAGGATGAAGGAGGAACTTTCGTTGGAATGCAAAAAGTACTGTGGTATATAAAATAATGAAAATATATAATATATTAAGAAATTGAAGAATTCAAAAAGTGCAAAAAAAACTAGCAGAAATTTAGGTGGGAAGGTTTGACTATGGCTTGGAGCTTAAGTCATGTCTAGATGTGATCTCTATGATCCTGTCCCAACCTTTTTTTTCAGATTCACACTGTAGAAAATCAGAGGCCATGCAAATGCATCTTCTGTCTCTAATTTAAATCTTCCTCCAATCTGTGGGAGCCACATCTCTCATAGCTGGCTGACTCTGAGTTAACAGGGTAAGCTTCTAGAAGATGAGACTGTTGGTTCTTCTGCACCTGAGACATCCCTTCCTGGTAAGTATGAACATTTCATAAATGTGCCCATGAGGGTTTATGACAACATGTGATTGACTGAACTGACTCTTCTTGTCTGCAGGTGGCTTTCTGTTCCAGATCCAGCTTCAGGAGTCTGACCTTGGCCTGGTGAAGCCTTCTACAATTGCTACCCACTTGCTCAGTCACTGCTCATTATATCACCAGTGATCATCGGTGGCACCTGATCAGTAAGTACCAAGGGAAGAATCTGAGGTGGATGGGGTACACAGATTATGCTTGGTGGCACCAACTACATCCCATCACTCAAGCGCCGCACTTCCATCACGAGAGACACATCCAAGAACCAGTTCCTCTGCAGCTGAACTCTGCTGCACCACTGAGGACACAGCCACATATTTCATTGCAAGACACACAGTCAGAGGGATGTCAGAAAGACCCTAGACTCAAACCTCCTTCAGAGGAGCTCTGTGCCAGCAGGGGAGACTCAGCACTAACAAAGCCTGGGCACTCAAAGATTTCAGAAATAGGTAAGAAAAAACTACTGGTTTTCTCCTGACTTTACTTTCCTGCTGCCTGGCCTCAGAGAAAACAGGAATGCTGTGTTTATGTAGGGTCACATTTATTTGTTTTTCACTGTGTCCTTCCAGACTGGGTACACAGGAATATGTCATGTCTTTTTGATTGTGAATCAACCCATAGCAGCTGAGCCATCTCTCTTATCTTTTTGGAAATTTTTTAATGAAACCTTCTTTTGTAAGTCATCTGACCTTTGGCATTGTAGAAGTTGTCCCATTAAGAAAATAATGCTATGTTTAATTTTCTTTCCTTCCAAACCCACATACATATACATGTTCTAGCATTTCCACAGTGTGGATATGAAGCTGTTGCTGCCATCACTAAGGAATGTACCACTGACTAAATGGGACCCACACATCACTGTAAGGCAGCACTTCCCTGAGGTCAACTGTTCATGTTTGAGGTACTAAGACTTTGCTGTGAGGTTGTTACTCACTACCAACACTGGGATATATTTGTAGAAACATTGGCACAAATTTGCAGTTAAATAAAAATCATCACATTGCCAAATTTTCACGAGTTTACATTGATAGTATTTTTAAAATGTGTCAAGAGCTCATGCCTAACTCTGGACTGTTGGAGACACAAGTTTAATTGGTCTTCAAGCTTCCAGCATCAGTATAATTTGGGATATTTCCAATAGCCATATTTTTTTTAATCTGAATGTGGGATTACTGATATCAAGAAAAACAACTCACTAAACATCACAGCGTTATGATGAAAATAAAAGGATCCACCATATGTCTCATATCGCAAGGGTGATGTCATCTCACACAGCTGACAGTGACACATGATGACCACAGAGAACCTGCACTTTTAGAAACACACTGTGGACACAAGGATTCTGTGTATTAACTTTTAAACATTCCTAAGTTACTCAAGAAAAGACACACATGTGCCACAAGCACGCCCCCTCCCCCCATTGTTGGTCTGGTCCCACTCTTTGTTTCTCCTCTCGGCTGCCCAGTCCCACCTTACCGAGTCTCAATAACACACTGAGACTCGGCATTTGATACAATCCTGTTGGCCAGTTACTATTATTGTTTGCGAGCCAGCAATTAACCCATTTCTACTTATTTAAGCATTTCCATTTCATCACTATTCTAGTGAGTCAAAATCTGTTTTTTTCTCCATGTTTCCACATGGTGACCCCTCCAAACTACTTCCTCTTCCTCCTTGTCTCCTAGTCCCACCCATCTTGCTTTCCCATTGGCCACAGTGCTTTATTCATTAACCAGTATGAGAAACATATTTAGAGAATAACATCTCCCATCGTTAAATATGCAAGAGCAATATTTACGTATATGAAGTGACCTGTTTCTGCTTTGATTTGTGTAACACTCTTCAACAGCCAGCTGATAAAACCTCTGTTACGGCATGTTCCTCCCCTGCCACCCTGTCCTGCTACCTGTCTAAGGTGCCACCAGAAGCGCAGTATGTTTCCACAGCTTGTGTCTGGACCCACCAGCACCAGCCCCAAATAACACTCAGAGACTCTGTATTTGATACAATCCTGTTGGCCAGTTACCATTAATGTTTATGGGCTAGCACTGTCTTAATTAGTAACCCATTTCTACTTATCTAAATATTTCTACATGGTCGCCCCATCGGGGAGCCATGCAGGTGTCCTGCTTCTTCCTGGCCTACATCTCCACTCCTCCCTACTACTCCTCTTCCCTCCTCCTGGTCTCCTAGCCTTGCCTATCTTGTTTCCTATTGGCCACAGGCCTTTATTAACCAGTATGAGAAACATATATACAGAATAACGTCTTCCCCATCATCTCCTTTTTTATGTCTAAAATAAATGAAGGGGTTTAATCTTAACATAGCAAAATGTACCATACAACAGTTATCAAATAAGAATCACAGTAAACAATATTTTTAGTCCATTAACATTTTGTAAGACTTTAAGAAAATATCATCTATCCTATCTTTGTGAGTCTAAAGTCCTATATGTAACTTACCTTTAATCCTAACTAAGGAAGCACAATAACCATAAATATCTGTCTTCAACCTGCATCAAAGACAACAGAAGGATAATATATAAACTCTGTGAAATGACAGAGACAACCTGTCAGCTCGGTCAGTCACCCGAAGTCTTCTGTAATGTTCCATCTTCAGCCCATAAATATAGTGTGTCCACTCTTCAACAAGTGAATATTTTCTGTGTCCTGTAGAATGTCTTGGCTGTTTCACAGCCTCTTCCATGAAGCACAAACTCTGCAGCAGTCCATCTTGCATCAGCAGTTATCTTTGTGGTCCTGCATGTCCAGTTTCTGCAACATAAATTCAAACAGTCCAGAAGAACAGTACCTGCCCAATGGCTAGTCTTGCCATAATAGAAGCTAAACTTCATAACGAGTTTCTTCAATGTCCTTATCTCTTCCTTTTGATGCAGGTGGTGCTACCAGGAGCAGTTGTGCCTCACTGTCAAGAAATTCCCTAAACCATTTTAAATGCCACATTCTGTAGGTCTTTGAAAGGTTTTAAAGAATGCCTATTCATCTCAAATACATCTCTGCATATCTAGAAACTTAACTAACTTAACTGCAAGTATTAACTATCATAGGTAACTCTTTATTCTGTACATATATTATACATTACATTTTTCAATAAGCTTTATATAAACATAATACCTAAAAAAGAGGAGAAATATACATATCATAAAATTAACCTTAAATTGTATCAATAAAAGAAAATCCATTTCAAGCAAAGTATTCATATCTATACCATAATTCCTTTTTACCTTTAAAAGATTGTTTTATTATAGGCATTAATAACCTAGTCCATTTAAATGAAAACAAACATTTATAAACAACATTTGGGAATTTGGGCGCATCATTCTTTCCAAACTACTTCCTGCTGGTAGAGGGCGCTGTCATGGGGGTCCAAAGTGAAGATGGGCAGTCTTGGCAGTAGCTCCGCAAGGCTTTGTCTCAAGTGCTTTGAATCTTGGATCACCTGGGAGCTGTTTCAGGGTCAGCTTGATCAAAACCATTAGTAAGTCTGGAAAGAATCCTGCCATTTTCTATGGAAACAAAAATAGAAATCCTTTTCCCAGTAACTTGACCTTAGGCTTAAATTTTGGAGTCAAAGCATTTTTTAAAATATATAAACTGAATTAATCCAGCAGTATTTCTTTATCAGTAGTTATTTTCAGCAATCAAATAATTTAAAGACAATAGAATCACAGATAGTATCCAAAATTTCTCTGTGCTTTCCATTTCATTGCTTTTTTATTACTCTATTTCTTCTACTTTATTTTTACATATTTTGAGACAGGGTGTCTCTGTGTAACTTTTATCTGCCCTGGAAGTCACCGCATACCAGCTTTGCCCTTGAAATCACAGAGATCTGCTTTGGCTTCTTGTCTGCTTAATGTGCGGATTGATGGCATGTGCCACCACATCCATCCATTCATTTCTTTTTTTTCTTTAAACCATTGTATCCTGTTTCTTTTTCTCTCCTGCCAAAAAAGGTATTTTTCAAAACACAGTAAAACCTTCATTGCAGCTCTGCATACGCCAGTGAATTGTTAGCAGTGCTCTTTTAAAAGCAAGGCGGTTTTTCACGCTTTATGCTAATTTTGGAAACCTCCCTTAAAGGGAGCCGGAAATAAATCTGTCTACAACAAAACAAATCCAACTGAGAAAATGCGCAGCCAAGAAGTCTTGCTAGTCTCTGTTCCTTTGATTCTAAAATCCCTTTTAAGCTTTTATCAAGTTTTAAGTGAAAGTTCTTATAGCCATGTTACGCCATCTTTAGCTTGTTGTTTTCTTGGCCAGCCTGCCTGCCTGCCACTGGTCTAACGCCCCGGCCCCCAATAACACATAGGAGACTCTATTTGATACAATCCTGTTGGCCAATTACCATTATTGTTTATGGCTCTGCCTTAATTATTAACCCATTTCTACTTATCTAAGTATTTCCACGTGGTCATTCTATCCGAGAGCCGCCAAGAGCGCCCTGCTTCTTCCTGGGCTGCCTCCAGCCCCAATGGGCATGGCCTAAGCCACAGGTGCAGACAAGGTGAATATCTTGCTACAAACCTCTAAACCACCAGCAATTTACTCAAGACAGGATCTCCTGATTATGGTCAATGAGAAATGAATTTTAGAACAGGCTGTAATGGGAGGAGCCACAGCAACACTGGTAGTTGTGACTTGTTTATCAATAGCAATCTAACTTTTTGTGCTATTTTCAAGAAGACAAGAGTGTAAAAGCTTAAGGACTTCCTGGGCACATTAGAGCATTAGTCGCAAGGACAGAGATCAGATGAAGACTGTGCACAGCTTCTGTGGACTCTTCTGAAAGTCCATTAGCTGAACAACACCTGATATGGTTGATATGAGAAATCCACAATATCACATGCAGTAATAATTCATTGTGAACATTGCATAGATTTCTATTTTCCCATTTAAATATTTATTAGTTTCGTAAACAATTTTTTCATGCTGTGTTTTTGTTAGGTCACATTTG
>JANBXA010000205.1:0-14867 GCA_030556225.1 Cricetiscus sungorus | reverse complement strand
TGAGGCTGGGCAGTCTGTGGGCCCCGCCTCTGATGAAAGCGGGACGATATAATCACTAAGTCAGGCCTTACCTGGCTGGGCGGGAGACTGGGTTATGCAAGCCCCACTGCCCAAGCTACTGCGACTGGGTTATGCATGCTCACTCCCTTTTAAAGCAAGCGCGCCAGCGCACCTCTCTCTTACTCTCTCTTGTCCCTCTCATCTCCCTCTCTCTTGCTTCCCTCTCTCGCTCTCTCTGGGGCCCCCTTTATCTCTCTCTCTCCCCGCTTTCCTCTCCCTCTCTCAATAAACTCACGTGGGCGCTCAATCTCGTGTTTGTGTTTCTTGGGCCACAGCAGCTGCATGCAGCAGCTGCAAACCTTCTCTTTATTGGTGCCAGAAACCCGGTCGGGCTCTCCCCGAGGACTGCGACAGCTACCTGCTGGCGGAGCAGCTAGCCAGAGACACTTGGGGACCCTGATTTTGATCAGAGGGCCCACTTTCATCCGCCCGTTCGCTGGAAATACCATCCCACATCGGCTTCAATTAGGTAAGGTACCCTTTTTTTAAAAAACTATTCTTCAACCCTTTCCTTAGGCGGGTACATGCCCCCAGGGCGGCCACATCTGTCTAGGACTGCTGAGTCCTCCGGTCTCTGTTGGCTCTGGCAACGTTTCCGAGCTGACGAGCTTTGAATAGCACGGCTCTGCCATTCTCTGATTGTGCGTGGCCACACTCTTGGGCTGGCAGAGAGCTCCAAACTGTTCAGTCACGTCTCACTCCACCCATGGGGAATAAACCACCAAAAATACCTCCTTCCACTCCACTGGGATCCTATTTTAAAACCTTTCACTTAATCCCTTGTTCACCCTTTTCGAAAAAGTCCTAATATCCCCTAAAACAATTCAAATTAGAACATAACTTTCTAGATCCCAATATCTTACGGATCTTTCATTGCCCGAACAGTAAATGGAAGGAGTTTTTTCTACCTCTCTGCTACCACAATCTCTTTCCCTAACTCTTTTGTTCTCTTCCTGCACTCTAAAAACTCTCCTGCCCCCACAGTTGCAGCCCATCTCAGTAGTGCGCTTGGGGCTGAGTAACTATCTACTCAAATACTCTGATTTTTCATCCCCGCGAATGAGGCTTGTGGATTTTGTGCTTAACTCATGCTTACTCAGTGCATTCGTTCGTTTCTCAACGGGGTCTCTGGGTTTTATCCCTCTTTCTTATATTACATATTTCTCAGACCTACGGTGGTCTCTTTGAAGTTATACCCCTTGATTTTCCTTTTAGTTCCTCAAAGCCATCTCCTCACTCATTAAAAAGCCAATATTATATCTCAAAACTTTCCATTTTCTCCAGCTGTTGGGAAGGATTTTTCATCTTACCATGTGGCCTGCTAACCTCCTCCATCCTGGTTCTTTAATCTAACTGTAATTCATTTACCTGTTACCTTTTTATTCTTTGTCTCTAATTTCTTTTTTTCACTATGTTATATCTGTACATGTAATTTAATTTTAACTTTACTACAAAAAATACTAACTTTCTTATTCAACTGTACTAATCAAATATTTCTATATGTCTTTAAATGATGGTAAACATTTAAGGTTATAAATATCTATTTCAACTATAAATATTTTCCCCCCCAGTCATTCCTCTAAAAGCTGTTTTATAAAGGTTAAGCCTCCATTATCAAGGGAGATTTTCTCTACCTCTTTGTCCTTTTCTAAGTGTATGTCTTACCTACTAAATTATTAATCGCTGAGGGCTCTGAGTGTAACATCTCTCCACAACCTCTCAGCTTATCCAGTTTTCCAGACTTATTACAGATACTTCCTAGCCACCTATATGCTTAAGGCAGAGTAACTTTACAAATTTTTATACTAAACAGACAGCCCTCAAATGCTCAGAGATCTAAGAGAATATGCATTTAAAATGCTTCATTAAAAAGCTTTTATAACAGAGAGACAGGCCAGCTGCTGGCTCCACCCATTTCCTCCAAGAAGATTGATGGACACCGAAGAAGCTCTACTTAGTGGCGCGTAGCCACTGACAATCCTCCCTTTCATCTCAACTGCTGCAAAAGGCTCTAAGGACCGTGGACAAAGAGGGCAGTGGATTCGACTTTCTCCACGTTGCTTGCCAACTTGATGGGTAAGTCTTCCAAAAGCTCTAATCTCGATCGTGTGCCATCAGCAAACAGATGTCCTTAAAGCCTCTACCTCACTAACTATGAGAGGTATGTCCATGCTGCCCACTAAGTGAGTCTCTTTACTCTCTATCATTCAGTAAATTTTATCCTTCTCAAAACTCTATCTTTTCATTGTTTTGTCAGCTTAACACCACGGTTCCAACTAATTTCAAAACATATTTCGAAATGGATATTTTAAAGGTTTGCTAATATTTATAGATCTTAACATCAATCAATAAAGTTTTAATGAGCTACTAATCCAATTCTGACAATACTAAACACCATACTATCAATATATCTATCATAAACTGTAACTATTAGCTCAAAAATTAAGGTGCTTTTCATTGTGTAAAAATCTGTCGGTTGTATTTGTTAATTCTTTCACCAAAACCATTTCTAACTGACGTTATGCTCTAATGTGTCTTAATATTTATGTTTTCTCAAACTCAAGGGGGATTCTTGTAAGTTCCAGGAAGCCAAATTCGACCCATCTAAACAGGTCAAATTCACTCCAATAAATTTACTCTACTTCTTCCTGGCCTCGGGACTTCTTCCCTTGTCCTCCCTTGATTCTCCCCCCATTTCTCCTTTAATACTAAACCTAAAAAAACCTAACCTTGTCCTCTGCTCTGCCCCCGCATCTTGCCAGGTCTCAGGGCCGCCAGAGTTCCATCGAACCATGGGGAAACAACCAGCTACAACTTGCCACCCCGTTTCTCGAATTCCCCAAAAGATGATCAACGCCCCATCCGAAGTTGATCTTCGAGAACTCCACCCACTTATTCCCACCACCCCATACCCCATTTTTTAATCAACGAGGTCATTTAATCTAACTCACCCTGTTGAACCATACCCACCCACCTTTTAATAGTAATAAAGAGGTGGGAATGTTGAGGCTGGGCAGTCTGTGAGCCCGGCCTCTGATGGGCAGGACATTTAATCACTAAGTCAGGCCTTACCTGGCTGGCGGATGGGTTTCCCCTTTCCCAACTATCGACTGGGTTAATCATGAAGCTCCCTATTAAAGCAAAAAGCGCGCCAGCAGTGTCCCTCTCTCTCCTGCTCTCTCTTGCTTCTCTTGCTCTCTTACTTCTCTTGTCCCTCTCTCTTACTTCCCTCTCTTGCTCTCTCTGGGGCCCCCCCTTCTCTCTCTCTCTCTCCCCGCTTTCGGTTGGCCTCTTCACCCCTCTCTTTCCTCTCCCTCTCATCTAACTCCACGTGGGCGCTCAATCTCGTGTTTGTGTTTCTTGGCCTAGCAGCTGCATCTGCAGCAGCTGTATCAAAAAAAAAACAAAGTATTTCACATTATTCTCAAAATTGGGCTTTTTGTGCCAACAGCTTTTGTATGTGAAGAATGAATGATGTCATTAAGTTGCTAGTCCGGATATTCAGAGGGTTCATCTGGTTCTCTCAGTGTGCGCTTCTTCTACATTATGGATGTACTACACATACAAATGTACTGTATCCTTTTAAAAGATGTAACCCACATGTCACTTGTGGAAAATAAAAAAGAAAATGAGAGTATTACTTACTAATCCAAATCTACCTCTGAACCAATTATTCACTCTTATTAAATAAGACGGGATTGTATGGGGAGGGTTGACCTAGTAAATGGAGGTGGAGTGTAGAGGGATGTGTTTCCTGTGATTACTTCATATTCCTCTTCAGACTCAAGAACACAGAAAGCTAAATAATGTGATAACCACATTAAAAATCAACTATATTTTAAAGTGATCCCCATATGAAAATACATCTTCTCTTTAAGTGAAATCTCCTCCTGTGGTGTCAGAGCTCACATATTTCCTGTAGAGGCTTACACTCTGAGAAAAAAAGAGGTTGTAGCCTACAAAGATGAACCCTGTTGAGTCTTCTCTACTGATGATAATCTTCCTGATGCAGAGTGTACATTATATCCATGTGTCCATCATGTTATGTGACAAATTGTGATTGACAGAATTGATTCTTCTTGTTTGAAGAAATTCTGTCTCAGATCCAGCTTCAAAAAGGTTTCAGGACCTGGCCTAGTAAAGCCCCTCTCAGTCAATCTACCTCACTTGCTCAGATCATTGGTTACTCCCCTCATCAGTAATTCTGTACTGGATCTGTACCAGGCAATCCCGAGGAAAAGCTGGAGTGGATGTGAATACCCAACCCTCATGAGAAGCTGTCTACAACCCATCCATGAGGGAGCCCCATCTCCACTTTGACAAAAAACATCCAGACCAGTTCATCCTGCAGCTGACCTCAGTACCACTGAGGACACCCCATATTATTAGACACGTTTTGCATGAGCCCATACACAAACCCTCTCCCTGCAGAGATCTGTTCCAATAGGCACACTCAGCCCTGACCAAACCACTGAATTTATTCTCAGAGCAGGAAAAAACTTGAGAGCTTCACTGACTGAGGGAGTTAATTGGTTTATAAGGAACTGGAAGGCATATAGAATGCCAGGAGGCAAGGGCTCTATCTTAGAAAATCTCTGATTATCACTTTCTAAACATCTAGACCAGGTCAACTTCACGAATCTCTGTATAACATGATTGTTTACCAACAATAAATGTTCACTTTTCCTTGGAACAGTGATTTAGCATACTGTAATTCTCTTATTACTCTAATAGCAGTGGGTAAAGGGGCAGACCGAGATCCAATTGCCCCAAGGGAAACATATTTTCTTCCATTTTTATCTCTGATGTCTCCAGAAAAAAAAAAACGACTATTTTTCCTACTTAACAATCGTCCAAATGCAGGCATATGTTGCACTGCTGCAGAGAGACGATTAAAGTTCAAATAATGATCACAGGCCATTAGGACCCCATTCAAAGTATTTCCCTGGATTAGGATTCACTATGATGGTTTTTATATGGCTGCCTCTAGAGAAATGATTTATTTTTGTTATATATTTGGTATCTTTTTTTTCTTCTGGTTAAACATTGTATTTTTTATTTCAAATTTACATTCCAGTCATAATTCTCCCTCCCATGTATTCTTAATCACATCTCTGATGAGAAAACGCTGTGCCTATAGAGAAGTCAATGATCAGTTTGTGGTATGATATATAATTTCATACTTAGCTGGTATACATCCCAATCCCTAGTTTGGTTATACATTCTCCAGTTCATATAAATTACTTATACCACTGCTATCTATAATACTTATCACTCCATGACTTTTATATATATAGAGGAATAGTAGGTCATCAAGTAGATAATCACAATCATTCGGATTGACAACTGAGGCTGTATTAAAGGTCCTTTTTTCTTTAATTGTTTAAAAAATGTGAGAATGTGTGAATCTGGGCATGAGTAAAGGGTTCCCAAAAAATAATAAATCTGACTTAAGTATAAATCCCCCTTGAGTCCAGGGTGCCTTTAACTTTCTCCCCCTCCCCCTTCTCAATGCTGACTTTCTACATTTCATACACCTAATAATTTAAAGCTAGCCACCCTTCCATACCCTATATTATTTAATTTCGTTAGAATGTTTTATTTGTATTTGTTCATGTGCTCTCCCAGTGACATGATACATATGTGGAAATCATAGGGCAAATTTTCTCTCCTTGCGACCCTGGGAATACAACTCAGAATCTTATTATCTTCCTAAGTGTCACATCCATAAGGGAGTGCTAGTTTTGATCTTCAACATCACTACTATGAGTAATAACTCCTTTCCTCCTTTCTCCATCTGCCTGAGTTTACCAGAATATATACTATGCCTTCTGTATTTGCTTTAAAGCGAAGGTCCATTATTCAAAAGCATGTATAAGGAAATATTTAAGTTTCCATACTAAGAATGGACAGTGTCAGGTTAACTGTTGGTTTTCTACTATTGCCTAGCCCCTCTTTTTGCATATATTAAATATATCTATCTTTTTTTTTTTTTAAGCAAAACAAACAATTAAACAAAAAAACAAAAACCTTCCGTGTAAGCCAAGATAGGCAAACCAAAAAAAAGAGAAAGCTCAGGACCAGTAGGGGCAGGACTATGCACAATAACAAGAGGATGAAAATGAAGGATGGAGAGCGGGGGACTGGAGGGGATTCCATAACCTCTGTGGAATCCATTCTTAAAACCTATCAACTCAACTCATCTGCATATTTGACAAGTGTTCTTCATCTGAACACAATAAAATTTCTTTGTTAATTATAGCACAAATGTTTCTTTTCTCATTCATTTAATTAAATTTTCAATTCTTGATGCTTTTGAAAAGCATATATTTTCCCATGATATGATCTGTCCATGGTTCCCTTCTAAACTCCTTATTCATTCTATCTCCCACCTCCCTCCACTAACTCCCCTTTCTTTCTCTCTATCAAACACTTAAACCAAAAATATTTTTAATAAGCAAACAAAAAAAACACACAAGCAATATGATTAACAGAAATATTCATATATTAAAGAAGTTTAATTCTCCTCTTTTAGTTAGGAGTTGTGATAATTTCCATTCCCACCGGTTATCCTCAACTTTATACCCTATTAATCTCTTTTTCTAGTGAAGAATAAACTCATTTCTCAGGATATTTATTCTATTTGTCAATTGATTGATTATGTCTTCCCATTACATCCTCGGGGTCCCAGGTCTCTCAGAATGCCTCCTAACTCCAGACAGGATGAGGACTTGGATCTCCAAATCTTACTCTCTTTCTTAGCTCTCCTTTATCTGCTTCTGCTCCAGCTGACTAGGATCTTATCTAACTGTTTACTAACTCACTTCGAATATCACAAATCACATGTGGTGATAAATACAGGACAGTATGACCCCACAGCGTACTTGATCAGTGTCCTCCCCACGGTCACTGAGCACACAGGGTCCTCACCATGGGATGGACCTGATTATCCTCTTCCTAGTGACAGCAGCTACAGAGTAAGGGCTCCCAAGTTCCAACTTGTGGAGGGGCCTCACTCAGGCTGACGTTACATCCACTCTGCCTTTCTATTCACATTTGTCCACTACAAGGTCCAGCTACAGCAGTCTGGAGCTGAGCTGACTAGTCTGGAGCTTCAATAGTATCCTAGTTTCTCCCTTCTATATTAACTGGGTGAATCACAAGCCTCACAGGGCTTATAATGATTGATTGATTGAGTCCTTATAATGGTTTAAATCAAATTTCAAGGGCAGGGCCACACTGATTGCCCACCTCCTCCAGCACACTTGTTTTCGTTATTTATCTTCTTCAGACTGTATCTACCTCTATATCCTGAGTCCCTGAGATGAAAAGGCTTGTGCTACCACAGTCTTTTATATACTAACTTCTTTAGTGATGCTGGCTTGCATATTCATATCCAGTGTCTTTATTAGATCTATGTATCAACACAAAAGTGGACAGTGGAGTGTTCAGGATTAAACTGATTTGTTATTTATTTATCATTGTTTATTCCTTTATTTTTAATTCAGTCAAGCAATAGGTTATATAAACAAGACCCTGAGAGGAGAATCCCATTTTTTCCTATCTACCTGGCTCCCTCCCCTTATGTTATTGATTGAATATTCAAAAGCACATTTATTTTTCTCTGGAAATTCATTCCCGTTTACATTATCCTCCTTTATCTTCCTGCTAGACTTTTCTAATTAAAGAGTGACAGGTTTCCTTCTTCCAAAGTTCAGTGTCCTCTCACTCTTTTTCTTTAAAATATATATCCACACTATCATGAACTTTGTTGTTCAAAGACAAGCCCACAGGAGGCAAATAAAAGGAAGACTCATACCTTGTAATTCTGAAATCATCAACAACAACTAGGTGGTACAAATGTGGGGTTGTTGTTAATATAACCTGCTTACACTGCAAGGTTCATAAGGGCTACAACTATATAAACACTCCAATATTTCAATATTTCATCACAACATTATAAATATATTTGTCATGATACAGTAAAAAAAACCAAAGAAATTAGTTAAGCACAGCCTGGGAGTACCTGCAGAGGGAACAGCAATGGTGTTATCTGACATTACTCAAAGTTACTTCCCCTCAGTTAACCACATACAAGACCCAGAGACCATCTCCTATAGCAGTTAAACAATGCCTCTAGGAATACAAGATCACTAGTTCCTAGAATCTATATACATCGGGAATGCTTAACAAATGACCTAGTTCAAAACTATCTCAATGAGCATAAATCTTACCCCTGTGTTCTAAATGTCTTTATTAGAGGAAATTAGGACCTGTGTAGATTTACAACCTGGGACTAAGCACAAAAGAAGAAGAAGTGTAGATGTGGTCCCATTCCTCCAAGCTACCCAAATCATTTTTAACATGAAAATGAGATTCTTTAAAGAGTCTAACCAAGCAAACAAGCTCTCCCTAAGCTCAGGCCACAAGGTCATCAGCAATGTCATGATGAATCCCATTCAAATCATGTGGGAGTTCCCCTGTCTCTTACATCACATAATTTTTGCCATTTTTACATTCATTTAATCTATTATTTTATCATATCCTTTTTTCTTATTGTTCATTTCCATGGATTTCTGTGTAAATCTTGTCTCTCCCCTGTTTCTTGTGTCTTTTATTTGGCTCTTTAAAATCATTAGTTTTGTTTGTTTTACTATGTCCTGTTCATTATTTTATATAATTATTTTATTCACTAGAAGCCTATTTGTTTTCCAAAGAACAACAGGTGTTATATACTGATGGGGTGCACTTGAAAGTTGAGGATGGATGAGCTATGTATAGCTCTCTTTCTATCATCATTTCCTTCCCTCTCTCGATGTAAGGTACCTGCCCTATATCCAATGATATACAGTGTTAACCTTCCAGGAATATTAGACTTATTGTAGAGAGAAAAACTTGAGCGCTTAGGATTCATAATCAAAACCAGGAACCTCTCAGAATCTAACAGTTTAAAATTTACAATACATGCCTTAAAAGTATAGGGGCAACAACTATGTTCATAGTAACAGTATTTATGAAGCCAGAATTTTAAACAACCAACTTGCCACTCAGCTGAAGAACGAACAAAAGAAAATATATTTACCTCAGTACATACTCCATGCTAAAAATGATGACATCCAGTATTTGCAGACAAATGCACAGACCTAAAATAAAAACCATCCTGAATCAGCAATCCACCCAGAAAAACAATTATAGTGTGTACTCATTCATAAATGGATAAGAGACAAAAGCAATAATTCCGGCCTACAATCCTAACCCCAGAGACACTAAGCCCTCTTCCAGAAATAGATGAAAGCAGATGCATAAATCCATAACCACCAAATTACATCTGAATTATCAGGATGGGCAATAATATGAATGATTAATCAATACTCCACATTCATACCTAGCTAATATTTTACTAATCCTGTCATTTAATTAAGAACAATACACTATACTCCTTTAATATAGGTGACAATGACACAGCTGATTTCTGAGTACTTGCAGTGGTCAATTACCTAATTCTCAAAGCATACTTATTAGGGCTCATTCCTTAGCTTAATGATACATTTCTCAGCCTAACTCAAAAGGTGAGCATGGTTGTGAGGTAGTTTGTCCTATACTTACTCAACATGATGATAACGGATTTTGAAGATTCTAGGAAAACCTTACACTCTCCAAGGACCAGATGGGAGTAGGGGGAAGGTTGGAGGAGCATGTGGAAAGGATGGAGGAACTTGGGTTAAATGCAAAAATTACTGTATATAAAATAATGAAAATATATAATATATTAAGAATTAAATTCAAAGTGCAAAAAAAACTAGCAGAAATTTAGGTAGGGGAGGTTTACTAATATTGGATTTAATCATGTCTAAATGTCGATTCCTGTATCCTGGTGGTCCCACCCTTTTTTTTCAATTCACCTGTAGGAAATCGATAATCAAATCATCTTCTCTAATTTAAATCTTCCCCACAATCTGTGGGACTCACACCCGGCCTTTGTGACCTCTGAGTTAACAGGGTGAAAACCTAGAAGATAGACTGTTGGTTCTTCTGTACCTGGTGACATCCCTTCCTATAAGTATGAACATTTCATAAATGTGCCCATGAGGGTTTATGACAGCATGTGATTGACTGAACTGACTCTTCTTGTCTGCAGGTGTTCCTGTTCCAGATCCATTGAGTCTACTCCTGATAAGCCTTCTTGCTGTCCCTCACTTGCTCAGTCACTGGTTACTATATCACCAGTGATCATCAGTGGCACTGGATCGGCAGTACCCAGGGAAGATTCAGTGGATATTACCCACAGTTGTTTGGTAAACCCCTAACTACATCCCATCACTAAGCGCCCAGCATCTCCATCACGAAACACATCCAGGAACCAGTTCCTCTTGCAGCTGAACTCTGCGCTAACACATCCACATATTTCATTACAAACACACAGTCAGAGGATGTCAAAACCCTACCCAAACCTCCTTCAGAGGAGCTCTGTGCCAGCAGGGACTCTTCTCTAACAAAGCCTGGGCACTCCAAGATTTCCAGAATAGGTAAAAAAACGCTTACTGGTTTCCTCTGACTTTACTTCCTGCTGCTCAAGCCCAGAGAAAACAGGAATGCTGTGTTTATGTAGGGTCACATTTATTTGTTTTCTCTCACTGTGTCCTTCCAGACTGGTACACAGAAATATTCTGTTCTTTTGATTGTAATCAACCCATCATTAACTATCTCTCTCTATCTTTGAATTTTCACCCATCACAACCTTCTTTTTGTAAGTCATCTACCTTAGCTTGTAGAAAGTTGTCCCATTAAAAAATATGCTATGTTTAATTTTCCTTTCTAACTCCATACTATGCATGTCTTAGCATTTCCCTCAGTGTGGATATGAGGCTGTTGCTGCTGCCATCACTAAGGAATATACCACTGACTAAATGGGATCCACACATCACTGCAAGGCAGGGATTTCCTAGGAGTCAACTGTTCATGTTTGAGGTACTAAGACTCTGCTGTGAGGTTGTTCACTCACTACCAACACTGGATATATTTGTAAAATTACATAAATTTGCAGTGTAATAAAATCATCACATTCAACAGAATTTTCTCGAGTTTACATTGATTATTTTTTAAATGTGTCAAAGCCTGGTGCCTAACTCTGACTGTGTGAACCGTTTTGTCTTCAAACCCAGCATCAGTATAATTTAGATATTTCCAATATATTTTTTTTAATCAATGTGAATTCTATATCAAAAAACTCACCTAAACATCACAGCGTTATGATAAAATAAAAGGATCCACCATATGTCTCATAATATCTGAGGGTATTCATCTCCACGTACATCACATATACCACAAACCTACATTTAACACATAATCGATTCTGTCATTAACTTCTAAATATCTCCTGGATTACTCAAGAAAAGACACACATGTGTTACAGCCGCGTTCCCCCCTCCCCCCATTGCTGGTCTGGTCCCACACTCTTTTGTTTCTCCTCTCGGCTGCCCAGTCCCACCCCACACGTGACCTAATAACCACTATTTTTTATCAATCCTGTTGGCCATTACTATTATTGTTTATGAAAGCTACTCAAGTATTTAATTTACCCTTTCTACTTATTTAACATTTCCCTTTCCCTTATTCTAGTGTGGTGAGCCGCACCTTGCTTTCTCCACATGCTCTCCATGGTGACCCCTCCAAACTAACTTCCTCTTTCCTCCTTGTCTCCTATCCCCACCTATCTTGCTTTCCACATTGGCCACACAGTGCTTTATTCATTAACCATATGAGAAACATATTTAGAATAACATCTCCCCCTCATCACAATATTTACTGAATATGGAATACTGTTTCTGCTTTGATTTGTGTAAATAATTCTTCAACTTCCAGCTGATGCAAACCTCTATTCGGCATATTTCCTCCCCCACCACGGTCCTGCCACCAGTCTGGGTTGGGTACCACCTGTACGTGTATGTTTCCCGCCAAAGCTACATGTCTGGACCTCAGCACCAGCCCCAAATAACACTCAGAGACTCTGTATTTGATAACAATCCTGTTGGCCAGTTACCATTACTGTTTATGAGCTAGCACTGTCTTAATTAATTACATTTCTACTTATCTAAATATTTCTACATGAGTCTTATCGGGATCCATGCAGGTATCCTCCTTCTTCCTGGCCTACATCTCCCCTCCTCCCTACTCTTCCTCTTTCCTCCTCCTGGTCTCCTAGCCTTGCCTATCTTGTTTCCTATTTCCACAGCCTTTATTAACTCAGTATATATACAGAATAGTCTCCCATCATCTCCTCTTTTATATTAAAATAAAAAAGGGGTTTAATCATAACATAGCAAAATATACCATACAACAGTTATCAAATAAAATCTAAACAATAATTTAGTCCATTAACATTTTATAAATTTAAGAAAAATATCATCTATCCTATCTTTGTATCTAATTCCTATATGTAACTTACCTTTAATCCTAACCTAACAATATCCATAACTATCTGTCTTCAACTCCTGTCAAAACAACAGAAGGATATATATAAACTCTAGAATATAACAACTCATTGCCTAATCTCACGAATTCTTCTTAATGTTCCATCTTCTCCCATGCCTAGTGTGTTCCATACTCCTCAACAAAGCAGGAATATTTTCTCTATTTCCTTAGAATGTCTGCTTCCCCTCTTCCTGCAACTAAATCCTGTAGCAATGTCCATCTTGCATCAGCAGTTATCTTTTTGTGGGTCCTCTGTCCAGTTTCTATAACATAAATTCTCCAACATACTTGCCAAATGGCTTCGAATCTTCCACAATAAAGCAAAACTTCATAACGAGTTTCTTACATGTCCATCTTCCTTTTTGATGCAGGTGGTGTTACCAGGGCAGTTGTCTCCTTCAAAAATTCCTACCTTTAAATACCACATTCTTTTAAGTTTTCTATTCTTCTCAAATACATCTCTGCATATCTAAAAATCCTAACTACAACTTTACTCAAATATTAACTATCTCAGGTAACTCTTTATTCTGTTCTATATTATACATTACATTTTCAATAAGCTATATAATCATAACCATATAAACCTTAATCTATCAATAAAAAAATCATTTCAAAAATATTCATATCATACATTTTAAAAAAATTGTTTGTGGTTATAGGCATTTATAACCCTGATCCATTTAAATAAAACAAACATTTATAAACAACATTTGGGAATTTGGGCGTCACCCAAACTACTTCCTGCTGGTGAGCCATGTCATAGGGTTCCAAAGAAGATGCAGAAATCTTGGCAGTAGTCTGCAAGGCTTTGTCTCAAGTGCTTTGAATCTTGGATCACCTGGGGAGCTGTTTCAGGGGGTCTGGCTTGATCAAACCATATAAGTCTGGAAAGAATCACCCTTTCATTTTCTATGAAACAAAACAAACACCTACGACACCTTAGGCTTAATTTTTGGAGTCAAAGCATTTTTAAAATATATAAACTGAATTAATCCAGCAGCATTTCTTTTTTTATCAGTAGTTATTTTCTCAGCAATCAAATAATTTAAAGACAACAGGGCCCCGATATTATCAAAATTTCTCTGTGCTTTTCCATTTCTACGTGGCTTTTTTATTACTCTATTTCTTCTACTTCTATTTTTACATATTTTGAGACAGGGTGTCTCTGTGTAACTTTTATCTGCCCTGGAAGTCACACCATACCAGCTTTGCCCTGAAATCACAGAGATCTGCCCCGCACTCTGTCTCAGTGGGGCATTGATGGCATGTGCCACCACATCCATCCATTCCATTTCCTTTTTTCTTTTTAAACCATTGTATCCTGTTTCTTTTTTTCTCTCCCAAGCCAGTACGTATTTTCAAAACTTTGTTGTAAACCCTTCATTGCAGCTCTTGCATACGCCAGTGAATTTGTTAGCAGTGCTCTTTAAAAGCAAGGCGGTTTTTCGCCGCACTTATGCTAATTTTGAAACCTCTCCCTTAAAAGGAGCCGAGCAAATCTCTGTCTACAACAAAACAAATCCAACTGAGAAAATGCTGCTACCAGAAGTCTTGCTAGTCTCTGTTCCTTTGATTCTAAAATCCCTTTTTAAGCTTTTATCAAGTTTTAAGTGAAAGTTCTTATAGCCATGTTGGGCGCCATCTTTAGCTTGTTGTTTTCTGGCCAGCCTGCCTGCCTGCCACTGGTCCTACGTCCCGGCCCCCAATAACACATAGGAGACTCTATATTTGATACAATCCTGTTGGCCAGTTACCATTATTGTTTGCTGAGCTAGCTCTGCCTTAATTGTGTCTTATTTCTACTTATCCTAATATTTCCATTGGCCGTCCTATCCGGGAGCCGCGCATCCTGCTTCTTCCTGGGCTGTCTCCAGCCCCAGCCTGGAGGCATGCCTAACCACAGGTGCAGACAAGGTGAATATCTTGCTACAAACCTCTAAACCACCAGCACTTACTCAAGACAGGATCTCTGATTATGGTCAGTGAGAAATGAATTTAGAACAGGCCAAAATGGAGGAGCCACAGCAACACTGTAGCTGTGACTTGTTTATCAATAGCAATCTAACTTTTTGTGCTATTTTCAAGAAGACAAAGTGTAAAAGTTTGAGGACTTCCTGGGCACATTAGAGCATTAGTCACCAGGACAGAGATCAGATGAAGACTGTGCACAGCTTCTGTGGACTCCTTCCCACAAGTCATTAGCTGAACAACACCTGATATGGTTGATATAGAGAAATCCACAATATCACATGCAGTAATAATTCATTGTGAAATATTGTATAGATTTCTATTTTCGTAAATATTTATTAGTTTCTCATTTTTTCATGCTGTGTTTT
>JANBXA010000204.1:0-40085 GCA_030556225.1 Cricetiscus sungorus | reverse complement strand
AAGTGTTTATGTGTTGTTTTGGATTGTTTTAATGTATTGAATTACTGCAGTTTGGGCCAAAATGAAAAGGTTAACTCTAAAGATTTTGTTGTGTGTGTGTGTGCTGCGTGTGTGTGTGTGTGTGTGTGTGTGTGTGTGTGTGTGTGTGTGTTTAAGAGTGTTTTAAAATCTGGTTAATTTGGCTTAGACTCAGCTGTAAGAGAATTTCTTTTCCTTTAACTCTAACATTTCAACATAACCTTTTTCTCTTTACGGTTTTGGAACTCAGTTTGAGGAGTACAGGCTGAGAGCTGGTCTTAGCTGCTTTAGATCCAAATATGGACCTTGGTAAATGGTTTGGATAGGTGCTGCGTGTGGCCTAACTTCATGTGATGGCATGCCCTTGTGGTTTTGGTAGTTGAGTAATATTTGAAATTCTAGGGCCTAGAATCTGGAACAAATCAGTTGTAAAGGAACAAAGACAGAAATTAAATTAAATAGGTAAGAAAATGGCTACAGGCCTGTTGATGGGAATAGAGGTTAGTTTTGGTGAGTGGAAAGTCTCACAGACTTACAGACTGTAGAGTATGTCGTCTCAGGAACAATTTCTTGTATTCTGGAAGAGACACATCTGGGTAGACACATCTGGTAGGCTTTACCAGATAGGCGCAGGTTAAGAGTGGTCACAATGTTGTCAGACATCTCTTATGAAAATGCTGTTGATAATAGTGGGAGCTGTGGATCATGGTCCACAGATTTATTTAACTGCAGTCAACCTTTGGGATCCTGTTTGAAGAGCATGTGTAAACCCTCAATTGGTTTACTGTTTCAAGAAGGAGCTCTTGCTTTTACTTTGGGTGCCTTTTGGAAAATAGGGTTTAACCTTGGGCTAGCAAACCAGTTAGTAGGTTTTTTTTTCCTTTGTTTTTGTTTTTGTTTTTGTCATTTTCCCCTTTCATTGAAAACAGATTTTTTTTTCTCATACAATATATCCCGATCTTGGTTTCTTCTCCCCAGATCCTCTCCATCTTCCCTACCCTCTGGATCTACTTCTTTTCTGTTTCTCATTAGAAAAGAACAGTCTTCTAAGAGATAATAATCAAACATGACAAAATAAGCCATAAGATAATGATGGGAGATGTCATTTTATAAATATGTTTCTCTTATTGGTTAATGAATAAAGCACTGTTGGCCAATAGGAAAGCAAGATAGGTGGGACTAGGAGACTAGGAGGAGAGAGGAAGTAGTAGGGAGGAGATTCAAGATGGAATACGGAGAGAGCAGAATGCCAGCCCCACTCTCTGGTAAGATAAGACCACATGGAAGTACTTAGATTAATAGAAATGGGTTAATAATTAAGACAGAACTAACTGATAAGAAATTAGAAACAGGCCAACAGAATTATATCTAATACAGTGTCTCTGTGTGCTATTTGGGGCTGGCATGGAGGTGGGACCAGACTGGCAGGAAAAACTACTCATAACAAGATGAAGCAAAACCCATCACATTGAAGTTGAACACAGCAACCCAATAATAGGAAGTGGGCATACGAGCACAAGAATCAGGGGTCCATATTCTCATTCCCATACTCACATACTCAGGAGTCCCACAAAACTGCTAAACTCAAAAGCTATAACACATTTGCAGAGGACCATGGAGACCCTTGCTCTTCTGGTGTTCTTCTCCCCTCTGGATCTTATACTCTTTCTGCCTATTGTCTGTGTGGTTTCCTTAGTCTAAGGTGAGGGATTTGATGGAGACATTCCATACAGAGCTGTGTGTTCCAAGGACCCTCTCTCTGGGTAATGTACCACATCTTCCTTATCCATTTTTCTGGGTATTATGAATATGGCCAGAGTGAACATAGTTGAGCAAGTGTCTGTGGTAGAATGGAGAGTCCTTTGGGTATATGCTCAGGAGTGGTATACCTGGATCTTGAGGTAGATCAATTCCTAACCTTCTGAGGAACCACCATGTTACAGCAGGTTTTTCCTCCGCAGGCCTCCTGGTCCTGCCGCCATGGTCCCGCCGCCACGTGTGCCCCAAATAACACTCTGAGACTCTGTATTTGGTACAATCCTGTTGGCCAGTTACCATTATTGTTTATGGGCTAGCTCTGTCTTAATTATTAACCCATTTCTACTTATCTAAGTATTTCCACGTGGCTCATCTTATCCGGGAGCCACGGCTGGCGTCCTGCTTCCTCCATGCTCACATCTTGACTTCTCCTTCTACTTCCTCTTTCCTCTTCCTAGTCTCCTAGCCCTGCCTATCTAGTTTTCTATTGGCCAACAGGGCTTTATTAATTAGTATGAGAGACATATATACAGAATAACATCTCCCATCACCACCATATTGGTTTCCATACTGGCTGTACAAGTTTACACTCCCACCAGCAATGGGAGAGTGTTCCCTTTATCCACACCCTCTCAGCACAAGCTGTCACGTATGTTATTGATTTTGGCAATCTGACAGGTGTAAAATGGAATCTCAGAGTAGTTTTGCTTTGCATTTTCCTGATGGCTAAGGATGTTGAACATTTCTTTAGGTGTTTCTCTGCCATTTGAGTTTCCTCTACTGAGAATTCTGTTTAGATCTGCACCCCAGTTTTTAACTGGATTATTTGTTTTTTTGATGTCTAGTTCTTGAGTACTTCCTATATTTTGGATATTAGCTCTCTATAGGATGTGCAGTTGGGAAAAACTTTCTTCATTCTGCAGGCTATTGCAGAGCAGGGGATGAGACTGAGGGATTGGACCTGGAGGAACTGAGGGAAATGAGAACACCTGCAGGGAGCCTACCTCCCCAGTTAGCAACCTTAAGCAATTAACAGGTTTCCACCTTAAAATCAGCTAACCCAGTTATCTAAAAGTTCATTGCTTTGGTTATAGTTTCTTTTTGTATATTTAAAGAATAACTTTAAAAATTGTTTTTAGTTTAGCTGAGATCATTTCAGGGGTTACTGCTAGGGTCTTAAGAGCAACCCTTGGTGCCTTCAGGTTTTCCTTTACCACCATGTCATTGTCAAGGATGGGTCAGGGTCCTGTTGACCATATGGCTTCCTTTAAAAACAAAGGAAACATGTCCATTCCACTGAACTTCCTTCCTGCAGGGTGTGCACTAGTGCAAATCCCACCTGCAGACTCCTTGGCCTCTCGGATAGAGGACTTGTGACTTACCAGAGGGGCCTGTGGACAGGGTCCCTCCTGCGTCCTGGCTGACCTTTGCCACCTGTCCTTCTTGTTGACTGCTTATCTTCACTGGTGTATGCCTCCCAGCATTTTTTGTTGAACGACCAGAAGGACAGTGTTACCAGTCTTGTAATTTCACCTTTCTTGTAACATTTTGATCAGGCTCAGACAAAACTCCAATTTTAAATAAGTCTTGATTTTGCTAAGACCCAGTTTCCTGAGTAGCGATTTTGATGAAATATTAAGCCAGTTCTTGTAAATGTTACTGTTAGACGATCAGTAACCTAGGAGAATCCTCTTGACCTAAAAATAATTATTTTTTTCTTTGTTTTATTTATTTTATTTTTAATTCATTTTACATTCTAACCACAGTTCCTTCCTCCTCCCCCTCACCTCCTTCCAACCCATTCCCATCTACTTCTCAGTAAAAATAATTTTATACCACTAAATTGAACTCTGGCCTTAGGGAGAATTTTGAAGATTTTAATGATGCGTAGGGGTGTATATCTGCATGCGATCTTGTGCATATGGACACAGTTTCCCTTAGCCGACAGAGGTGTAGTACACCATAGACCTGGAGTTACTCACATTTGAGAACTCATGACATGAGTGCTAGGAACCAAATACCGGTCCATTGAAGAGCAGAAAGTGCTTCTAACTGCTGAGTTGTCTCTCCAGCCCTGACCTTAAAAATTTTAATAACCCTTAACTATTAGGCATATATTATCCTTGAGTCTCATCTTCCACAAACCTTTACAAATTACTCAGACTTTCTACAACTTGGCTTTAAGTTTTAGAAAAAAAATTGTCTTCAACTTTTATTTTTAGGGAAAAAAAAGTCTTATTTTATTGTAAGGAATCCATCCTAATTTCTGATATTCTCTTTTCTTACCCAGCCTACCAAATTATAACCTCATTCTTTTTTTTGGACGCTTCACAATTTGTGTGTCATCCTTGCGCAGAATGCTAATCTTCTCTGTGTTGTTCCAATTTTAGTATATGTGCTGTTGAAACAAGCACAAACCTCATTCTTATCTTCCCCAACTCCCACCCCTGCAACAAGGGTTAAAGCAAGATGACATGTGGCACAATGCAGCAAATAAGTATCTGTGCACACTTCACTAAACATTAGGTCTGGCTTCCCCTGGGAGTCTTGAACAAACTTCCTCATTCCTTGGGTTTTCACATCTTTCCACCTGTGGTCAGAGTCTGAGCTGGAGGAAGTTTAACATTCCATCAAGAGTCTGCAGAGATATCAGTGACCTCTATCATCCAACATTCTTTGTATGCAAGAAAAAGCATAATCAAAAGTACATAGAGACCCCCAATTCAATACATACTAATCCCTTGATTTTCTGTGTTAAATACAGAAGTTATTTATTCCCTCTGTTCCAGAAGTGTATGTGCAAAACAGGGTACCTATCGGTGCATTTCTCTCTTCTTACCAGTTTTATCGCCCATACATCTCCTTACACTTTTTATAGTTAATCCTTTCAAAACAGAAATAGAATCTGGTAGATCCTGCCAAGTAACTCAATTATATTCTGCATGTTTCAGAGAATGACTTAGGATAATAATACTTTTGAATGAGTTAAATATTTAGCAATAAAAAGTAAAATAATAAGTATCAAGAGATAGCTAGATGACAGACAGAGCATCATCAAATGTCCACAAAACACCCTGCACAACCAACCCAGGGAGCCAGGGGAAGTTCCCAAGAGAGACAGTCCTGGGCAAGGCAGAGTGTTCTTGCAGCTTCCAAATGAAAGAACAAATAGCAACAGATAGAGATGACATCATAAAATCGGGTGATCACAGCATCAAGCAGAAACTGACTGGGGAAGTTGAGGCAGCCAGCTGAAGTTCTGGATTGAGCTTTCTCTCCTTGGATGACCTTGCTATGGCTGCACTTCTGTCTTCTCTTTCCCACCATAAGTACTTTCATGCCATGGGATAAACCATGGATCTATCCTCTGTTGTACATGGGTCTCCTTGTAATTAACTGTCCATAAGAACCCACCCACCATTCCTCTTGGACTGTTTTGCTGTTTTCCTCCCTCCTATAGCAGCACTGGGGATGTCATCATAGAAAAGAGATCTTGGGGGAAACTGAGACAAACATGCTTGGGTCTGAAGTGAGTAGAGTCACTGTCTACTTCCAGAGTCAGCTTCTCATGAGCTCAAACAGTGTATGACAATTTACCGAGGTAATGTACATCACACCCTGGGACAGCCTGCTGAAGACCATGTGGGCAGAGGCTGGATTTCTGAGCACCCGAGTCACACCTGTCCTACCCTGTACCCTGGAGGACCAGGCAGTCAGCACCTGCACCTGGCAGACCCAGCTCTCTGCCCAAGTCTCCTGCTATCTTCCCACAGGGGCTTCCCCAGGACGAGTCTGCTCTAGGTGCTCCCCATGTCCTCTCTCCCAGATGGTTTCCAGGGCAGCAGCTGCCTGCTCTAATTCTCACTGGCCAGCATTTCTGAGGCTGTGTTTCTCCAGCTGTGGCTTTTGAGCCATTTGTAGTTCTTAGACTAGATAGGGTCCTGGGTTGCTATTTGCTGTGGGCTATGCTGTCTATTGTGGGACACTCATTAGCTTCCCCACACATCTCTCTTTCAGGTGCTCAGCCCTTCCCAGTGGGTCCATTCAGAGATTCTCTGACCATTGTCAAGTATGTGATGAGCTGCAAATTACCCACTGTTGTTACAGGTCAGTATTTACTGGATGGAGACTCCCTTTTGTTACAAGCAGTTTCCCCACCAGCCTGGTCCCACAGCCATGTCATTCCCAAAGACCACACAGAGATGATGTAATAGATATAAAGCTGTTGGCCTGTTAATTAGTGTTACTTATTGGCTAGCTCTGTCTTAAATATTAACCCATGTCTATCAATCTAAGTGTTTTCACATGGACTTATCTTACCAGAGAGAAGGTCTGAATCTTTTTTCTCAAGTCCCTACACCTTGACTCTCCTTACTATATCTCCCAGAATCCTTCTTGTCTCCTAGTCCCACCTACCTTGCCTTCCTATTTGCCAACAGTGCTTTATTCACTAACCAATAAGAGAAACATAGTAAAATATATAACAAAACAGTTATCAAATAAGAACTATTGTTAACAATATTTATTCCATTAACATTTAGCAAGATTAAAAGAAAATATTCCATCATCTATCCTATCTTAATGAGTATAAAGTCTTATATATAACCTCGTTTTAATCCTAACTAAGGAAAACTATATCCATAACTATTTTTCTTCAACTCCATCAAAGACCACAGAAGGATAATATATAAATTCTAGAATTGTCAGAGACAACTTGCCTGGTTAGTCACCTGAAGTTCTTCTGTAACGTTCCATCTTCGGCCTATTGGCTATAGTGTGTCTGGCAGTCTCCTCAGCAAAGCAAGAAATTTCAAACTGTTCACCTGTATTGGCAATTTGTCAGTCATTTTTCTCTGTGTCCTGCAGAATGTCTGGCAGGCTCTTCCATGAAGAAACCCTGTAGAAATGTCCATCTTGTATCAGCAGTCACTTTCCTGTGGATCCTGCATGTCTAGTTTGTACAGCATAAAATCAAACAATCTAGACAAGAGCAGTATTTTTCCCAAATGGCTAGTCTTGCCATATTGGAAGTAAACTCCATAACAAGTTTCTTTGATGTCCATCTTCTTTTCTGAGGCAGGTGATGTTGCCAGGAGCAGTTATGTCTCACTGTCATGAAAAACCCTAAACCATTTTACATGCCATATTCTGCAGGTCTTTGAAAGTTTTGAAGAATGCCTCTCTATTTGAAATACATCTCTGTATATCTAGAAAACCTAACTAACTATAAGTTTTGACTATTATAGGTAACTATCTGTACTATTACATTTAAAATTATACATTACATTTTAAAATGAACTATATAAACACAATACCTAAACAAGAACAAAATTATACATATCACAAAATTGACCTTAAATTGTATCAATAAATGAAAATCCATTCCAAAACTAAGTATTCATTTCTATGCCATAATCCCCTTTTTACCTTTAAAAAGATTGGTTGTGGTCATTAACCATTTATAACCAACACCATTTAAATAAAAACAAACATTTATAAACAATATTTGGGAATTTGGACATTGTTTTTTCCAAACTGCTTCCAGTGGTAGGGGGCAATGTCTTGGGGATCCTAAGAAGATGCAGAAATCCTGGCTGTAGTGGTCTGCAAGGCTGACTTGTATGAGCTGTTTGGGACACTGCTTCAGGGGTTCTTGCTTGATCAAACCATGTTGATCTGGAAGGAATCCATAGCTTTTTATTTTCTGTGGAAACAAAACTAGAAATTCTTTTCCCCAGTAACCTTAGACTTAAATTTAACCTTAGACTTAAATTTTGAAGTCAAAGCATTTTTAAAATATGTAAAGTGGATTAATTCAGCAGGGTTGATAATCAAGTGTATTGTTGGAATTGTTCCTTCCTTAGCAATTGAGCCATTCAAAGACAACACAATAACATATAGTATCCAGACTCTGTGTGCTTTCCATCTTCACATGGCTTTTTCATTACTCTATTTCTTCTTCTTGTATTTTTTTTTAAAGATTTTTTTTGAGACAGGGTTGCTCTGTGTAACTTTTGCCTGTCTTGGAATTAACTCTGTATACCAGTTTTGCTTTGAAATCACAGAGATCTACTTTCCTCTGCCTCCTGAGTGCTGGAATTAAAGGCTTATGCCACCACCCTCAGCTACTCCCTTTTTTTCTATTTTTTAAGCCACTTTATCCTATTTCTTTTTCTATTCCAAGCTTTTATTTTAAAACACACTGTAAATCCTTAGAGATTGTACTTAATCTGAATCTTTACTGTAAATCTTTATCTTTTTCTGGCCACCAGTCTTTTATCTGCCAAACAACATTGCTAAAATGAAAGCCATAGCTGTTTTAGCTGCTGTCTATCTAAGATGGGTACATTTACCCGCCAGAAGTGAGAGCTGTGCTCACTGCCTGGGCCTACGCTGCCATCCAGCAGAATGCTGCCTACGTGGAGATGAGGTCACTGCCATTGCCAGCTCTTGTAGACACCGTTAAGTTGTTGACCAGGTTTGCCACCTATGCCGAGAAAGGAAACCTCCCTTAAAAGAGCCATACAAATCTCTGCTTGTCTCTAGCAAAACAGAGCCCAACCAAGAAAAATGCTGTTACCAAGAAGACTTGTTTGTCTCTGTTATTTTGTTTTTAAATCCTTTTTAAAGCTTTTGTTAAGTTTTAAGTGGAAGTTCTCAGTACCCATGTTGTTCTTAGGCGCCATTTTGTTATGAGCAGCCTGGTCCCAGAGCTGTGTCAGCCCCCAAATAACACACAGAGACTCTGTATTAGATATAAAGCTATTGGTCTGTTACTAGTGTTTCTTATTGGCTAGCTCTATCTTAAATATTCACCCATTTTCTATCAATCTCAATTTAAGTGTTTCCATATGATCTTACCTTACGGGAGAGAGGGTCCGGATCTCTTCTCTCAAGTCCCTACATCTTGACTCTCCTTACTACATCTTCCAGAATCCTCCTTGCCTCCTAGTCCTGCCTATCTTGCTTTCCTATTTGCCAGCAGTGCTTTATTAATTAACCAATAAGAGAAACATTTACAGAATGACATCTCCCATCACCCTGTCTTAAAAAATAGAAAGGACGAATGAAAGAGAGAGAAAGAGAGAATGCAACTCATGAAATTATTGTGAGTCCTATTTGAAGAAGTTTTATTTCATTTAGCGATACTAGTGTTTGTTAGTTCCTCCAAACTATCCCATGGTCACAACATTACTGTCCTTCAAATTCATGGCCTCTTTTTGTTTTCTTTCTTTTTTTCTTTTTTGTTTGTTTTCTTTTGAGATAGGTTTTCGTGTGTATTCTGGCTGTCCTGAAACTCTGACTGTAGACAAGGTTGGCCTCAAACTCACAGAGATCCACATGCCTCTGTCTGCTGAGTGCTGGGATTAAAGGCATTTGCTACTACCACCTAAGGGTTTCCTTTTCTTTAATTGTTGGTGTGTGTGTGTGTGTGTGTGTGTGTGTGTGTGTGTGTGTGTATTTCAAAATATATAAATAGAACCATATACTACAGCTGTTGGTTACCAGAAAGGCGTGTGTGCCACTACTGCACCTGTGGGATTATCATGGCATGTTGGTCATTGCTGTGGTTCACAGGCATCATAGCTGTTAAGACTTCTGGTCGCCTCTCTCCTTTGAAAGCTTGCTTGGTAACTTCAGTTTCCATGAAATCTAGTCCTCAGGGAGGAAGGTTTTGGGTCAATTCCAGTTTAGGTGCTGGACACTGTCTCTGAAGTGCATGGTGTCTTCAGCAATAGTCTACAACATTTTGAAAAACCCATGGAGAACCCTGACCAGCAACCCAAAGGAGAGCTATGCATGACTGGTGTTGGGGGTTTTCTTAGATAGCCTATGATTCTTGTTAGATAGCAGATGGAAAGCTTTCACTTAAACTATATATTTATGTTTATACACCAATTATTGTGTATTATAGGTATTTTTAGATAGTTACTGGTATGACTTTTCCAGACATCTTTGCTCTTATTTTATCCCTCTTTTTCTGTATTTGTCTCCCTCTACCTTCCTAAGGAAGAGCCCTCCATTTTTCCCATTTCTTATTCCTTTAAATTTGAGTTCTTTGTACATTCTGAATAGAATCCTCTATGTTTAGGTTAAAGGGCTCTCTCCCACTCTGTAGGCTTTCTCTTCACTCCTGGGAATGTGTCTTTTGATGTACAGAAGACGTCCAGATTTATGAAGTTCCACTTTTCCACTTGTTGGCCTTAATTTCTGAGTGAATGGAACTCTATTCAGAGAGTCCTTTCCCACAGCTATATTTTGTAAGGTACTGCCTATGTTTTCTTCTAGCAGTTTCAGGAATCTAGGATTCACTCATTGAGATATTTGATACATTTGGAGTTGAATTTTGAGCAGGGTGCTTGGTATGGGTCTAATTCCTTCTTCTACATGTGGATATCCAGTTTCCCTAGCACCTTTTGTTGTAGAAGCTGTGTTTTCCTCCAGGATGCATTTTTGGCTAAATATCAGATGAACTGGTTTGAGTCTTCTGTTTTGTTCCATTAGTCTGTGCCAGTATCATCCTGGTTTTTACTACTATAGCTCTGTAAAGCTCTTGAGGTTTGTAGCTGAAATCCCTTCGGCATTGTTCTTTTTCCTGAGTATTCCTTTGGCTACCTGGTGGCTTTTGTGCTTCCATATGAATTTAAGGATTTCTTTTTCTGTTTCTGTGAAGAATGTCATCTGTGAATTGCTTCAGGCAAATCAATCCTTTTCAATGTATAAGCTGGTGTTTTTTAGTGTCTTTCTCCATCTTTTCCTTCAGTTATTTAATGTTTCCATTGTAGAGGTCTTTCACCTCCTTGATTAATTTAATTCATATATATATATATATATATACATATGTATGTATATATATTCCACTCTGCGATGAATGGTAATGTTTCCATGATTTTTCAGCATGCTTGCTATTGATATAGACATGCTACTATATTTTGTAAGTTGATTTTTTTCTTGCTACTTTGCTGCAAGTCTTCATCTTTTCTATAAGTTTTCTTGTTGAGTTTTTTGATCTCCTATGTATAATATATTATCTGCAAATATGAATTATTTTACTTCTTTTCCTGCTTGGATCCCTTTACTGTCCTTCTCTTGTCCTATTGCTGTAGCCAGAGCCCATCCATTATATTGAAAGGGAGTGGACTAGTGGATAGCCCCATTTATTCCTGATTTGAATGGAATTGCTCTGAGTTTTCAACATTTAGTATGATGCTGGCTGTAGTTTTGTTATATATAGCCTTGTGGACCAATCTTCGGTCTTGCTCGGTCCCATAGCCGGTTTGTCCTAAATTAGCACACAGAGGCTTATATTAACTATAAACTGTTTGGCTGATAGCTCAGTCTTCTTATTGGCTTGCTCTAACTTAGTCATTAACCTATTTCTATTAATCTGTGTATTTCCACTTTGTCTTGGCTTACTGGTGATGTAAGGCCCTCTTGCTCCTTGGGCAGCTACATGCATCTCTCTTGCCCAAATTCTCCTAGTTTGGTAGCCCCACCTATATTTCCTGGCTGACTACATTGTGCATGTCCATTGGCTGAAACAGTTTTATTCATCAACCAATAAGAGAAACATATATTCCCAGCATACAGGACATCCCCCATCATCTCCTCTTTTCTGTCTAACTATAAAGGAAGGTTTTAACTTTAACTTAGTAAAATTATATGTAAAAAACAGTTATAAAGTAAGAACTATAGTTGACAATATTTAGTCCATTAAAATTTGGCACAATTTAAAGAAAATATTCTATTGTCTATCCCAATTTTGCAAGTCTAAAGTTTTGTATGTAACTTATCTTTTATCATAATTAAGGAAAACCATAACCATAACTATCTCTGCCTTCAACTCCACCAATGATCCCAGAAGGATGATGTATAAACTACTTAATTGACAGAGCTATCTTGCTGCCTGGACAGTCACCCAAAGTTTCTCTGTAGCACCGAGGCTTCCATCTTTGGCCTATATGCCTAGTATCTGACACACTTTTCTGTGAAGCAGAATTTTCTGAAGGCTGTCTTGCCTTGTCATGGCAAGGGTTTGCAATCTCTCTTTGGTGTCCTGTTTGTCCAATTTGGACATGATACTGTCAGCAGTTGGGGCAAGGGCACTTTCTTGCCCCATGACTACTTTTGCCATTAAGAATGTAAACTCCATGTGGAGATTCCTTGGTGCTCACTGTCTTCTCTGAAGCAGATTGGTGCTGCCAATAGCAGACATGTCTTATCATAAAAAAGAAAAGAACCTATATTCTTTTTGTTTGTTTGTTTTTGGAGACAGGATTTTCCTGTATTGGTTTGGAGCCTGTCCTGAAACTAGCTCTGTAGACCAAGCTGGCCTCGAACTCACATAGATCTGCCTGCCTCTGCCTCCCAAGTGCTGGGACTAAAGGCTTGTGCCACCAAAGCCAAGCCTTAAATGTGGAAAAAATATTTGAGTAACATTTTTCCAGATAATATATATGAATGGCCAATGAGCATATTAGCCAAACAGTGGTTGTGTATGCCATTAATTTAAGTTTAAGAGCTAGTTAGTAATAATCCTGAGCTATAGGCTGAACATTTTGTAATTAATACAAGCTTTTGTGTGATTATTTGGGACCAATAATAGTAGTTAGGACAGAAAAGCTCTGCCTCTGTTTACAACAGTGTTGTCAGCCTGCCATCCTGGTGCACACTTGTAATGCCAGCACTGAGCTGGGTAAGCTAGGAACATTGCAGGGAGTTTGAAGTCAGCCTGAGCTACATAGTGGTCTCCAGACCAGGGCAGGATATATTGTATTTCAACAACAACATACTGAAGAGATGGCTAAGCCATTAAGACACTTGCTGCTCTTGAAGATGACCAGAGTTTGGTTCCCAGCACCCACATGGGATGGCTCACAACCATCTGTAACACCAGCTCCAAAGGATCTGACCATCTCTTTTTGCCTCTTAGGGTACCCATAAGCATGTGTCTGAACACACACACACACACACACACACACACACACACACACACACACACACACACACACAAACACACACACACAGCCCAAATAAAAAACATTCAGAAACAATAATATTTCAATCTGAAAAAGGAAATACAGCATAACAAAACTGACAAGAAGGCAAAAACTTTGTCCCTCAGTCTGTTGCCACTGATGCTAACTCTGTTCTGTAGGTTGAACTCACAAGGCTGTGAACACCTGACTGCATCCAGCCACAGACAGCCTGAGAAAACAAGGAATTGAAACTGCTCCTCAAACGCCAAGAGCTTTACCTTGAGAGATTTCAAAAGAATGAAAGGAGCATTTGGGGAGATTTCTATAAAATAGAGGGATAATTGAAGTTTAACGGAGGGAAGGAGAGGAACATGGCTCCTGAGAAGGGCATTGCACACTGTTTGACAGAAGCTCCAGCTCACTCCTGCTAAAGCCCCATTCCTGTCTCTCCAAACTCTGCCCTCTTAGACACTCTCTAACAAAGGGAAGGCTCCAAAAAGCCCAGTCCCACATTCTTGGCATTCTTGGTGGCTATGGTAGCTCCTCCCCTAAAGTCTCCATCTAAAGGGTACCATACTTGGACACAAGCCCAGCTTGTGGAGGACATGTCATCACCCCTTACCTATAGGGATTTAAGCTCCCTGTCTGAGTTACAGAATGTGGTTTCTCCTGTCCCTTCTCCTGCCTCAATCTCTGGGACTGGAGGACTCACCTAGGTGTTGCTTTGCTCAAAATAAGCCTGCTCTTTTACGTTTTCAGTTTGGCTTGATCTGGTTTGTTGTGTCAGTAAAGAAACCTATCATCAGGGTACAGAAATCCTACACACACCACTGCATTTTGTCACATGGCTCGTGGCTTTACCTGTCTTCTAGCACATTTTGTTCCTCTGACAGCTGGCTTGCATCCCCCCCTGATTCTGTCCCTCTTCCCCTCTGTGTATTTAGTTTGGTTTTCCCACCAGCCTTAATATGCCTTGCTATAATCCAAACCAGTTTTATTATCAACTAATGAGAGTAATACATATTCACATTGTACAGAAAGAATACCCCACAGCAACTATATTCTTACTTGACTTCCCATCACCTTTATAGGCGTTGGCTTCACTAGAAGCTCAGTCAGTGCTTGTATGTTAACTTGACCATAATGTAACCCAGGCTCAGGACAATGGCTGCTTCTCCTGCCCAGCTGGGGGCTGCACAGCCTTGCCATGCCATCCTCTCTGCCAGTAAGCTCGTGCATGAGTACTTTGGTATCAGGAGAAACATAAGCCAGAGTACCTGAAGGCCCTCCATGAGAAAATGAAGATGTTATCCCTTCTGGGGAGAAGCCGTTGCTTTGCAGCCAGGCACAAGGTGAAAAAGAAAGAGAGCTACACTTGCTGCCATGATGGCCTGAAAATCTCTCTGAATCTGTGAACCAAACACATCACTTGGGCTCAATGAGATGGCTCAGTGGATTAAGGTACTTGCTACCTGAGCTGATGACCTAAGTTTGATTCCCAGGACTCACATAGTGGAGAGGGAACTGTATCTAGTAAGAAGTTGTTTTCATGGTGTGAGTGTGTCTTCCTCCGAATAAAAAAGCATAAATAAATTGTAATTAACGAAGACATGAGATATATTTAAGAAATCCCTCTACTGTCATGTGTTGTCTAAATCAGATGTTTATGTCACAATTATGAAGAAATTGACTAATACATGTTCTTGGACACAGAAGGTCTTCAGAGACTCCTATCCAGTCAGAGCCCCACTGGTGACTACTGATTCCCCAGGCAATGGTTGGTGCTGGGTCTGAAT
Source organism: Cricetiscus sungorus (assembly GCA_030556225.1). Taxonomy (NCBI): domain Eukaryota; kingdom Metazoa; phylum Chordata; class Mammalia; order Rodentia; family Cricetidae; genus Cricetiscus; species Cricetiscus sungorus. The sequence goes on along the minus strand of JANBXA010000204.1, from coordinate 25,534 downwards.
GAATGCCTGGTATTCCTTCTCAAGGACTCCATCTTGAACGTCTTGTGGTGTGGTAGTTTCTCTTGATATCTTTCTTCAAGTTAGAGTGTGGATCTGAATTGTCCCTTGTCCTAGTTAGTTTTATGTCAACTTGACACAAGTCATGAGAGAGAAGGGAGTCACAATTGAGAAAATGCTTCTCTAATATTGGGCTGTAGGCAGGCAAGCCTATAAGACATTTTCTTACTTAGTGATTGATTGCCACAGCAAATCCATTAGATTCTGTGTGACAAGTTCTACAGACTGAGGCCATAACTTCAAAAGAAGGAGGTCTCCTGGAACCAGTTGTGGAACTCGTGGCCAGAGAAAAGTATTGAGCCATAGTTCTAATAGCAATCTCTGTTCTATTATTTTCTCACATTAACAAAATGTTCCTGAAAGCCTATGCTGACATTTTAAACAAAATACAAAGAGAAACCATCCTCTGAGATGTGATCACTGACCATGACCTCGTCTCCAGGAGACCCAACGCCTTTCAAATCATTCACATCATTCACATATGTAGAAATAGTATTGATGAAAACTTTCCCAACAATAAACCTTCATATGGCTGTACATGTGTAATTGAGAGTAGGTTTAAACTTTTGGTAAAGAAAGCCTTTTGATAAGAAAGAGTCAAAATAGCTCAATATTTCAAGCATTCACAAGAGCAAGGCAACAAATGTTAAACAACAACTGATCATTAAAATTTATTAACCTGATCTTAGAAAATAGGCGGTTAGCCTTGAACAATTATCTGATTTATTGTCAGCATTGGATAAGTTGTGTGTTACTGTGCCTAATACCAATGATGTCATTTGTTCTATCTGGATTTGCTTCAGTGAACACAATCTCCCAGAAGCTATTCTTTATCCTGGATAAAAAACCTTACTTGAAAGCTGCAAAATACACTCAGATTCAAACTGCCTCTGTGTTTGTTTCTGTTTGTCACTGCCAAATCCTTACCCACTTAGTCTTTGAGAACCCTCACCTCAGGGACCCCCATACCCAGCTGTGGTGGTCCATGGCAATTGATAGGGGAAGGTCCAGCCCACGGTGCATGGTGTCATCCCTGGGGTGGTGGTCCTGGGTTCTATAAGAAAGCAGGCTGAGCAAGCCTTGAGTAGCAAGCCAGTAAGCAGCACCCTCTTTGGCTTCTGGTTCTTGCCCTGTTGGAATTTCTGTGCTAACTTCCTTTGATGATGAACAGTGATGTGAAAATGTAAGTCCAATAAATCCCTTTCTCCCCAAATTGCTTTTTTGCTCATGGTGTTTCATCACAGCAATAAAAACCCTAACTAACATCCCTCATTGAATTGCATTGAATGAAGGCACTGTCTTCAGTGTAATAGTATTCAAAGGTGGGCCTTTGAGAAGTGTAGTTGTGGATTAAAAAGATGCTGCTGAGAGATGGTGGAATCCCAAGCAGGGCCCTCATAGGAGGGAGTAGGTATTAGATGTGGCTAAGCCTGAGTGGTGTATTACAACCTTTCCTGTCCTCTCTCCTTACTTCCTGCCACCATGTGGTGAGCAGCTTTTCCCAGTACCCACTCTTTGTCATAATGTTCTCCATTGTGAAGCCAAGAGATCATGGACTGAAGCCTCTGAGACCGTGACACAGAACAATAAGTATTTACTCATTTAGGCTGATTTTTTCTGCTACTTTGTCTCAGACACCAGACTAACACAGACATCCCTGTGTAACAGTGATTCTCTGTGACATGGGATGTGTTCTCAAGTATTGTCCTCTGTATGAAGCATGGTGTCAGGCAAGTGAGTAGGACAGGTAAAGATGCCCTCATCGTGGGATTGAGTGTTTCAGAGAGAGAGAGAGAGAGAGAGAGAGAGAGAGAGAGAGAGAGAGAGAGAGAGAGAGAGAAAGGTACAGACAAAGACACAGACAGTGACATCCCAGACTCTGATGGTCACATGGTGCCTACTGGGTGCTGGGTGCCCAGCTTGGCTCTCATCTCACTGGTAGCCATGGGTCACTAAGCATCTATTTTGACACACACACAACCTGATGGGAGACGTTATTCTGTAAATATGTTTCTCATACTGGTTAATTAATAAAGCCTGTGGCCAATAGGAAACAAGATAGGCTGGGCTAGGAGACCAGGAGGAGAAAAGAGGAAGTAGTTGGGAGGAGCCAAGATGTAGACAGTGGAGGAAGGAAGACGCCAGCGGCGGCTCCCCGATATGATGACCACGTGGAAATACTTAGATAAGTAGAAATGGGTTAATAATTAAGACAGAGCTAGCCAATAAACAATAATGGTAATTGGCCAACAGGATTATATCAAATACAGAGTCTCTGAGTGTTATTTGGGGCTCATGTGGCAGCGGGACCTTGGCAGCAGGACCGGCGGCAGCCGGCAGGAAAAACCTGCCATAACATACAACCTACTTTAGATTTTGGAGTTGGAAGTATTAGGGAAATGGTTATTTTAGCCTGGAGTCTGTTTTTCTGCCTCATGCTCATCAAGTTACACACGTTCTCATCTAGTTATTACTGTGTGAGAATGTGAGGAGAGAAGGACGGCTGAGTTCTGTGCTTGAGGCTGGCTGTTGGCACAGGAAGTCCTGGTTGTCCTTGGACCCTTAGGAACTGTTTGCTACTCACTGTCCTGAGAGACGGCCTGGAATATAGATAGCTGTTATTCTCACTGGTCTGCTGGGGATGGGGTTAGTTTTGGCACAGCGAGGCAGACCTCAGGCACCGAGTGGAGAAACGGGGACTTTCTGTTCTCAGGGCCTTGATTGAATCCCTGATGAGACTTTCCTTCTGGGTCTGCTGGCAATGTCCCTTTCATCCAGTTCATGCTCGGTCATAGGGTGCTCGGTCTTCTGTCCTGTGGGAAGTTTGTGTTGTGTGCAAAGACAGGTTAGAAAGAGCTTAGGTGTGAACCAGGAACATGTGTACATGTATAGACAGAGACTGATGGGGTCCCTTGCAGGAAGGAGGTCAGCAGACCCAGGGTCCTCACAGAGTGGCACCCACAGAGCCTCTGTGACCTGGGCCCTGTCCCACTGACTAGCTGTGTGAAAAGAAGGAAGTTGATTAAGCATTCTGGACTTCAGGCTCCCTTCTGACAAGCGGTCAGACAGATTTTGCAGGATCCTGAGTGGGGCTCATGTCTGTATTTTAATCTCTAGTGTGTACATAGCACCTTGTAGAGGGTCTAGCTCCCCTTTGGGCCCCAGCTCTTCTGTTTCTCTGTATGCCTTTCCCCTCCCTCCTACTCCACCCTTCTCATTGCTGACTCTCCCATGCTCTGTCTGAGCAATTTTTACCAAGATATAGAACACTTTCTCTGTGATGGCTCAGACTAGACAGTGATTTGCAGCCATTGTAACCTTGCTGCCTGTCTGGTGACCTTTCATGTCAGACCTGAGCCGTTTATGACAACTGATGTAACATGTAAGTTCTAGGCAGGTTTTGTAACTTTTTACAGCCAGTTTCTGGAAAAGAGTCAATGAAAAAGAAGAAAACACTTTTGTGTGTGTGTGTGTGTGTGTGTGTGTGTGTGTGTATGCATTTAGTATGTGTTATCACCCCACTCAGTTCTTAATTTTTGAAATCCCTATTTCATTGTATTTGTCAGATGCCACTGATTGTAGCATTAACATTGCATCTATGGAAAACATAAAATAATTTTTGTAGATGTATGCATTTGTTTTCTGTCTCCTGATATTTATTAACTTGCACTCTTTCCTGCCCCCATGTAGAGACAAGTCTTATGTGCCAGGCTGGACTCAAAGTTGCTGGACAGCTGAAGAGTTGAACGTGCTTCTGTTGCAGCCTCCACCACCTCCCGAGTGCTGAGATTACAGGTGAGCACCACAATGCTCGGTCTGTGGTTTGCTTGGGATTGAACCCAGGCTGCTGTGCATGCTAGGCAAGTTCTCAACCACTTGCACCACTTCTTCAGCACCCGGAATTTCCCTCTGCGTTTTATTTTCTTGTTGGAGCTCTACGCTATCAATTTTGGTAATGTTTTATGTTATGATTACTGGGTTCTTGTGCACAATGAAAACAATTTCAGTATTTTTCTTCCGTGTAAAGTATTGTTTGTTCACATTTTCTAGTTGTTATTTTATAGTAAACTTGCCTGCTTTTCTGCCACTTTGAAATCTTAATGCGTTTAAACCCAGGTTTTGTCTCTTTCTCTTTTATCTGTATCTGTTCCCTCTTTCCTCCCTCTATCCCAACAGCCCTCCCTCTCTCCCCCTGTCCCTTCCTCCCTCCTCTCCTCTCTTCTTCCCTCCCTCCATCCCTTTGTCCCTTCTTTCCTTCTGCCCTCCCTCCCTGCTTGCCTCCCTCCCTCACTCCAGCCCTTCCTATCTTTTTCATGGATCTGGGCTTGTACACAAGGCTTCATCCATGCCACACAGTTGCTTCCCTGAAGCTATGTCTAACTCTGTAAAAACACACAGGGTGGAGAAAAGATGTGAAGATGGTTTTGTTTTCCTAGGGTTTTAATCCATCATCCTTTCAGATTGCCTGTTCTCTGATGAAAACAAACCTGAAGATTTAATTCCCATCCCTGCTCAGTGGTACAGGCAGCACATATTCCTTATTCTGGATTTACATGCCCAGGCCTACCCCCAGCTCTTACTATCACAGGGATGTGCAACATTCTTTGCCTCAGCTCTGAGCTACCCATGTCTGGGACATGGTGATACTCCTTTCATAATTTCCTACAGAAACGAGAAAATATTATGTATTGTCTCTATTTCTTGAGTTTATTTAGAGAATCAGCATGTCAGAGAGTTTCAGAAAGTTTCCATGAGACAGAGAACACATAGTTCGTTTGTTGGTACTCATTTCTTCTGTCATCTATAAAAATTCTGAAGCCGGTATGTATAGAATTCTGTGAATTAGCATTAACAATGTTAGATTGTCACCCATCAGGCTGGAAGGAATTATGGATTCCATTTCGGATGTCAAAATCCCTACAATATATTTAGACTTTTCACGCACAGTGTCTTTTTGAGTCACCTGAACTGGATGGGCTGTGAATTTGTGACTGAGCAGAGAGACAGCCAGAGGATGAGTGATTAACACTGGGATTGCATTCTCCAGGACAGGACAGTCCTGGCTTCAGTATCTCTCCATGTGCCCAGTCCCCACTGCTCCCTGTTGCCTTTCAGAGACCTCCCTCATTAAAGGGATGGTGACCTCAGGCTCTGGGGACCCTACAATGTGGGCTTGTTGTCCCAGCCTTCCCTCTGTGGTTCCAGGGCTCTGCCTCCTTCCACTCCTTGTGCGTTCCCTCCTGGCCAGAAAGGGTTCCCTCTCCTGTCACCCACTCCCCCTTCTCCAGTCACTTAGTGTACAGAAATATGCTGATGTGCCTCATACTTGCAAAATACCCCTGCAATCCCACTCAACTTGTGGTCTCTACAGTTCACACCAAGGGCCTTCTTATCCATGGGTCTCTGTGCTGGGGACTCGATTTTAATAACGGAGGAAACACACTGGATGGACGCTATGGTGCAACTTCTGTTCCATGTAAAATTGCTTTAGTGTCTTTTAAACTTATTATTCTAGTTGATCTAAGAACTTAAAACTCAGTTTTTTCCCACCAGAGAAATGCAGAAAGTTCAGTTTTCTATGCAATGTGTATAGTAACCTTCAGAATAGCAAAGGATTAAAGATTTAACACCTTGGAGCTCATGGAACCAGGCAGTTATGTGTGTGTGCCAATAGTGTTATCTTTGGACAGTAGTGTTGTCTTCACACTGGGCATCGTCCTTAAGGCCTCAGGGTATTTTCTGGGCTTGGACATTCCAGGGCATGTGGGCAGGAGGACACGTGCAAATGTTAAAGCAGCATTTGCCACAGGCATTGTCAGCTCCAGTGACCTGGGATCTGAGCTTGTACCCTCACTGAGACCTGCAAAGCACGTGGATTCTCTAGGTTTTCAGAATGAAGACAGCCCCTGCCTGTCCCCTGCACCCTCACTGCACACCTCACCCTCCTGAGGGCAAACCTTTATTGACATGTTGGCTTCATGTCCTGTAGACCTAGTAAACGGTGGCTTAATCCTAAAATATACTTTCTGCAGAGCAGCAGCCTTGCCCTTTGACCATCAGACCCAGTTTAGTGTATAGTTCAGTCATTTCTTTTTCATTATTTCAGATAAGTTCCTGTAAGCAAGATAATGTCATCCTGTAGTCAATTAAGCACAGGCCTCTTGATTTTGGCAGAGTCTCTTGTCCTCAATTAAGGAAGTAGAAAGGAGGGACCCTGTTGTTGGTAGGACATTGTCCGTATGTAGGTCACCCCAGGACCCGTACCCCAGGGTAACTTGAAAGGCCAATTGAGCCACCCTGTCATATCCAGACACACATGTGCCAGGAGCCCGGCTGGCGAGGTCCAAATCCAGGGATCTGGACAGCTGAGTGTCTAGCTTTGTGCTCCTTGTGTCCTGTGCAGGGTTAGAGGATCCTGTGTGGACAGCTCCTGTTGTCTGTTGAAAGCAAGCCTCTTGGAAGGCGTGCTCGCCCACCCTGCTGCACACCTCACCTGTGAGCTCTGTGCTGCCCTCCCTTGCACTGGTTGTGTCAGCTGACTGCTGTCCATGCCTGTGGCTTCCCTCAGATTTCTGTCTGTCTATGTTTGGGTTTTAATTTAAATTCATAGACATGGCCAAAACACTTATTATTTTTTATGATTGATGACTAGAAGGACTGGGTTCCCAAACCTCCTAAAGACAAATACAGAGACCATTTCCTCTTCTGTTTTTCCCTGTGCTGAGTTTCTAAGTCACCGACTGTTCCTGTAGCCAGAGTTGGTGTGAACAACAGTCTGGTAGCTCTCAGACTGGCAGATCCTTCTTTAAGGATAGGTGCTAGATTAAGGTTTCTGGTCGGGAGTGGGTCTTTTTGTCCTCAAACTTGAGAGTTGAGCCTCCCCGAATGACATATTACCACTGTCTGTGCTTGAAAAGCGAGTTCTGTAAAGTAAAGGAAGAAAAGACAACATCTTTAGCTAAGTGGCCAGTCTCCAGGGAAAGTGCCAGTTTCTGGAGCATTTGGTAGGTGGCAATGGCAGCAGGAGTCAAGAGCACTTGGAGCAGGCAGACAGAGTTTGCTGCCTTCAGGGTGCAGGGAACAGAATATTGTGTCAGAGGCCTCAGGGATTCAGGCCCTCCTTTCTCTGAGAGGGTGTGGCCTTCTCGGTCAGGATTTGTAGCTCTGGTTACACAAGGGAGGAAAGGGAGTGCCTAACTGGGATTGGTGCACAGTTGGGAGGGAAGTTTAGCCCCTCCTACAGCCTTTCTGGGAGTCTGCATACAGTGGCAGCTTGTCCCGCGACTTAGGTCAATAGTGCCAAAGCCAGTCTGGGAAGTCCAGCACCACCACCAGCAGTATGCCTATGATACTGGGATACTGGAACGTCCGCGGTGTAAGAGACTGGGGTTCAAAACAGGAAGTTCTTAACAGGGCTTTTCTAGCAGGGGAATACGCATCAGCACAGCCCCCCTCCCCTCCCCCCCGCGCGTGTGCCTTGAATCTTCTGCCAGTGCTCAGGATCTTATTTCTACACTTGGGAGGCTGGGGTCTGGGGGGAGCGCGAGCACGTGGGTATGCACTGGCTGTATTTGTGCAGGGTGGGGGCTCAGCTGGAGAAGATGCAGTTATACGGTAATGTCCCCACAACTTCTCACCTCTGTCTCTGGTCTTCTCTCCCAGCTGACTCAGCCCATCCGCCTGCTCCTGGAATACACAGACACAAGCTATGAGGAGAAGAAATATGTCATGGGGGACGGTAATGACACCTTCCTGAGCAGTCACCTGTTTCCCTTTGCCCAGTGATTCCCACCAGCCCATGCCTAGCCCCTTACTCCTCAGACCTGCAGGCCTCCTACAGTTGGAGCTAGAGCCTGCTGCTTCCAGAACCCTCTTTGAGGGTAAACTTTGGCTTTTCAGAATAGAAGAACACTGAGAATGGAATTTCTGGTCCATCTGTATTTATAATTAGGCTGGGTAAACTGTTAGGGTCCTATTGGGCCCAGGCTCCACTTATTACCAGTGCTGTTTCTCTCCCTCTCCTCCATCTTGGAAAGTGACTCTGTAAAAGGTTGCAGACACACCCCCTCCACACACACCCCAGGGGTTCTTGCTTCTGGTCCATACCAGGAGTAGGTGAAACACTGGGCTGATTTCTTTTCACACCATCTTGTCTACAGCTCCAGACTTTGACCAAAGCCAGTGGCTGAGTGAGAAGTTCAAGCTGGGCCTGGACTTCCCCAATGTAGGTGCAGGGAAGGGGAGGTCTGGGGAGGGCATGGCGTCCTCACCTCATCTCCTTGCCTGGCTGAGGGGGTTTGGGATCAGAGCTTCAGCTCTCCTGCTCCCATTCCTGGTGGCTGCACTGTGTCCTGTGATGGGCTGTGTCCCTGCTCTTCATGTCACCTGTCCCAGCTCTGCCATTCAGTGTGCATTGTGTTCATGGGGACTGTCCCATGCCAGGCACACTGAGTGCCAGGCCCCATGTCTGTCCTCACCCAGAGAAGGGATGCAGGGACCCCAATCTCATCTAACCATCCCTGCTTGTGTTTTCAGCTGCCCTACTTAATTGATGGGTCCCACAAGATCACCCAGAGCAACGCCATCCTGCGCTACATTGCCCGCAAGCACAACCTGTGTGAGTGGGGTTGGCTGCAGGGAGGGGCATGGGGAACATCCTCCTTGTCTTGGCTGGGGTGGGATGCTGAGGATGAGTCTCTGCCATGTGTGTGCAGGTGGGGAGACAGAGGAGGAGAGGATTCGTGTGGACATTGTGGAGAACCAGGTTATGGACAACCGTATGCAGCTCATCAGGCTGTGTTACAACCCGGACTTTGTGAGTTGCCAGTGTTGGAGCGAACAGGGTTTGCAGCAGGACTTAAAGTCATGCACTGGATCTGCAGCATCCTCCTTCAGTGAATGAACTGTGTTACTGAGACTCTGAGCTCTCATATCTTACCAGCAGAATGATCCTCGTAACCACAGCGAGCTAGCACACCAACACTGGAAAGTATATTGACTAGAGTGGTGATGCAAGATGTGGTTGAGGGTCTGCTGGTTCCCAGTTGTAATCTCTGCCGTATCTGTCCTCTGACAGCTTCCATGTGTCACCTAACCTAGTGTTCACACCAAAACATCCAGGATGAAAGTAGAGGATGCAGGGATGGCCTGGTGGTGGCTTTAGTGTAGATCCTTAGCACAGCATAAAAGACATAATCATAATAAGATCATAATCATAGTGCTCTGGGGGGACAGGAGGATTTCTGGGGGCTTGATGACCAAGGAGTCCAGGCTGTCTGTGAGCTCTAGGTTAAATGCAAGACCCTGTTAAAAAAAAAGGGGGGGGGTGGAATAATAGAGATTAAGAAAGACACTTGACATCAACATTGGAATCTCTCCTATCAACAGGCAGCACTGTTACCCCGTTTGATGAAAATAGGTCATAGGTCTAATGTGCACACTGGTCTCACACATCTATCCTGTGCATTCCCCATATTCTGTCTTAGCTATCAACAGAAATCAGGACATCTTCCCAACAGGCCACTCAGGGTCAGCAGAGGACCTGTACCCTTCTACCTTTCAGTATTAGTCACTGCTCAAAATTGATGTTTACTCTTCATATATGTGGTTTGTTCTCATGCTCCCCCAGACCAGTATAACTGTCCTCTTCTGGGGTCTTTATGTCCTTTGTATGTGTGTCTCTACTGGACCTCTGAGGCCAGACATGCAGGACACTAAGGAGGTGCTGGGTGTGACCCAAAGCTTCTGGTTTGGACTTCAGCAATGGCAGATTCCAGGGACAGTGTGAAATTCCTGTCTGATTTTCCATCACCTCTGACATGAATTGTACCACCAATAAAATATGTGTGAACTGAAGCTTAGACACAGACCTGGCCTTTTGCTGGGAAGGTGGCTGTTCCCTTGCACAGAACTGGGAGGCCAATCTCTCCACTGGGGAGCCTGACCTAAGGGTGGTGACAGCTGTTTTCTGCCTCAGGAGAAGCTGAAGCCAGAGTTCTTGAAGACCATCCCTGAGAAGATAAGGATGTACTCTGAGTTCCTGGGCAAGCGGCCATGGTTCGCAGGGGACAAGGTAAAAAGAGGGAGGTGGGGAGGAGGAGTTGATGTTCTTTCAAGGTGTCAAATTCAAGTACACTGATCCTCAGCTTCCTGCAGGTCACCTATGCAGATTTTGTCACTTACGACATTCTTGATCAGCACCGTATGTTTGAGCCCAAATGCCTGGATCCATTCCCAAACCTGAACGACTTCATGGCCCGCTTTGAGGTGATGTCCTTACCCTGTTTCCTTTGGGTGGCCTTCTTTTCTCTTTCACAATGCTTTTCTAACCTGAGACTAATGGAAAGCAACTAGGATTTTTTGAGCTTTCTATAAAGATCAGTACGGGGCAACATTTTTCACTTCAAAATCCCTAAATCTCCAAAAGTTGATTGGCTTCTGAGTCCCAGATAAGGAATGTGACACTGTAGAGGGCACTCACTTGTTCATGGTGTCAGCATGAATGGTGGCTACACTGGACTCCGTATCTGTCTCTGGGTCACCATTTGGTGACTGTTCCTGCTTTGTGTCAAAATAAATAGCACACACACACACACACACACACACACACACACACACACACACACACACACACCACTTCCTCATATTCCTTGGTAAGGCACAGCATATCAATATGTGGTTCTTGGCGATAGAGGAGACAGGCAGGTCTGATGTGACACATCCAGATGTTACCTGCAGAGCATTGCAAGCCCAGGGCTGTAGCTGGTGTTTCACTTCGTTGACATGTGTGTGCCCACACTGTTGGGGACACGTATTGTGAGTGCTGTCACATTCTTGTTTCTTCCCTTTCTTTCCTCCCCTCCTTCATACCACGGGTCCTGTCTGTGAAGTAGAGTCAAATTCTTTTTCTTCACTTTATTCTCTGGCAGTCTCCTCTATATGAGGTTCATGTTGGTCCTCAGCGGGCATGCAAAATGCCTCATCTAGGGACTGAGTGGGCAGAGAGGTATAGAAAGCCAGCCCATGATATGCTCAAGGCTGTTCAACCCAGCCTGGATCACACCTACATCAGACTTGGGTCTGGGAATTGGGGACTCTGATCCAAGGATTTTTCATCCTGCAGTCTGTTGCCTTTGTCCATTCCCTATCAAGGGATGCACTCTCTCAGCTAATTGTCTCTCTCTGTCCTCAGAGCTGAGGACTGAAGCCAGGGCCTTGGGCTTGCTAGGCAAGTGCTCTACCACTGAGCTAGATCTCCAACCTTTCTCAGCCAGTTCTCATGAGCTCTGGTTCTGGCCCAGGCTGGGTACCCTTGGGAACTGTGCAATAGCTGGCATGGCTCTAGAACAGGTGTGTGGAGAAGCACAGGGCCCCTTAGCCCAGCTTGTGCATCTCTTTACACCCCTGGAATTGTCTGTGTATTCTTCAGCTTGGTGTAGGACAACATGCAGTCACATGGGGTGGGCCCTGTGTTGGGGGAGAGGACAGCCAGGGAGCAGGGAGATTGTACTGAGTACTGGGTAAAGTGTGCATGAATAGTCAGCTGCTCTAGAGTAGCTGTCTCATTAGCTGTGTGAGCCAGAAGAAGTTGGTCAACCTCTCTGGCACTGAGGTTCTCCCTGATACCTGAACTAGCAGGACTGATGGGCCATTTTCTGACCTATATTGTAATTTTTAGTGGACATAAGAACTTACACAGGATCCAGCCTCACCTTTAATAGAGGCCATGAAAGAGTTCTTTTGCCTGGGCTCACAGCTAAGCAGGCTGCACTGTGCTCCATCCTGAGCCCAGGCCCCTCCTGGCAAGCCCCCCCACGCCACCCCCTCATCTGTGTAGGCTGCAGACCTGAGCACCTGCTCTGTCCTTTCCATTGTGCAGGGCCTGAAGAAGATCTCTGCCTACATGAAGACCAGCCGCTTCATCAAAAAACCTATATATGTGAAGATGGCGCACTGGTGTAACAAGTAGCCCCTGCTACACCAGCTATCATAAGGAGGCCCTGTACACACGGGATGCTCCTGGCCCTGGGGACAGCTGGCCTTCTGCACTGCTGCCTCACGGTTCTCCATCTTTCTCCTTCCCACCCCTTCTCCACAAGCCTTTGCCAGCCCCCTGCTTCCTAATCAGGCCTGCCCTTGTCAAGCCCATGTGGTCTTCATCTCCCACTTCCCTTCACCAACATCCCTTCTTCATTTGTGCCCTGACCCAAGCACAGTCCTTTCCTATGATTTGATGTCTCCCCGGACCCCACTCCCTAGAACTACCCTAAAGGACAATACTGTCTCCAGTTCCAACCCATTCTCAGTGGAGGGGCTGCCCCAGGCCTGTCTCATCTCCAATAAAGCCTGAAACACACTTGCTCTGTGTTCTGTCTTTTTCTTTTTTCTTTTTTTTACTTGCTAAGTGTCACAGCTGCTTCCAAGAGTCTGAGCTCTGTGCCTGTGGTGCCTGCCTCTGAAGAGTCTCCTGAAACCAGAAGAAATCTGAAATATCTTGCTTCTGATCTGAGACCCTCAAGGCAGGGACAACCTGTGGGTTGTGTCTTCTTTGGGGACGTTGAACAACCCTGTCACAGGGTTACATATCAGATAGTCTGCATATCTAATATATACATTATGATTCATAACAGTAGCAAAATTACTTTATGAAGTAGCAATGGGATATTTTTGTGGTTGGGGGCACCACAACATGAGGAACTGTATTAAGGAGTCACAGCATTAGGAAGGTAGAGAACCACTGCTCTAGAAGATAAAGCGTGTTTGCCTAGAGTCGCCTTCACTGTAGCACACGGGAACTTTGAACTGTGAATACAGCTGTGGGTCTCAGTGAGTGATGATGAGCCTGTGGGCGTGCCCAGCAGGGACCCAGGATGTTCTCTCTATGTCACACATGGCTGTGTCAGTATTAGGTGTCTGTTGTATGGTCTTTACTGGGTTCCTGATGTTCTCTTGAAGCTGGCTTGAAGTTCTACCAGCATGGGGACATTTTTTCTTTGTTAATTCTTTTCTACCTAGGGAAACTGAATTGACTGCATACACCATAACTCTTAGTTAATTATTACTTATGCCTCCTCTAATGTCAATGAATCTCCCTGTCAGTGAAGCTGTGTAATACTGTATAATCCATTCAGTCCATGGAGAGCTGGTTGGAATAAATCTGCTTTAATCAAACTCTAGTTTGGGGGCTGCACAGGTTCAAGCTCTGGTTCCTCTTCCAGAGGACCAGGGTTTGTCTCCCAGCACTCACGTAGTAGGGGCCATGGTCTGTTCCATGCCTGGGCAACTGCCACCCTCCTCTGGCCTCTGTGTATACTGCATGCATGTGGTAGTTAGACATTCATGCAGACAAAATGACCATATACATAAAATAAATGTAAAAATTTAAAAACTCACCCATACAGACAAAACAAAATAAAAATTAAATCAGATGATGAGTGTATTCTTTCTGTCACATCCAGGTGCCCATCATCTCCTGGCCTGCTTATGCTTTCCTTTTGATTTGTCAGGATCTGGGACTTTCCCAGCTCCTCCTCTCCAATCAGATCGGAACTGAATACATCAGGGGCATTCTGGAATTCTCTTTTGCAATGGGCAGGTCAGGGGGTGACAAATGACAGAAACTTCTTCCCATGACAAATGGCACATGAATACCCACATAACCCCCAAGTAGTTTGTCTGTCTGGATAGAGTGTATATGCTATTATAGATTCTGTCTCTTGAGAGCTGTCACCACTACACATAGCAAAATCTGACCATGTCTGATCATCAAGGAGTAAGTTGGAGGTGTGCAGGAAAGAAAGTAAGCTAGTTCCCTTTGTCCTTATAAATCTCTCACCTTGCTACGATTTCAAAGGAGAAAATAGTGTGTCTGCTTGTACATTTCATCCAGGAGGAGTTCAGGAGGAGCGCAGGAGATTTGAAAGATTGTATGAGCTCTTGCAAGCAACTGCTGCCATGGTTACCTCTGTCATAGGTGGCTTGTCGCCATGAAACTCACCAGGCACTTGTGCAATCAGTCACCTTTGGCCTTCCCCAGGCAGGGTCCTAGTGTAGCTATTGGCAGTGACTTGTAGGAAGTGTCTGCAGTTCTTTAGGAAGCTCAGCAAGTCCTTCAGGGCCCTACCCTGCAGCTCTGGAGGAATTGCTGTGTGGGGTGTGTCCAGAGTGCTGTATCCCCCAGAGAACAACTTATGAAGCCATATGTCATGTTTTGCATGAGGGAGTTTTCTTTTGTATGTAGCAAGTCAAAGTAAAAGATAGATAGGTAGGTAGATAGATAGATAGTGAGAGTGAGTGAGTGAGTAAGAGAGAGAGAGAGAGAGAGAGAGAGAGAGAGAGAGAGAGAGAGAGAGAGAGAGAGAATCAGACACCAAACATCATGTATCACGTGCTCAGTGTATTCAGTGGAAACTAATGGGGAAGAGGCAGCAGGACTGGGCTGAGCTTTCGCTCCCTGCCTGAGATTCCACCAATGAACTTCTGGCTTCTCTTTCTCACCGTAACACGATTATAACATGGGGTTGGCCACACTAACATCCATTGGAAATAGGTCTCTTTTTTGTTCTCAAGGCTGATGACTTTAACTCTCAGGGGTTTTGGTGTTCTCTTTTCTCTACAGAGTTGAGGGGAGTGCCATCCCATCTCCAGACAAACTTGCTTGGGTTTGAAATGGGTGTAGCCCTCATCTAGATCTAGCTGCTCAGTGAGCTCAAACATGTGAAAGTTTATCAACACAATGTACCTTAAATTCAGCCTGTAATTTGTTCATGTGTTGTTATTGGATTGTTTTTGATATTTCAGAATATATTTTTATTAATAAAATTTATTTAAATTAGAAACAATCTTTTGTTTTTACATATCTGTCCTAGTTCCATCACCTGCCCATTCTCCCATGTCTCCTAGAGTTTCCCCATCCCATACCCCACGCGAGTAAGTCAATTATATTCTGTATGTTTCAGAGAATGGCTTTAGATAACAATACCTTTGGTTTTAATGAGTTAAATATATAGCAAGCCAGAGTAATATAATAAGTATCAAGAGATAGCTAGATGACAGACAGAGCATCATCAAATGTCCTCAAAACACCCTGCACAAACCAACCCAGGGAGCCAGGGGAAGTTCCCAAGAGAGACAGTCCTGGGCAGGGCAGAGTGTTCTTGCAGCTTCCAAGTGAAAGAACAAATAGCAGCAGATAGAGATGACATCATAAAATCGGGTGATCACAGCATCAAGCAGAAACTGACTGGGGAAGTTGAGGCAGCCAGCTGAAGTTCTGGATTGAGCTTTCTCTCCTTGGATGACCTTGCTATGGCTGCACTTCTGTCTTCTCTTTCCCACCATAAGTACTTTCATGCCATGGGATAAACCATGGATCTATCCTCTGTTGTACATGGGTCTCCTTGTAATTAACTGTCAGTAAGAACCCACCCACCATTCCTCTTGGACTGTTTTGCTGTTTTCCTCCCTCCTATAGCAGCACTGGGGATGTCATCATAGAAAAGAGACCTTGGGGGAAACTGAGACAAACATGCTTGGGTCTGAAGTGAGTAGAGTCACTGTCTACTTCCAGAGTCAGCTTCTCATGAGCTCAAACAGTGCATGACAATTTACCGAGGTAATGTACATCACACCCTGGGACAGCCTGCTGAAGACCATGTGGGCAGAGGCTGGATTTCTGAGCACCCGAATCACACCTGTCCTACCCTGTACCCTGGAGGACCAGGCAGTCAGCACCTGCACCTGGCAGACCCAGCTCTCTGTCCCAGTCTCCTGCTCTCTTTCCACAGGGGCTTCCCCAGCTCTAGGTGCTCCCCATGTCCTCTCTCCCAGATGGTTTCCAGGGCAGCAGCTGCCTGCTCTAATTCTCACTGGCCAGCATTTCTGAGGCTGTGTTTCTTCAGCTGTGGCTTTTGAGCCATTTGTGGTTCTTAGACTAAATAGGGTCCTCTCACCAGGTTGTAACTATATTTGGACTGGGTTGCTATTTGCTATGGGCTGTGCTGTCCATTATGGGATACTCATTACCTTCCCCACACAGCCCTCTTTCAGGTGCTCAGCCCTTCCCAGTGGGTCCATTCAGAGATTCTCTGACCATTGTCAAGTATGTGATGAGCTGCAAATTACCCACTGTTGTTACAGGTCAGTGTTTACTGGATGGAGACTCCCTTTTTTAAAAAAATAGAAAGGAAAAATTAGAGAGAGAGAGAGAGAGAGAGAGAGAGAGAGAGAGAGAGAGAGCATGCAACTCATGCAAGTATTATGTTAGAAGAAGCTTTATTTTGTTTAGCAATACTAGTGTGTGTTAGTTCTTCCAAACCCTCCCAGGGACCCTACCTTACTGTCTTTGATATTCATGGCCTCCTCTTCTTTCTCTCTTTCTTATTCTTTAAAAAAAAATTTTTTAAGACAGGTTTTCCTGTGTTCTGGCTGTTCTTGAACTCTCTCTGTAAACCAGGTTGGCCTCAAACTCACAGAGATCCATCTGCTTCTGCCTGCTGAGTGCTGGGAATAAAGGCATTCACCACCACCACCCAAGGGCTTCTTTTTCTTTAATTGTTGATGTGTATATATTTTTAAATATGAATAGAACTGTATGTATGTATGTATGTATGTATGTATGTATGTATGTATGTATATGTGTGTGTGTTTCCAAATCTGACCATTTGATATTGGATAATCAATTGGCGTGCTCTTCTTTGAGGAAGACAGTTGCCCCATTAGTCTGTAGTTCTTTCTCTAGCGTTTAGCCTCATAAGCTTTCCCACTGCCCACTTCTGCATGTCTATTGGTATTGTCCTTGTTCAGCTTATGTTTAGGAAGCCATGTTGGTGAGACTTCATTTGTGTAGCTCCTGACAAATTTTCTTTTCTTTTCCTTTCTTTTTTTTTTTGATTGATTGATTGATTGATTGATTGATTATACAGTGTTCTGCATACATGTATACCTGCATGCCAGAAGAGGGCACCAGATCTCGTTACAGATGGTGTTGAGCCACCATGTGGCTTCTGGGAGTTGAACTGAGAACCTCTGGAAAAGCAGCCAGTGTTCTTAACCTCTGAGTTATGTCTATGTCTCCAGCCCCCGCTCCTGACATTCTTAGATGATAGATTCTACAGTAAACTCCTTATTTCTCTGATGAGGGGTGAGGCCTACACTTACCTGTATGTATAATGACAAGTATTTTTAATGTAGTTAGTGATTATGCTAACTCTAAGATCCATGACTTCACTAGCCCTGGGCTGTTGGCTTGGTTTGTAGTACGTGGCATGGTTTCCCTTTGTTTGGCGAGCCCTAAGTCCAATACGAGAGCTGTTGGTTACCAGCAAGGCGTGTGTGCCACTACTGCACCTGTGGGATTATCATGGCATGTTGGCCATTGCTGTGGTTCACAGGCATCATAGCAGTTAAGACTTCTGGTTGCTTCCCTCCTTTGAAAGCTTGCTTGGTAACTTCAGGTTCCATGAAATCTAGTCCTCAGGGAGGAAGGTTTTGGGTCAGTTCCAGACTGGACCCTGGACACTGTGCCTCTGGACACTGTCTCTGAAGTGCATGATGTCTTCAGCAATAGGGAGCAAGCAAGGGCTACAGCAATAGTCTACAACATTTTGAAAAACCCATGGAGAACCCTGACCAGCAACCCAAAGGAGAGCTATGCATGACTGGTGTTGGGGGTTTTCTTAGATAGCCTATGATTCTTGTTAGATAGCAGATGGAAAGCTTTCACTTAAACTATATATTTATGTTTATACACCAATTATTATGTATTATAGGTATTTTTAGATAGTTACTAGTATGACTTTTCCAGACATCTTTGCTCTTATTTTATCCCTCTTTTTCTGTATTTGTCTCCCTCTACCTTCCTAAGGAAGAGCCCTCCATTTTTCCCATTTCTTATTCCTTTGAATTTGAGTTCTTTGTCCCTTATGAATAGAATCTCTATGTTTAGGTTAAAGGGCTCTCTCCCACTCTGTAGGCTTTCTCTTCACTCCTGGGAATGTGTCTTTTGATGTACAGAAGATGTCCAGATTTATGAAGTTCCACTTTTCCACTTGTTGGCCTTAATTTCTGAGTGAATGGAACCCTATTCAGAGAGTCCTTTCCCACAGCTATATTTTGTAAGGTACTGCCTATGTTTTCTTCTAGCAGTTTCAGGAATCTAGGATTCACTCATTGAGATATTTGATACATTTGGAGTTGAATTTTGAGCAGAGTGCTTGGTATGGGTCTAATTCCTTCTTCTACATGTGGATATCCAGTTTTCCTAGCAGCTTTTGTTGTAGAAGCTGTGTTTCCTCCAGGATGCATCTTTGGCTAAATATCAGATGAACTGGTTTGAGTCTTCTGTTTTGTTCCATTGGTCTGTGTTGGCTTTTGTGTCAGTATCATCCTGGTTTTTACTACTATAGCTCTGTATAGCTCTTGAGGTTTGTAGCTGAGATCCCTTCGGCATTGTTCTTTTTCCTGAGTATTCCTTTGGCTACCTGGTGGCTTTTGTGCTTCCATATGAATTTAAGGATTTCTTTTTCTGTTTCTGTGAAGAATGTCATCTGTGAATTGCTTCAGGCAAATCAATCCTTTTCAATGTATAAGCTGGTGTTTTTTAGTGTCTTCCTCCATCTTTTCTTTCGGTTATTTAAAGTTTCCATTGTAGAGGTCTTTCACCTCCTTGATTAATTTAATTCACACACACACACACACACACACACACACACACACACACACACACACATATATATATATATATATATATATATATATATATATATATTCCACTCTGTGATGAATGGTGTTGTGTCCATGATTTTTTCAGCATGCTTGCTGTTGATATTTAGACATGCTACTACATTTTGCAAGTTGATTTTTCTCTGCCATGTTTCTGATTTTACAAGTTTTCTAATTGATTTTTTATCTTTCACTTATAATATATTATCTGCAAATATGAATTGTTTTACGTCTTTTCCTGCTTGGGCCCCTTTATTGTTCTTCTCTTGTCATATTGCTGTAGCCAGAGCCCATCCACTATATTGAAGGAGTTGACTAGTGGATAGCCCCTTTCATTCCTGATTTGAACGAAATTGCTCTGAGTTTTTCAGCATTTAATATGATGCTGGCTGTAGTTTTGTTATATATAGCCTCGTAGATGGAGCTTCTGTCCTGTCTGGTCCCACAGTCCTTTAGTCCCAAATAAACACACAGAGGCTTATATTAATTATAAACTCTTTGGCTGATGGTTCAGTCTTCTTATTGGCTTGTTTTATCTTAGTTATTAACTAATTTCTTTTAATCTGTGTATTTCCATTTTGCCTTGTCTTACCAGTGATGTAAGGTCCTCTTGCTCCCTGGGCAACTACATGGTATCTCTCTTGTGACTCTCTGTTCCTTTTCCCCAAATTCTTCTAGTCTGGTAGCCCCACCTGTACCCCTTGCCTGACTATATCCTGCATGTCCATTGGCCGAAACAGCTTTATTCATCAACCAATAAGAGAAACAAATATTCCCAGCATACAGGAGGACATCCCCCATCATCTCTTCTTTTTTTGTCTAAATAAAAAAGGAATATTTTAACTTTAACATAGTAAAATTATATATGCCAAAACAGTTCTCAAGCAAGAACTATAGTTAACAATATTTAGTCCATTAACATTTGGCAAAATTTAAAGAAAATATTCTATGATCTATCATATCTTTGCAAGTTTAAATTTTTATATGTAACTTATCTTTTATCATAACTAAGGAAAACCATAACCATAACTATCTCTGTCTTCAACTCTATCAAAGATCCCAGAAGGATGGTATAGAAACTATAGAATTGCCTCTTGGACAGTCACCCAAAGTTTCTTTGTAGCACTGAGGTATCCATCTTTGGTCTATAGTCCTATTATCTCTGACACACTTTTCTGTAAAGCAGAATTTTCTGAAGAGCTGTCTTGCCTTGTCTTGGCAAGGTTTTGCAATCTCTCTTTGGTGTCCTGTTTGTCCAATTTGGACAGCATACTGTCAGTAATTGTGGCAAGGGCATTTTCTTGCCCCTGACTACTTTTGCCATGAAGAAAGCAAACTCTATGTGGAGTTTCTTTCATACCCATCGTCTTCTCTGAGGCAGACTGGTGCTGCCAGTAGTAGACCTGTCTCATTGTCATAAAAAGAGAAAAGAACCTATGTTATTAAAACATGTTAAATGCCATATTCTGTAGATCTCTGAAGTGTGTGAAGATGACCTGTCTTCCTAAAATATCTGTTTCACCTTGTAAACAAACCTAATGTGACTACAGGTTTGAATGTAATAGTTGACTAATTCATGAACTACATTTTCTTATTATCCCATATGGTTGATAATAATAACTTTAAAGGCCTAGAGATTTGTATTACATTTTGTTAAATAAGTTGTATAGGTACAATCCTTGAATAATATTAGAAATGTATGTATAGTATGTTTTAGCAAAATTAATCTCAAATTTGTATTAATATATAACATTTATATACAATATATGGAAGTCCAATGCAATGTAAAATATTTGAAACCAGTAGATGCTTTTTAAGGGTAGATCCAATAATCTACCTTTTCATCTCACCATATCCACATCGTCCATTTATTCTTTTCAGAGTAGATTCAATAATCTACCCTTTTTATTCCATCATATTTGGATTCCTCTTTGCTTTTCAAAACAAAAACCTTGAATATAATCCTCTTTGTTCAACTTCCTTCCTGATCATAAGCAATAACATTTTTGTAACCAACCCCCCCAAACAATGACAAATATCCATAACCTAATGAGTGAACAAAACCACCCACCCACCTCTTGGGAATGTGGGTTTCATGTTCTTAAAGTTACTTCCTGCTGTCTGAGGGCAATTGTTGTTCAGGCTCTACTTAATGGGCAAGCCTAGGGCTAAAGTAGTATGTCAGGTTAAAGTATCAAATGCTAGCTAAAGTAGTCTGTAAGGCTGGATCACTTCAGCTAGCCACCTCAAAAGTTGTGAGTAGTTTGTAGTCCAAAGCTGATCTATAGTTGGTGTTGCCATAGTCCTGGTGAAATTGTTGTTGTGGGGCCCCATCCTCCTTTTGGAGACTTCAAAGGTCACTGTTGGGCATTGTGATGGTTCACTGTGGAAAACTGATAGAGACTCAAACCAGAAATCATGTACATGAAGGTAAACAAAAAACAGGACATAAGCAGGGAGAAAGAGGAAACCGCTCCCTTGTCTGCTGAGATGCTAAGGAGGTAAGGTGTGACAGTGGCTTGATTCTTCTTCTCGCTGACGTCTCAGCATTTTCCTTTACATCTGACTTCTTGTTTTTATTACTTAGATTAAGAACTCCATTTACATAGCCTTTATGTTGAGGTATGTTCCCTCTGGTCCTATTCACTAAAGGACTTTTATCATGAAAGTATGTTGCATGTGTTGAGATGATCATGTGATTTTTATCTTTAAATCCATTGGTATTATGTATTAAATTTATTGACATATATTCTGAACTATCTCTGCAGCTTCAGGATAAAGTCAAGTCAACTTATTGTGGTAGATGATACTTTTGGTATATGCCTATATTAATTTTGTAAGCATTTTACTAAGAATTTTTGCATCCATGTTCATCAGAGATATTGGCTAGTAGTTTTCCTTGTTATTGCTGTGTTTTTATCTGGTTTCTTATTAAGGTAATACTGACTTTGTAGGAGGAGTTTAGAATTGCTCCTTCTGGTACTATTTTATTTGGATAATTTAAAGTGTATTGGTTATAATTCTTTGGAATTCTGGAAGAATTCTTCTGTGAGTATATCAGGTCCAGGGCTCTTTTTTTTTTTTTTTTTTTTTTTTTTTTTAAATCAAAAAGCTGTTTATCACTGTTTCTATCTTCTTGTTGAAAGAAAATGAGGTCATGACTGCTCCTAGGTGTTGTTCTTTTGATACAGCTGCTGTGATGCAGCTGCTATGGCCTAAGAAACACAAACACGAGATTGAGCGCCCACGTGGAGTTTATTGAGAGAGGGGAGAGGAAAGCGGGGAGAGAGAGAGATAAAGGGGGCCCCAGAGAGAGCGAGAGAGGGAAGCAAGAGAGAGGGAGATGAGAGGGACAAGAGAGAGCAAGAGAAGCAAGAGAGAGCAAGAGAGAGAGGGACACTTGGCGCGCTTGCTTTAAAAGGGAGCTTGCGCATGCGTAACCCAGTCTCTGCGGCCAGGTAGCTTGGGCAGTGGGGCTTGCATAACCCAGTCTCCGCCCAGCCAGGTAAGGCCTGACTTAGTGATTATACGTCCTGCCCATCAGAGGCGGGGCCCACAGACTGCCCAGCCTCAACATTCCCACCTCTTATTACTATTAAAAAGGTGGGGTTGGGCATGGCCCAAGAGGGTGAGTCTGCAGGTTTCTAACATTCCCACCTCTTGTTGTTATTAAAAAATGGGGTTTGGGCGTGGCAGGTCAGGGAATAAGGGGCGTTGAGTTCTCAAGACTGCTTCCTGCTGACTTGGGGCGTTGATCATCTTTTGGGGGAATTCGAGAAAGCTGGGGTGCTGCCAAGTCCTGGTAGCTGGTTGTTTCATCTCAGTCCTGACTGTATGGAACTCTGGCGTCTCTCTGAGACCTGGGGAGATGTTAGCAGAGCAGAGGACAAGGTTAGGTTTTTCTTTTTAGGTCTTAGTACTTAAATAGGAGAAATGTAAGGTGGGGGGAGAAGTTCCCAGGGGGTCTCAGGACAAGGGAAGAAGTCCCGAGGCCAGGAAGAAGTAGAGTAATATTTATTTGGAGTGAATCTGACCTGTTTAGATGGGTCCAATTTGGCTTCCCGGAACTTACAAGAATCCTTTGAGTTTGTGAAAACATAAATATTAAGACACATTAGCAGCATACTCATGTTAGAAATGGTTTGGCTGAAAGAATTAACAAATACAACTGACAGATTTTTACACAATGAAAAGCACCTTAATTTTGAGCTAATAGTTACAGTTATGATCGTATACTGGCATAGTATGGTGTTTAGTACTCTGTCAGAATTGGATTAGTAGCTCATTAAAACTTTATTGATTAATGTTAAGACTATAAACAGTAGCAACCTTAAAATATCCATTTCTGAAATAGGTTTTGAAATAGTTGGAACCGTGGCTGCTCCTTTAAGCAGACAAAACTACCAGTCGTCAAAAGCATCAGAGTTCTTGAGAAGGATGAAATTCTACCTGAATGATGAGAGATTAACAGAGACTCACTAGCTGGCAGCATAGACTACCACCCCCAGGTCCTCCACAGTTGTTGAGGTCAGAGGCTTTAAGGACATCTGCCTTCTGCTGATGGCACACGACCTGTGGATTAGGAGCTTTTGGAAGACTTACCTACCGTTGGCCCAAGCAACGTGGAGAAAGTCGATTCCACTGCCCTTTTGTCCACGGTCCTTAGAGCCCTTTGCAGCAGTTGAGATGAAAGGCAGGATTGCTCAGTGGCTACCGTTGCCACTTCTCGCGGGTAGAGCTTCTTCGGTGTCCATCAATCTTCTTGGAGGAAATGGGTGGTGCCAGCAGCTGGCCTGTCTCTCTGTTATAAAAGCTTTTTAATGAAGCATTTTAAATGCCATATTCTCTAGATCTCTGAGCATTTGAGGGCTGTCTTTAGTATACAAAATTTGTCTAAAGTTACCTGCCTTAAGCATATAGGTGGCTAGGTAAGGCTTTATCCCTGTAATTAATCTGTCTGGAAAACTGGATCCAAGCTGAGAGGCTGTGGAGAGATGTTACACTCAGAGCCCTCCAGCCTGACTCTAACTGGTTTTAACTTAGTAGGTAAGACATACACTTGCAAAGGACAAAGAGGTAGAGAAAATCTCCCTTTGATAATGGAGGCTTAACCTTTATAAACAGCTTAGAGGAATGACTGGGTGGCATAAATATTTTGTCAGTTTGAAATAGACCTTTATAACCTTAAATGTTTACCACCATTTAAAGACACATAATAATTTAGAAATATTTGACTTAGTACAGTTGAATTTAAGTTGTAGAGTTTAGCTTATTTTTTGTATAAAGTTAAAATTAAATTACATGTACTAGATACAACATAGTCAGTGAAAAAAGAAATTAGAGAAGCAAAGAATAAAAGGCAACAGGTAAATGAATTACAGGTGTAGCAGATTAAAGAACCACGGAGGGGGAGGGCTTAGCAGGCCACATGGTCAAGATGGCGGCTTCCATAAATCCCTTCCCAACAGCTGGCAGAAATTACAAAGTTTTGAGATATAATGTTGTTGGCTTTTTCTCTCCACGATGGTAAGGCAGACGGCTTTGTGAAACTAAAGGACACTGGAGTCCAAGGGGTACAACTTCCAAAGAGACCCACCGTAGGTCTGAGCAAAGTATGTACCAGTCTAAGGGCAGTGCTAGGGTATAAAACCCGAGAGACCCCTCGTGGGTCTGAGAAACGAAACGAATGCACCAGTCAGCATGAGTGGTGCTAGGCCCAGCACAAATTCCAAAAGCCTCATTCGTGGGGAAAAATGAAAAACTCTCAGAGTATCTTGAGCAGATGCTCCCTCAGCCCCCGCTCACTGCTGAGATGGGCTGCAACTGTGGCGGGCAGGAGAGTTTTAGAGTGGCGGGAAGAGAACAAAAACAAGTTTACGGAAAGAGATTGTGTAGCAGAGAGGTAGAAAAAAGCTTGGGCATAGGGTAACTCCTTCCATCTACCTGTTCGCTGGCAGTAATTTTGGCCAATTTGACTTATTTTGTAGGGTAGGCTGGTTTATTTCCCATGGGCGAAGTAAAAACTGGCCAATCATTTTTGGAACTCATCAGCCCAAGTATGTGGCCAAGGGCAAAGTGCCCGATAAGGACTCAGCAGTCCGAAGGCAGGAAGGCTTGAAGCCGGAATCTTAACTCACCAGTGGGAAATGTCCCAGACCCTAGGGAAACAAGTTACAATGAAAAGAGTACTTTACCAAATTGAAGCCGGTGTGGGATGGTATTTCCAGCGAACGGGTGGATGGAAGTGGGCCTCTGGTTCAAAATCAGGGTCCCCAAGTGTCTCTGGCTAGCCGCCCACTAGCAGACAGCCTCGGAGTCCTTGAGGAGAGCCTGACCGAGTCACGGCACCAATGTTGTTCTTTTGATACAGCTGCTGTGATGCAGCTGCTATGGCCTAAGAAACACAAACACGAGATTGAGCGCCCACGTGGAGTTTATTGAGAGAGGGGAGAGGAAAGCGGGGAGAGAGAGAGATAAAGGGGGCCCCAGAGAGAGCGAGAGAGGGAAGCAAGAGAGAGGGAGATGAGAGGGACAAGAGAGAGCAAGAGAAGCAAGAGAGAGCAAGAGAGAGAGGGACACTTGGCGCGCTTGCTTTAAAAGGGGAGCTTGCGCATGCGTAACCCAGTCTCTGCGGCCAGGTAGCTTGGGCAGTGGGGCTTGCATAACCCAGTCTCCGCCCAGCCAGGTAAGGCCTGACTTAGTGATTATACGTCCTGCCCATCAGAGGCGGGGCCCACAGACTGCCCAGCCTCAACAC
>JANBXA010000203.1:0-19535 GCA_030556225.1 Cricetiscus sungorus | reverse complement strand
TGTCGGGAGCCGCATTCGCCATTACAAGATGGCGCTGGCTTCCTGTTTCCTGGTTCTTGTTTACAGCATTAGCTATGCTGACTGCACATGCGCCACTGTATGGTAATTTCTATATGGTAGCTCTCCCTATCAGAGAAGCTATATCATTCGGGCGTTTTGCGGAGCACCAATTACAGACGAATACGGTCGCCCCCTGCAGGCTATTTAAGCCGTGCGTATTCGGGGCTTGGGGTCCTTCTCCATCAGCATGTAAAGAGCGCTACAATAAAGATTCTGCTGGACACATCTTCGGTTGCCGCGTCTTCCTTATCGGCAAAGGATGCGCGCGACAAGTGGTGCCGAAACCCGGAGCCTGCCGACCCTAGGCGGAGGAACGACTCGAAGGACCCTCGACTGCTCGTCGAAGGAAGATTCAAGCCAGCGGAGCGAGAAGCTGCAGCACTTTTCAGCAAGGTATGACCCCTGTGGTCTGGGTGATCCCGTTTCTTGTTGTTTGTTTCATTTTTCGTTTTATTGTGCTGTCTGTGTTTTAATTGTCATAAACGGGAGAATACTCGCCGCACACTCTTTTGTGACCTAGCATAAGTGGCCTTAAGTCTCAGGTAAATAACTGAGCCGTCACACCCTCTCCTGTAGATAAAAGAGTTATGGGGAACCAGCCGACCAAGCCTATTGCAGATGCAGCGCAGGCGCTGCTGAAGCAAAAAGGAGCTAAAGATTCCAGATAGAGTTTTGGCGGAACTTCCTTAAGGAAGTTGACCGTGTTGCTCCCTGGTTTGTGGTCTCTGGGGCCCTCTCCAAAGGAACATGGGATAAATTAGGAGGAGATCTTATGCGGGAGAAGGAACAAGGAACTTTAAGGGACTGGTGTATGGCCGTTATATAAATTGTTAAAGTCTTGTATTGAAGATGAGAGATGTAAGGAACAGGTCAAAGAGGGACAGAGAGTGCTTTCGGACCATCAGGATAGTCTATCAGAAGCTGAAAAGGGAAAGGGAGAACAAAAGAAAAGGTTCTCCAGAAAGAAGTCAAATAAGAATGAAAATGTGCACAGTAAACTAGCAAAGCTAGGAAAGAAAGCAAAACAGCTCGCCGAAAAGGAAAGGAACTTAACCGACGAGCTAAAGATTTAAAGCTTGTGCCTGCTCCAAAAGGAGGAGCATGTAAGGATTGTGAATGTGAGGATCCAAAATTATACCCTCTCCTCACTGAGTTTAAACATTATACTATAGATTCTTCCTCCGAGGGAGGAGACGTCCCCCGGAGAGGAGGATGAGTCTGACCTATCTGGGTCAGAAGGGGATCCAGAGCTGAACCCTGCCGAGCAGGCAGAATTAGATGAGGAAGCTAAAAATTATGAGGCTGGGAGATATGGGCGTGCCCCACCTTATGCTCCAGGCTATGAGCCAACGGCACCGCCCTATGATGTTGTACAACAGCAAAAAATGGCCAAAAAAGGAAGAAATTCTATGATATCAGATAAGGAGACAAGGAGAATAAGGGCAGCGTTCCCTGTGTGGGAAGATGCCCAGAATCAGAGACAACATACACCATTGGATCTGAAACAATTGAAGGCCTTAGTGGAAGCAGTACAAACATACGGAGTTAGCGCTTCCTTTACCACAGCCCTTATTGAAAGGCTGACCTTGAATGCAATGACCCCAGATGATTGGAACAATACAGTTAAAGCATGCTTATCTATGGGTCATTATTTAGATTGGAAGTCCATTTATCAGGAATTGTGTGCGGCCCAGGCAAAGATGAACATAGCCGGTCAACGACCTCAATGGAGCTTTGATATGCTCACAGGTCAAGGTCAATGGGCTGTAAATCAGACAGCCTACCCACTAGAGGTTTATGAACAAATAAATAAGGCTGCCATCAGAGCATGGAAAAGTCTACCTAATAAAGGGCAAGTGACAGGAAATCTTACAAAAGATTATTCAAGGAACAACTGAACCATTTTCAGATTTTGTGGCTAGAATGATGGAAGCAGCAGGAAGGGATATTCGAGGACGCTGAAGAGGCTCCAGCCAAGAGCGCAAAAGAATTACATTGGCAAAATGAGGAAGGGAAAAGAGGAACTATTACCCCATATGTGCTAACCCTCCCTATAAATCTATGGGGAAGAGATGTATTACAACAACTAGATTTTGTGCTCACAAATGACTATTCACCTCAGAGCCAGCAGATAATGAAAAATATGGGCTGCGTCCTGGTCGAGGCCTTGGAAAACACTTGCAGGGACGTACAAGTCCCCTGCCCTCTAATGGGAAGCAAGACAGAACAGGACTGGGTTTTTCCTAGGGGCCGCTGGGGAGGCAATCCCCATTCCTTGGAAAACAGAGGACCCGGTATGGGTTCCTCAGTGGCCCCTTACCTCTGAAAAACTGGAAGCCGCCAATCAATTAGTCCAGAAACAATTAAATCAGGGACATATAGAAACCTCTCAATCTCCTTGGAATACCCCTATTTTTGTAATTAAGAAAAAAATCTGGTAAATGGAGATTATTACATGATCTGCGAGCCATAAATAAACAAATGCAGGTCATGGGTCCCATTCAAAGGGGTTTGCCTTTGTTATCCACCTTACCAGTTCGCTGGAGAATTTTAATAGTGGATATTAAAGATTGCTTTTTCTCTATACCCTTAATCATGAACAACCTGATGAGAGATACCAATGGAAAGTTTTACCACAGGGCATGGCGAATAGTCCTACTATGTGTCAACTTTATGTAGCAAAAGCTATTCAGCCAATTAGATCTCAATTTCCCGCCATTAAGATATGTCATTATATGGACGATATTTTGTTATGCCATTCTGATCAAGCCCTTCTGCAGCAAGCTTTTGGCATTCTATCTAAAGAGTTGAATAATAAGGGTTTGTTTATAGCTCCTGAGAAGGTACAAGAAGGAGATATTGGAAATTTTCTTGGCTCTACCATTTATCTGACGCAGGTAAAGCCGCAAAAGATTGTTATCAGAAGAGATGTTCTTAAAACACTTAATGATTTTCAAAAGCTTTTAGGTGATATTAATTGGGTAAGATCATATTTAGATCTAACTACGGCAGAACTTAAACCTTTATTTGCCATTCTGGAAGGAGACCCAGCCATCACATCTAGTAGACAACTTACTGCTGAAGCTGCCCAAGTGTTGGATAAAGTGGAAAAGAAATTGGGTGAAGCTTCTCTAACTCGGCTAGATCCATCTAGCCCATTCCAGCTATGCATTGTCTCCTCACCTCAACAGCCTACAGCTGTGTTATGGCAAAGGGGACCGCTATTATGGGTCCATCCTCAAACCTCTCCTGGTAAAGTTTTGAGCCATTATCCCACTCAAATAGGAGAAATGGCCTTAAAAGGTCTACAATTAGCTCTAACTCATTTCGGCTGTGAGCCAGAATCTATTATTGTGCCTTATACTGTTTATCAAGTCAATGTGTTATGTGCCACCTTGGATGTTTGGGCGATTCTTCGTTGCACCTTTTCGGGGCATATTGATAATCATTATCCTAAGCATCCGTTGTTACAATTTGTTCTTATGTTTTTACTGATGGGTCCAAAACAGGCATTGGCAGTTATGTTGTTAATAATCAGGTGTTTCAAAAATGTTTTAATTTTTCATCCCCACAATTGGTTGAATGTGCTATTGTAGCTGAGGTTTTACGAGTTTTCCCTCAACCTCTGAATATTATTTCTGACTCACATTATGTGGTAGCAGCAGTACAGATTTTGGAAACAGTGGGATTAATTTCCTCAAAAAGTGCTGTTGCACAAGTCTTTGCTGATATTCAGCAATCAATCAGGACAAGATTGCATCCTTTTTTTATACAACATATGAGAGCACATACGCTATTACCAGGACCCATGGCAAGAGCTAATGATCTGGCCGATAAAGCCACTAAAGCAATTTATCTTATACTTAATTTTTCACTATACGTTTACAAGTAAAAGATAAAAATGTCCCTTCACAGTACCTAGTTGCAATAATTCTCAGCATACCTGCACAAATAAAAACTGACAACGCTCCAGCATATATCTCCAGCAAATTGAAACCGTTTTTTGAGTATTATAACTACCTAAGTTCATCAAGATCCGAGTTGAACAAGAGAAACATCTTAATGAAGAGAAATGACAAGTCATCCACCAATGTAGTTCCCATGAGTTGTGCGGAGACTTCTCAAAGGTAGGGGAGGTGTTCTGTTCTTGTCTTTACAGGAAAACAGAAAGCACCCATCTTCAAACTGCCAAAAGACACTGAACGTGTAGGTACCTACAGAAGAGAATACAGCTCTCCAGAAAGAACCATTTAATGAAGAGGAATCTGATATATGGTAAAAAAAAAAAAAAAAAAAAAAAAAAAATATTTAATTCTAGTGAGCTATTTCTATATAGAAATCTATTTCTCTTTACTATCTAGAATTCCTCTAGTCCTAATTTATCTAAACCAATGCTGGCTTTGGAGTTGGATTTGGCTTTCCTTCTCTAAATTCAAGCATGTTGTTAAGATTAAATTCACAGTTTCTGCCTTATATCAAGAAGCCAATTGGTGTAAGGCAGAAGAAAACAAAATCTGGGCACTGTCATTTACCTACAGTCAGTTTTTCTCTCTGAAATCTTAATTTTCCTCATATACCTTTTAATGCTTATTGTTGCCTTTCCCTAATGCATACTGTAAAAATTAAAAATTTTACCTTGATTTTGATATTTAAGTTTTCCACAAGGAATATAACAGTTCTCAACAACAATCTTTGAACACTCTGGAAAGAAGATGGGGCCCCAATTGGACACTTCCACTTGACTCAGCCCGATGCATCTGGACTACAAACTTTACCCTAAACCGGTCTGAGACTGCTTTGCTCGAGACAACTCATGACTAGCTAGCTGTATTGGTGCACCTTCTTATTACAACCTGGCCAGAGTTTCAAGTAGAATTCCAGTCAAGCATTTTTCTGCCACAATGACTACCTACATATGTTACAGCCAGTTCTGTTGACAAATTTGGTTGCTTAAAATTTTCTTCCAACAGGATCCCATGGAGAAATCATCGTCCCATTTCAGCAGGAAGTAATCTTAAGACAACGACGCCCCCTTTCCCCACTCTTGGAATTTAGGGATAATATTCATCTTCATAGGGTTGGTCATAGTTACTTGGGGTTGGTTTGGAAGGTGATACTTAGACTTGGTTATATCTTTTAGACAGGAATAGGGTATGGTTGGAAAAGGTATGGTTCAGAATGGATATAGGTAGATTAGCCTATTTTCTTGTGAATTATTTAGTAAGAGTGAGACATTAGTATTACAGCTTACATTGTTATATATTATTATTTGTGGTAACCTATGTAAAATTAACCTCTGTTCAATATAATTTTACCAAAGCAGCAAATCTTTCTAAAGAATTGTCCAAAATGTTGCAGTTCAATTGGAATGCAAATTTTGATGCAACCCTGAGCAAATTACGTCTTGCAATAGTTCAAATTAATTCCACTCGTTTGGATGTCTCTGTTACACAAGGGTTGTTTTCCTGGATGTCTTCTGCCTTTTCCTACTTTAAGGAATGGGTCGGTGTAGGAATGTTTGGAATGACCTTACTTTTGGGACTGTTCCTCTGTTTTTGGTTGCTTTGCAGATTCAAAAGACAACAACATGCTAAAAATGTGGCCATTGTGCAAGCTATGCTGGCTGTTGAGCAGGGAGCATCCCCCCAAGTTTGGTTAAGTATGCTAAGCCGTTGAGACACTGTCAGAACTCCAAGCACTCCCTGACGGGCACAGGTTCCCATTGCACCAGGGTGTTGTTCTGGACAGACCTTTGCATCTCCCAGGGCTCAGGTTCCCATTGCACGGGGTCTCAGATGCTAAGGGTCTCTTTTATTGTGTAATCTCCTTGATCGCTCAAGCTGTTGATTCAGCGGGCTGATCGGAAACTTCACAGTATTAATTGTGGCCTTGCATATAATTTTAAAGAAAGGGGGAGATGTCGGGAGCCGCATTCGCCATTACAAGATGGCGCTGGCTTCCTGTTTCCTGGTTCTTGTTTACAGCATTAGCTATGCTGACTGCACATGCGCCACTGTATGGTAATTTCTATATGGTAGCTCTCCCTATCAGAGAAGCTATATCATTCGGGCGTTTTGAGGAGCACCAATTACAGACGAATACGTCGCCCTGCAGGCTATTTAAGCCGTGCGTATTCGGGGCTTGGGGTCCTTCTCCATCAGCATGTAAAGAGCGCTACAATAAAGATTCTGCTGGACACATCTTCGGTTGCCGCGTCTTCCTTATCGGCAAAGGATGCGCGCGACAAGGATACATATTGTACAAGATAAAAGGGGGGACTAAACTGGAGAGAGATATAGCAAGACATCTGATATCATCCAGTGGCCCCTGTATACCAATATGCGGAAAAGACACACATGCATGCACATATACACACTTAATATTCATGTGTTTACATTGCATACATGAGTCTAATAATGTTTTTACTAGGATATGCTGGTCTAAATGGACAAAAATTTAAACATTTGGAATCAGAAAGACCACACTTAAGTATGAGTCAGGTTTATTAGTTGTTAGTAGAGAAACTACTTCCTAGCTTTAGACTAAATATTTGGGGGATCTACCTATAATTTAATATTATAAATAATATGCCTGAAAATGTTGTAAAGGATGATCAATTATGTATGTGCCAAAACAGAAACTAAATCATAAGAGATACTTCAACAATTACAAACATATTTTTAATAAAATGTCCCTTTACAACAGTAAATGAGTATGACAATATTTATTCATGAAGATCTCTTAGATTGTCACTAGGATACAGTAAATATTAGCAAGAAATGACTGAGGAGACCCATAGGCCAAATGAAGAAGTCTCCTGACAAGTATATGATAGGAATTGAAGGGCATTACAGGGATTCAAAACAAAGTGATAAGGAAAAGATATTAAATACTTTAAATAAATTTTAAAAAGTAATAACTGTAATTTGAATGTTCCAAGGGTGATAAAGAAGGTGATTTTAAAAAGTGATATCCACAATTGGAGGACCAGAAATTGTCAAATTTCCGTAATACAAACAAAGAAATGAACAATATAAAAGTAAAGAAACTTATGGGAAGTTGTCATAGCATACTACAATAAATCTTGTGGTCAGAAAGGAATTGGGCATATTAAGAAGGGATCCATAGCACAACTTTCCTTATGGCTGACTGATGCAAGGCAAACACTTGATGTTGAGAGCAAAAGGCTTGTTGTGGTTGAATGAGAACTTTAAATATCATTCTCACATGTTTGATTTTTATTTATTGGATAATGGATCATCTTTAGTGGATTTCAGAGAAGTGTTGTGAATATGTAAAATAGACAGGGAACATAACTCATTGAGAAAAAATATACTAGACAGTTATGATTATGGAAAAGAATTCAGTTAAGATCTTTCAGAAGTGAGTGTCAAGTGGGGAAATGCTTACTCAGGGAACTTAAGTTATATGAGGGGCAACATAACACATGTAACTGGTAAATGGGGCCATGGATGTTGCAAAATGTGTTGTGAGGTGTTTAAAATAGTCTCACATGGAAAACAAGAATTATCGTAATTAAAGCATCACTCTGGAGCTGTAGGTGAAACCTGGTTTTTCAAGTTGGTGTCTCTAATATTTCTACTTGCCTAGTTCCTATTTTCAGTTACATTTTGAATATGGTTATGATGTCTCATTTGCTATCTCACCCAAGATTACACTACACAAATTGATCAGAATATTTGATTAATATTTTATTTCAGTTACCCTAAATCTTAATACATGTCTGATATATAGTAAATCAATAGTAGGTCATTTCTGGCCTGAACTGAATCAAGGTAATGAGATGACAATTATGAGGGTAGTAATGAGAATACAAAAATCAATTATACATGACAGATGATATTGTTAGAATTAATTTAATTTGGCAACTGAGAACAATGATAAAAGGAGAGTATACCGTCAAGATACCTTAACCAGAGTGAAATAGAGAATATATTAAACATGTAAAAAGAAATTTTCAGAGACTGGAGAGATGACTCAATTAGTTAGCAAAATGTTTGCTGCACTCTCATGATATCCTGAGGAAGTCACTGGCACTAAAAAGAAAAGACAAGAGTGATATCTGCTTAGCTTACTCAATAGAGTATAAGACTTCTATTCTTGGGGGGGTCTATGTTCAAGCCTTACATTGTACAGCTTGATATTTAAGGGCAGAAACCTAAAATCTGAGAAGTTTCCAAATACATACAGAAGATACTTTAAATGAAGTTACCCTATATTGGGGGATAATGCTTCTCTTTGTAATAATGCTTCTTTTTTCATCAAGTAAGTTACCTGATTTTTAAGAGTCTTCTCCAAAACTTCTTACCTATTTGTTTCTTGATGAAATGTTGGCAATATACTTATTCTACAACTATTTTGGAGAGCAGTGTATGTAAAAGATGTTAGGAACCTTTACAGGGTTTGTTACCCTTTGACAGAGTGACTACTAAATTGTGTTTCCTAAAGTGTTTGCCAGAATACATCTCTAAATTTGTTCATTTACAGCAATAATATAACTGATTTGCACACTGAATGAATTTCATTCGTTAATTACCATAATTTAATCTATCTACATTTTCAACACAATTGATCACATTAGAATTATAAAGACCAACCCCAGGCCTTTCAGTGTAAGCACATTGCAGGAGATTAAATTGTTCTGTCTACTTTAAGATGCAAATATTTGAACTGGAAAGATAGCTCAGCCATTAAAGGCTAGGCTCATAAACAAAAATATTAGATGCAAGTATTTTTACAGTTGATTTTGTGATGAAGAAGATAGTTTAGATGACAAAATAAGAAAACTGAAGAGAAGGAACATGTTCCATTATTTTCATGTTTTCTGGTGGATAAAGAATAACCAATAAGGACGTTATCTTTTAGTAACTGAGCCTGGAAGTTTATATAATGTTGAAATTGGTTCTTCATAAATTGAATGTGTCTGATCTCAGGAAATAGTTCTTTCAGATGTAAATTAATCATTAAAACTAAATGCTTATGACTGAATTATTGTCCCAAGTAGAATTACAACTGTTCTTGTAAAGCCAAAGGTCAAACCTAAAGCCAAATTTGCAGAAATTTAATATGCCTTTATAATATGTAGGTAACTCTAATTTGACACTGAATACAATTGGCCATTTATTTTATAGTTCCTCCAACACTGTCATTTAGACAGTATACAATTATGTACTTAAGGTTTTATTATTCAGTTATTCTAATAGTCAACTCTAAATGAATTTTAGAGATATGGTGAAGTTGGTCAGCATTAAAAACATGTGTTTCGGTGTGAGACAGAATTTTGTTCAGTGTGATTTAAATTTATATTTCATAAAAGTTTTCTCTCTTCATTTGTCTCTATGGTCTCTCTTTTGACATTTTTTTTCACATATGTTTTTGTACTACTAATTGGGAAGTTAAAATAAGATATTTTAATACAGCAAGTACATTTTTTTTCTGTGAAAACAAGATTTATTTATTTGTTGCATCAAGAAAGGTTTGTCAGGTCTAGCAGACATTTTCACATTCGGTATAAAAGAATGAATAGGACATTCCTAATGTTTTTGGATTGAAAGCCTGAATGTTTTTAAAGAAACTTAAAATTTACTCAAGTAATTTTAATATACTTCCAGTATTTATTTTTCAATTCTTTGTTATCATCACTCATTAGCTTCATGATTCATGTACCAAAAATATTCTTCTCATTCTATAGGATTGGTTCTTTCATCCTCTAAATTTCTGTATGATTAAAAATTAATATCACATGTAACCTTATAACTTGTTTTATTTTTTCACATCACATTTTGAACCTAAATTGAGACTCAACACATTATATGTTTAAGAAAACAGTATGTGGATTTTCTTTTTCTGATTGATGAAAAGATGTATTCACTTGTTTGAAGCTCTCATTCACATGCCTTTCAAAGTCTGCATGTTAAGTATATACACATATACATATACTTATATACATATATACACACATATATATATACAAATATATATATATGTATATATATATATATATATATATATATATATATATATATATACAGAGAGAGAGCGGGAAGAGAGAGAGAGAGAGAGAAAGAAAGAAAGAAAAAAGAAAGAAAGGAAGAATATTTGTGTAGCCATGGCTGTACTGAAACTCATTATGTAGATCAGAGATTTGACTGCTTCTGCTTCTCAAGTGCTGGGATTAAAGGTGCATGTCAACATACCTGGCTATCTATATTTACTTAATATATGGATATAATAATAATTATGACAAGGTAGAATGTAATAAAAATATAAATAAACTATACTAATGTAGTAAATACCAAATATAATAATGGATAATCCTTATCAACATATTTTATTTTTAATGTATATAATTACTTTTATATGGTTGTTTAATTTTATTATAATAATGACTTCTACTTTTCTGAAGGTTACATTATAAAGGAGGATATTGGCTGAAACTAGGCTTATTTTCTAGCATTTAACCAAACTGATAGCTTATCAGTATCAAGATCCCAATCACCAGGTTTCATGTATTAACAGATGCAGATGGTCCTTACGATCCTCTCTTTTGTAAGTTTAGGTCTACTGATGATGTATCATAGTCTAATTTTATTTGATTCTATGGATTTTTCATTTCTACATACTCTGTTTATTTTGTATGATTTTTTTAAATCCAAATGTCCCTTGCCTGATGTTTCTCCATGTTGCAGACTTTTACAAGTTCACATATTTCTGATTTCCTCATCAGTGTTATGACTTTCCCTCTTTTTGTTCAAGATGATCCTCTCCATGATTGAATTCTTCTGATTACATGTGTCCTCAGTCAGGACTTTTAAAGGTAAAATTTTGAAATCTTCATTCACAGGTAATTTATTTCAATATCTGAATTGTAGTAATTGAAGACACATACTCTTTTAAGGGAACAGTGTTGCCTCAACTATTCTTTTATTCCTGTTTCTGTGACTTGGTTTGTGTGTGTTGGTTTGGATGTATATTCCAGTTTTATGTGATTGTCATCTTACTGAGCAACCTGACTTAGACATTTATCCCAGTGGTCTCTCTACTGGGAGAAAGAATTGAAAGAAAAGCTGTTGTACCTGAAACCTCATTCAGTTCAAATACTACCGATAAAATAAATTAAATACTATGAATGTATTTCCAATGACGCTGTGACAGAAACTAGAAAAATTAGTATAGAATATTCTATGTAAAACCAGTAAATAGGTAAATAAACTAATGAGACATTGGAAGGAGGGATAGTGAGGAACAATAAGTTTAAGTACATGAAATAATTAGGAGAAAAAACAGTGTATAAGAGTTGTATGAAGAATAAAATAGACCAGCTAATTCAAAGAGATTGTAGAGAACAAACAAAAAGATAACATGGAAATTTGACATTTAAAAACAAGAAAATTTAAAAACAGATATACATAAACTAAAACCTAAATTTTGGTCTTATTTTCACTTTAGTCATTTAAATTTTGGAAAGAGGGTAAAGCAGGGAACAGGAAAAAAATTAAAGCAGATAAGAAAAATCACAAAATAATTTTTAAAATGCTAAAATGAAATGAAAGGTCAAATATGTAAGAATATTTACAAAGTACTACAAAGTAAAAGTGAAAAATACAAGTGCAATAAAATGAAAAACAAACAAATAGGAAAGGATGGCTGGGAAAGAACATAAGAGACAAAAGAAAGAAGATGAAGTCTTGGTGTAACTTCCTTCCAGTTCCTCAGAAGTTGGTGATACTTGATTATCAGCAGGGTTGCCTGCAGTAAGATTTGTGAACTCTTTCTTTCCAATGTGCTAGCCTCCTATTGAGCTTGTATGATACACCTCTTCACTGCTGTTTATAGCTGTTTTCACTTTAGCGGATTTTCTTCTTTGTATAACGAGGACCTCTATTGGTGTACTTTGCTTGGGAGCCTCTTTGCTAGGCAGTTTCTCCCATTTCTAGGACTCATGCCCCCATAGGTGGCTAACATTTATCTATGGAGCATTTCTAATATTCCCTGGGGAGGTAATAAGGAATCATAATTCTAAGACATGCACTTTCAAGAATTCCTGTTGGATTAATGCAACTCTTGGTATCAAGTAGAACCTTTGGACTCAGTGTTTGCAGTTTGTACAACCATGTGGATTGAAGACAGCTGGTTCCAGAGTTTGTGCCAACCAGAAAATCAATTTCCTAGTGTACAGTTAGTTGACAAGATTAAAACCTAGGTAGAGGTACACTCCCTTTGTACTTCATTTGCTGAGAAAATCCTCATGCCATTTTGCATTTTACCTCAACCTGCCTGGTATTCCTGCTCTACACAGCAGCCTCTCAAGACTCTATTTCTCCTTTGGGCTATAGGAGATGAAATTCAGGCACTACAAAGGGAGATCTCTCTCCCCCCATTTCTCTCATTCTTCCTCTCTCCATCTCCCTCTACCTCCCCATCTTCCCATCTGTCCCCACCCTCTCTCACCCTCCTCTCTCTCTCTCTCTCTCTCTCTCTCTCTCTCTCTCTCTCTCTCTCTCTCTCTCTCTCTCTCTTTCTCTCTCTCTCTCTCTCTCTCTCGCCTGATCCCTGCCCTCTAAGTTCCAAGAAATAACTAAATAGGATTCTACTTCACCAGCAAACAGTTCAGTAAAGGAATCACTGTCTCACCAAAATCCACATGAGAGGCTGGTCTTGTTCTGTTGGAGAGCCCTTTGACCTTTTGCCAATCTGCTTTTGTTTTGCTTTTGAAGCAATCAGTCTTTCCCACTACACCAGAAATCCCTAAGCTAGAGATGTTTGACTGACCTCCATCTTTTCAATTGCCCATCCTTCATTTTATGCATGTTGTTTTCGGATTCTATTGCTAACATCTTGTGCCCCTTTCTATCTTTGAAATAGAATATATGTATAGTATTTGACACACAATTTTCACTCAACTATCTTTCCAAGATTTCTTCTATTTACTAATTCTTTCTAAAATAATTCTAAATTGGAATTTTCCTATAGGTAAGAAATAAGATGCATCATGTCTGTCCAACCTTGACTGACACCAGTTTAGAAAAAGTAAAATATGAAAGCACACTGTTCTGGGACAGGAAACACTTATTGAATGGAAGTTTAGACCTTAGTAAGTGAAATTACTTATTCCCATTACTCATGGCATGAATAGCTACACATTTCCATTATACTCATAGAAAACTATAATCTACAGAATTTTAATTATCAAAAAAATTGAATAATGAAATTATTTTCTGAAAACTGATGCTTCTTGGGTTGGGATTAGATGATATGTTTGGGAATTTGATATTAATGATAAAGAGCTGTTATTTACATTTACTCTCAGTAGTCCAAGGAATTCCACTTAGAGCTTGATAGGTCCACCTTTTTAAAAAATACTTCAGTTAATTTCATTCTACATACAGCCAACCCAAAGTGATCTTAAAATTGCACTCAAATATCAAATATGAAATATTTTCATTCCATTATCTAATTATTTCATGAGAAGCATGAAATAGAAATTGATAATTTATGTTGTAACAGTGCAAACTATAAATATTAATATTCAACTGGATCCCAGGGTTTAGCTGTGGGTGTCTTTTCTGTTTTCATCAGGTATGAGATGAGGGCTCTATGATGGCAGATAAATTAGTCATCAATCTCATCAGGGAAGGGCATTTAGGTAGCATTTCCACTGTTTCTCAGATTGTTAGCTATAGGTGTCTGGACATTTCTCTTCAAACCTATAATTGCTTCCTGTCCTATGATATCTCATATATGTATGTATGTATGTATGTATGTATGTATGTATGTATGTATTTATGTATGTATTTAGCTCTCATCTATTCCAGGCTACAGAAACCCACAGAGACAGCTGACATGAACAAGGAGGAGCTAATGGCCCCCAGACTTATAGCTGGGAAACCAGCATTGGACTGATTCAGACCCCTGAACATGGGTCTCAGTTAGAAGGCCTGGGCAGTCTAAGGAGCCTCTGAGAGTGGAACCAGGATGGATCCCTGGTGCATGAAAGAACTTTGGGAGCACATTCCCCATGTAGGGATACTCCCTTAACAGAGGAAGGAGGGAGGGCCTAATCCCTATTCTAAATGACTTGACAGATTTTGATGATCCCTCCTGGAAGGCATCATTCTCGTTGTGGAGTGGGAGGAGGGATGGGATGTGAGATAGGTCGGGGGGCATGGGAGGGGAGGGAACTAGGATTGATATGTTAATATAAGAAATAATAATAATATAAGAGGTTAACTGAGAAAATAATTAATATTCATAAATGAAAAAGTCATTCAAAATTCACCCAGTCACTAATAAACATTTTAGCAAATTATCAGTGGTGAAATGAACAGGCTAATTTTTACCATTTCAAAGCTTTTTTTTTTATGGCTTATGGTCTTGCTTTTCTCAGAAATGTGAGATGGGCTCCAGCTCAGTGACAGAGCTCATATGGTGTAAATTTATAAGTCATTTTAAAATATAATAAGTATTTATATTTTTCTTTGATAACATAAAAGAAAGACTATTAAAGGAAGAAAGGAGTTTGTGAGAGAAGGGAGGGAAGAAGACAAGGAGGGAAAAGAAAGAGAGCAATAGAGAGAAGAAGAAATGTGAGGTAGCAAAGAAATCAGTAAATAATAAAACACCATTTTTACAAAAACTGTTTTTAATGTCACATATTTGAACTCAAAAGATAAAGTGCTAAAGTTCATCTCTGTGTTCAAAGTGTTTCTGGTGTACAAAATAAGGTTATAACTGTTTAAGGGATGGAATGCTATGGGTGAAGTTAATCAAGTAATAAACTTTGAACCTTAATCCCTCAAGTAAACCTTAATTCTTCAAGTAAAAACGACCTGTGTGGCTATAAAATAAATTTAGTATAGAATGACAGCTGAAAGAAAGGTCATTTCTTCATTCTGCAGGTGCCTTGACTGTTTAATCTTCCCCTGAAAATATGCTATATGACACAAAACAATAACATATACAATATCTATTAATAGCTTGGTTTACTTTACTTTTTATAGTATGGTATTTGAAATTATTTTACACAGTCTCTTTCTGGACAAGACTGAATCTGAAATGGGAAGCTTCACTCTATTATTTCTGATGTGTAAGAGAACTCTGTTCAGGTTTATCAAAAAGTAACTTTTAAAAACAATAGCTTGTTTTCTCTATAAAAATACATATCTTTTAGAGGTAGACACAAAGATGCTTATAAACATGGGATGTCAAACAGTTATTTTGGTTCACTGGTGGCCATGTTAGAGGAGAAGTAGGTAGCTTCTGAACTTCAGGAGATAGGCTCATCAGAACACAAATGGGTGAATCGTATATAGGAAAGGCCCTAATTTGACTCCGGAATGGCTCTTGCCATTGCTGTATCTTTACATGTTTGTGCTGCCATTTTTCTCTGGTATATGGCATGGTGCTATGAGTGTGGGGACCCCCACAGCCATTAATGTGGAGTGGTTATCTCATGGAAATATACCAATCATGTCACTGGGCATTGTACCTGTGGATTGTTATGAAGATAATTTCCTTTTAAGCTGTGCTGTCTAACTGTTTAACTATTATTACAAAATAATAGATTTAGTTTAAATAAATTTTTCTTATTTTTATTTTACATATCAATCACAGTTCCCTCTTTCTCCCTCCCTTCCTCTCTCCCTTCCTTTTTCCCTAACTCCCCCTCACACGAATCCTGACCACTATCCCCTCCCATAACCCCCATAACTCCACATGTAAAGGGATGCCATCCAGGAGGGGTCATCTAAATCTGTCAAGTCATTTGAAGTAGGGACTAGGACTTTTCTCCTAACTATAGGTTAAGGGAGTATCCCTCCATGGGGGATGTGCCCGCAAGATCCTTTTGTGTATCAGGAATACATCCAGGTTTCATTGTCTGAGTTCTCTTAGACTGCTCAGGCCTTCTAGCTGAGACTCATTTTCAGGGGTCTAAGTCAGTCCCATGCAGGATTCCCAGCTATCAGTCTGGGAGGACTGTTAACTCCTTCTTGTTCAGGTCAGTTGTTCTATGTGTTTCTACAGCGTTCTCCCTCTCTGCACCTGGATTATAGTTTGGCTCAGTGTTTAGTTATGGGTGTTTGCTTCTGTTTTCAACAGGTACTAGATGAAAGCTCCATGATAGTGGATGAGTTAGTTGTTGATCTCATTATCAGGGAAGGTCTTATGGTAGCATTTCCACTGTTGTTCAAATTCTTAGTTGGAGTCAGTCTTGTAGATATCTGGACATTCCTTTAGGTTCAGTTTTCTTTAATGGCTCCCTCTTTTATGTTCTTTCTGTCTCTATGTCTGTCTCTGTCTCTATCTCTGTCTCTATCTCTCCATCTGTCTCTCGCTCCCTTCCTTCCCCCCTATATCTATGCCTCCCTCTCTCTTTTCTGTCTTCTATTCCTCCTTTGACTCAATCTTTGTAGTCCCATGTGCTTTCCTCTTTCCCCTTCTCTTTCTCCTAGTTCCATCTCCACTCACTGTCATCCCACTCCTGATGTGCTCAAAAAAAAAAAAAAAAAAACAAAAAACTTCTCCTTTCCCACTTCCGTGAGGGACCTTATATGAATCTCTTGGAATCAACCTTGTATCCTAGTTCCTCTGGTGGTGTGAATTATAAGCTGGTGATCCTTTATTCTAGGTCTAAACCCCATATATGAGCAGGTACATGCCATGTTCTTCTTTTTGTGACTGGGTTACCTCATTCAGGATGGTTTCTTAAAGTTCCATCTTCTTGCCTGCGAATTTCAAAAGTTCCATTATTTTTTTTCTGCAGGGTAGTATTCAATTGTGTAGATGTGACACATCTTCTTTATCCATTTTTCAGTTGAGGGGCTTGTAGGTTGCTTCCAGGTTCTTGCTATTACAAATAATACTGCCATGAACATAGTTGAACACATGTCTTTGTTTCATTGATGTGGATCATTTGGGTATATGCCTAAGAGGGGGTTGTTGGGTCCTGTGGTAAACTGATTCCTATTTTTCTGAGAAACCTCCATAGTAATCTCCAAAATAGCTGTACAAGTTTGCACTCCCACCAGCAGTGGAGGAGTGTTCCCCTTTGTTCACATCCTCTCCATCATAAATTGTCATTGGTGTTTCTAATTTCAGCCATTCTGGAAGGAGTAAGATGGTATCTCAAAGTTTCTTTGATTTGCATTTCCCCTGATAGCTAAGGATGTTGAGCACTTTCTTAAGTGTCATTCAGCCTTTCCCTTCAGTGCAGAATTCTACCAGAAATTCAAGGAAGAGCTAATACCAATAATCCTCAAATTCTTTCGCACAATGGAAACAGAAGGTTCATTACCAATCTCTTTTTACAAGGCCATAATCACCTTGGTACCCAAGCCACGCAAAGACACAACTAAGAAAGAAAACTACAGACCAAAATCCCTCATGAACATTGATGCAAAAATACTCAATAATATACTGGCAAACTGAATCTAAGAATACATTGGAGATATCATTCATTATGACCAAGTAGGCTTCATCCCTGGGTTGCAGTGATGGTTTAACAGACGAAAATCTATCTATATGATCCACCATATATACAAACTGAAAAAGAAAA
This sequence comes from Cricetiscus sungorus, assembly GCA_030556225.1. Classification (NCBI taxonomy): domain Eukaryota; kingdom Metazoa; phylum Chordata; class Mammalia; order Rodentia; family Cricetidae; genus Cricetiscus; species Cricetiscus sungorus. The sequence continues at coordinate 1,900 of JANBXA010000203.1, read as the reverse complement.
ACCACATGGTCATTTCCCTAGATGCTGAGAAAGCCTTCGACAAAACTCAACACCCTTTCATGATAAAGGTCTTGGAGAGATCAGGGATAACAGGAACATACCTAAACATAATAAGAGCAATAGTATGTATTATAAGAGTAGTAAACCAACAGCCAACATCAAACTGAATGGAGAGAAGCTGAAGGTGATTCATATAAATAGATTTTTTTAGTTTGAAAGATTTCTAACAAGTGTAGTAAAGTTTTATGGTAGAGGTTTGTTTAGTGGGAAAATTAATATAGGTAAAAGTAGAATACAGTGTTGCCCCACCCCTTGTAAAGCAGAGGCTTGAGAATATAAAAAATATGAACAAGAAAGTATTACATAGATAGGACTTATAAGTTTTTCATGAGAAGCATATAGACTCTGGCTTAGGTTAATGATTAAGGAAAACAGCTGTGTTCAAGGAGTCAGGATAGCTCAAGTTCTTTTTATCTTACTGTTGAAAAATGCGTTCATGGGTTTTAGTCTTCATCACAGCTAAAACATAGCATTAAATAATGACTTCATATAACTAAAAACCAAAAAATTGATAGGTAAGATAATTGAAATGAACATTAAAATATGCCTGCTTTTCTGGCAATTATAAAAATTGTGGTCTATGTAAATGATTATGAGTGAAAGTGTTCATATCTATAAGAAGTTTGTTTGTGGGTTCTTGAGAATAAAATGTTAATCATATAAAGGAGATGGAAAACATGTCATTTTTTACTTGTATTCATTGTAATCACTCATTTAAAATAGAATGTATCCATATTGTAAATTTTTTATAATTCTTGAAAAATTTGCTAGAATTTATACGTTGTCAGGGAAAATATAAACACACATAGAAGATTAACATCATAGAAGAATAAAACAGAAAACAAAGTAGAACAAGCAATAGAAAGTATAGCAAAATGAAGAACCCTAGAAAAGCCCTTGTGTGTCTGTCTGTTCATGAGTCTGGCTACTTTGAATTTTCTCTTCAGTTCCTCTGATCTGCTGAAAGCTTGTCATTCATCAGCACTGTAGATGAAACATTGACTTATTAAAGTTGAGTGTGTATATGTTTGTGTGGTATGGTGTCTCTGTGTTTTTCTCTCTTTTTTCAGGTCCAAGAGAATCAAGTTTTGGCCCACTTACTGGCCCCTGTGAATTAAGTTTACTCTCCCAGATAGAAAAATCAATTCAGTGATTAGTCTGCCTATATCATGTCTCCCCTTCAATTCCTGGGCTGATGAGAGCTAGTCCTTCCAGCATCCTTGATTGCACTTTTTCTGCAGTGGTCTGTTTACATATTTCAGAATATTGTTAAGGTTACTCCATACCAGACTTTTCTCTTTGGTCCTTTCTTTGCTTCTCCTAATAAGTCAGCTTCAAAAGTGACACAAGTAGGTCAACTATTCTTTGTCTGAAAAATAAAACTTTTGTAAGAATGAATGTATTGGTGTCTAGTCCATTTTTTTCTGAAAAACTCAAACTTTTAAAGGTAGCATATATCTGCATTAACTCAAGTATAAAATATGCAGAATGTACAACTCAGCTAAAGAAATTCTTCTTTTATGTTTAAAAAGCTTTTTTTATGTAAAAAGCACCTGTAAACTTTCTAAGTCTGTTTGGAATGCATAACCAAACTGTAATTTAATAAGTCATGACAACTCTGTAGCTAACAAGATTTGGCATGTCTCATATAGTCAGTCTCAGGGCTGGACACACACTATGGCCTATGGGCTGAAGATGGAACATTACAGAAGAACTTCGGGTGACTGACCAGGCAATGAGTTGTCTCTGTCATTTCTAGAGTTTATATATTATCCTTCTGTGGTCTTTGAAGGAGTTGAAGACTCCTTCCAAAATTTCTCTGTGTTTTCCATCTTTACAT
>JANBXA010000202.1:10637500-10702500 GCA_030556225.1 Cricetiscus sungorus | reverse complement strand
CTGTAGACAGCTGGCCTCTTCCTTTGCTACAGAGTATCGGAGGCAGAAATAAACTGTAAAATTAGACTTGGTGTTGAACCTGACAACAAAGATTAAACCTTCCTCCTATTAGGCAAAGAGATACATTTAAAATAATGTTGAAATAATTACTTCAAAGAACTGGGGAGATGGTTTAGTCAATAAAGTGCTTACCCATAAAGATGAGGGCTGGAGTTCAAGACCCAGCACCCAAGTCAAAAAGCCAGGTGTTGGCAGCGGGAGCCTGTAATACCAGAGCAGAGAACGTGGAGAAAGGGGGCGGTTTCGGGAACTGATGGCCCGCTGACCTTGCTGAACTGGTGAATGATATGTCAAAGACTATCTCAGAGTGCATAGGGCTCCGGCTCTGGGCCAAGAACTGCTGAGAGCAGAAGAAAGTGTCTTTCCTTGGGAAGAGCCACCTGTCACCAAATGGTTGGCCATGACGTCATATACACACAGGCGACACTATACAAACCGAACAGATTGTATTTATATATTTATAATGCAGATATACACATATAGATAAATATATATGTGACAACAAATAAATGAAAAAGAGGCCATGAATTTGAAGGAGAGGGAGGGGAGTACATGAGAAGGATTGAAAGAGGAAAGGAAAATATAGTGTGATTGTTATTTCAAAAAATAAAATTATTGTTAAAATATCTTATAGGTATGTATGAGAATCTCACATGATTAAAAAATTTGTAACATGAAAACGTAATGTGTGGGGGACACGGAAATGGCTCAGTGGTTAAGGGTCCTGAGGTCTCATTCAGAGGAGCCAGGTTCGAGTCCCTGAACCCACATGGCAGCTCAGCACCACCAGTAACTCTAGTTTTAGGCAGTCCAGCACCTTCTCTGGCTTCTTCAGGTACCAGACACACATGGACACAGACACACATGCAGGGAAAATACTCACACACATACAACAAAATAAAAGTTAAAAACAATAATGCAGAGAAGGACTGAAAAAGAGACTCAAGGTTGACCTCCACTTGAAGGAATACACACATCTGCACACACACATACACACACACACACACACATCTGCACACACACACATCTGCACACACACACACACATCTGCACACACACACACAGCTGCACACACACACACATCTGCACACACACATACACACATCTGCACACACACACACATCTGCATACACACATACACACACACACATCTGCACACACACACACATCTGCACACACACATACACACACACATCTGCATACACACATACACACACACATCTGCACACACACACACAAACACACACACACAAACACACACACACAAACACACACACATCTGCACACACACACACATACACACACACACATCTGCACACACACACAACACACACACACACATCTGCACACACACACAAACACACACACACAAACACACACACATCTGCACACACACACAAACACACACACACAAACACACACACATCTGCACACACACACACATACACACACACACATCTGCACACACACACAAACACACACACACAAACACACACACATCTGCACACACACACATCTGCATACACACATACACACACACACATCTGCACACACACACACACATACACAAAATATAAAACTAAGGTTTTAATTAAAACAATTTATTATTAAGGTTTTAATTAAAACAATTTATTATTGCATGTAGATGTCAGAAGACTAATTTCTTTTTTTCAAAATTACTTCAAGATGGGCACGTGCCCAACACTAAGGAGGCTAAAGAAGTTTGCGTTTGAGGCCAGTATGGGGTACACAGCAAGGGCTGGTCTTTACGGAGTGACTTTCCGTATGACTTGAATGTGGAGTGGCTCTCTGTGTTCCATGCTTAGAACAGAGATCCCCAAGTATTGGCCTTGTTTTAAGAGGTCTGGGAATTTTAGGTTGTAGAGCCTAGTTAGAGGAGGTGGCTGGTCCTTGGCCATGTCAGCCCCCATCCCTTCTGGCCTCGGTTTTCTACATTCTTGGTCAACACCACAAACTACTCCTGTGCAGGCCCCTCGCCGTTATATGGACTGCCATTTCTGAAACTGTGAGACAGAATGCATCACAAAATAAAACCCGTCCTTCTTCCTGACATCATTTCATGTACTGGACCACAGCAACAAAACAGGTGGCCGATACAGCAGCGGGTGGTACAGGCCTGTTACGTCATTTTCTTAGTAGGCTGAGGCAGGAGACAGCAGGTGGCCTGAGGAACTCAAAGAGTAAAAAGAGGGCCGAGGGTTTACGGAAATTGGTACAGTATGTGGTAGTTTGAAAATGGTCCCGGAGGCCCATAGAGAGCCGTACTAATGGGAGGTGTGGCCTTGTTGAAGTGGGCGTGGCCTTGCCGGAGGCAGTGTATCACTGGGGGGGTGGGTAATGGGGCTTTGAGGTTGCAGAAGCTCAAGCCAGGCCTCTGTGTCTTCCTGCTGCCTGTGGATACAGATGTAGGACTCCCTCTCCGGTGCATTCCTGCCTGCATGCCACCATGCTTCCCGCCTTGACAATAATGGACTAAACCTCTGAACAGCAAGCCAGCCCCAATGAAATGCTTTCTTTTATAATACTCGCTATGGTCATAGTGTCTGTTTACAGCAATAAAACCCTAACCAAGACACAGTATTTACCTTGCTTGAGGCCTAGGTTCAATTCCCAGTACACACATACCCGCTCAGGACTGAGGTCACCTAGCCCTTCACTCTTGGGAATTCTGCCACAGACTCTTCTCGCTCACCCTTTTTGAAAAGTGCCTCACTGAGCAGTATCAGCTCACCAGGGTCCCCAGGCTGCAGTCAGCGAACACCCCCGGCTCGCCCACCTTCTTCCCACTCCTTCCAGGGGCCAGGTTTACCCAGTCTCACTTCCTCTGCCTCCACCCACACTCCGGAATCTTCCTCTGAGCGCCCCCTTCCAGCTGCTCTTCAGCAACACCGAACCTCTACGCAGACCTGTGTGATTTGTCTTGTCCTCCCCCAAATGTGGCGAAAGAAGAGGCTCCCAGGAGAGAGAAAGAAACGTCGTGAGGGGTGAGAATAATAAAAGTGTGTGGGTGCATGCATGCGTGAGTGCCTGTGTGTGCATGCGCGTGTGTGTGCGTGCGCGTGTGTGTGCGTGTGTGAGTGTGTGCATGCACGCATGTGAGTGTGTGTATGTGTGCACGCGCGTGTGCATCCACCTGTGTGTGTGCCTGTGTGTGAGTGTGAGTGTGAGTGTGTGAGTGTGTGAGAGTGTGTGCACGCATGTGTGTGTGAGTGTGAGTGTGTGAGTGTGTGAGTGTGTGTGCATGTGTGTGAGTGTGAGTGTGTGCATGTGTGTGAGTGTGTGAGAGTTTGTGAGAGTGTGTGCACGCACGTGTGTGAGTGTATGTGTGTGCACGTGTGTGCACATGCTTCCCTGTGTGTGTATGTGTGTGTGAGAGAGTTTGTGAGAGTGTGTGCACGCACGCGTGTGTGTATGTGTGTGCGTGGTATGTGTGTGCGCGTGTGCGCATCAGCCTGTGTGTGTGAGTGTGTGTGTGTGTACCTGTGTGTGTGCGCGTGTGTGTGCGTGTGTGTGTACACGCTCGCCTGTGTGTGTGCATGCACACATAGCCCTATCCAGCTTGCAAAGAGACTTTAGCCACACAGCACAGGAAAGAGGCAGAGATCCTCCTACCATCAGCCCCCAAAACTATAGGTCATCTTTGTTTTTTTGTTATTTTACTGTCCTGTGTTTCAGAATGTAGTTTTGAAACTGTTTGTTTATTGTGCACGTGTAAGTTCATGCAACGGATAGCACACACATGGAGGTCATGTGCAGTTGCTATTTCTCACCACCACGTGGGTTCCAAGGATAGAACTCCAGTCATCAGGCTTGGTGGCAAGCACCTTGCCCACTGAGCCATCTCATTGGCCTATGCGTATGTTGGGCTGTTTTCTTTAGTTTACATTTATTTATTTATTTTGTGTGTATCTTCTTCAGAACTTTCAAATTAAACAGTTCATTGCAAAAAGCAAATAATGGGCAGGGAAGATGAAGTTATTTTTTAAAAGGAAGTGAGGCCCCAGGGCTGGAGAGCCCAACTACTCTCCTAATCTGCATGCTCTCCCACCCCTTCAATCAAGAGTGTCCCCACCCCCACCCCCCAAGCCCAGCAGCCGGGTCCCAGGGTAGCTGTAGGCAGAGGAAGTAGGCTGGAGCTCTGAGGGAGCTCAAAGCCGGATTTCTGGCCAAACAGACCCTCCCATTCTTTTCTTCCAGCCCCAAATCCCACGCTTACTCACTTCACAGCCCCTCCTTTCAACCTGCCAAATGCCGCTAAATCTGCAAATTAAACCTCTGATTGCAGAATTCCTTTTGATGTTTTTTGAAAAAAAAATGTGGGGATTTTTAAAACGTAATTATTCATACACTAAGATTTTAATTGTACCGCGTTCTCCCTCTCTCACCCAGTTCTTCCCAGGGCAGGTGATTCCCTTCTGCAGGGCTTGCCCAGGCAGCACTGGTCCTAGCTACAGGAAGGAGCCTGCAGAAGCCTGCTCCTGCAGGTCTAGATGCTGCATCCTGGGAGGAGGCGAGGGCCTGGACAGCTGCTGGCGGCCTGCAGCTCTCCCAGAAACAAGTAACTGAGTACAAGGCTGAGCTGTGTTGGCAGACAGAGATCTTTGATCTGGGCCATCCAGATGTAACAGAACAGCTGGAAATACAGCCCAGCTGCCCACTCTGCCAGTCTATTCCTCCCCGCTCTCTCCAAGCCACACCAAGACTGGGACTTTTCGTTTTTAAGTTGTGGTAAAGTATACATAACACAAAATGTGGGGCTGGGGATGTGGCTTAGTTGATGGAGTGTGTCTTAGGTCTGTTGCTGTGGAGAGACACCATGACCGAGGTAACTCATAAAGGAGAGTATTTAACTGGGGCCTTGATTACACTTTCAGAGGCTTAGTCCATTATCACGGTAGGGAGCTTGGCTGAAGGCGTGGTACTAGAGTAGTTGAGAGCTGCATCCTGATCTGCAGAGGGAGAGAGAGAGAGAGAGAGAGAGAGAGAGAGAGAGAGAGAGAGAGAGAGAGAGAGAGAGAGAGAGAGAGAGAGAGAGAGATTGGGAGGAGAAAGGGGGGAAGGACTGGGCCTAGCGTGGACTTTTGAAACCCCAAAGCCCACCCCAGTGACACACTTCCTCCAACAAGGCCACACCTCCCAATCCTCCTAATACTATCAAAGAGTTCCATTTCCTGGTAACTAAGCATTCCAATATCAAAGTATAGAGAGAAGGCCCTGGGTTCGATCCCAGCCCTGAACACAATAGGGTGAGATGGAACCTGTCTGTAACCCTCATAGACCTGATGGCTTCAAGTGCATAAATAAGAAGTGGTACTTTCTATGTTATTGCTTGAGACAAGGCCTCTCACTGGATAGTTCTGTTGGCCTGGATCTCTGTATGTAGCCTCAGACTCATCATCGTGCTGAGCTCACACATGTGCCATCAGACCCAGATAAAATATACTGTCCTATTCTTTTTAAAGATATGGTTATATAGTCCAGACTACTCAACTCCCTGTGTTGAGAATGACCTTGAACTCTCTCTGTTTCCTTTTTCCTTTTTTTTTTTATTTGTTTGTTTGTTTTGTTTTGTTTCCAGACAGGGTTTCTTTGTGTAGCCCCAGCTGTCTCGGAACTATCTCTGGCCTCAAATCATAGAGACCAGGTTGGTCTCAAACTCACAGAACTCCTTCTGCCTCTGCCTCTGCCTCTGCCTCTGCCTCTGCCTCTGCCTCTGCCTCTGCCTCTGCCTCTGCCTCTGCCTCTGCCTCTGCCTCTGCCTCTGCCTCTGCCTCTGCCTCTGCCTCTGCCTCTGCCTCTGCCTCCCAAGTGCTGGGATTACAGGTCCGGGCCACTGGGCCTGACTTCTGTGGTGCTTCTGCACCAGGAAGGGAAGCAGAGATCGTGGGGTCCCCCACCATTTCACACGCAAGTGCACTGCAGGCTGAGTGGGGGTGGGGCCCCGAGAGATGGAGATAGAATCAGGAGTGGGAAAGGGGCTTCCCAACCTTTAGAACATGCCTGCCATAGGTCCCATCTGTAACCTCAGAATAGGCCTCTGTCTCTAGCGTTTTCTGCCAGTGCCCAGACTGATGGCAGCACAGACCCAAGAGCCACAGAACAGCAAGCTTGCATTCTTTGTTTGCATGCCTGAATGTATACATTGGTACCATGTGTGCAGGTACCTGAAGTGGCCAGAAGAGGGCGATGGTGGGTCCTCTGGATCTAGAGTTACAGATGGTTGTAAGCTACCTAATGTAGGTGCTGAAAAGCAAATCTGCATCTCTCCAGCCCAGAAACCTTTCTTTATCTTGGAAAACAAACAAACAAACAACAGGGTTGTGTTTTAAAAGTTTGTAATAATAATAATAGTAATAATAATTAATATTATTACATTTATTTGTTTGCCCTGGGGAGGGCTGTGGCTGTATATGTGTGCAATTACAAATGATGATACAAAAACTGTAGCCCTCTGTGAGGAAGTCAGAGGACAACTTTGTAGAGCTGATTTCCTCCTTCTCCTTCCACCTTGTGGATCTCCGGACTCGAACTCAGGTCTTGTCAGTCTTGGCAGTGAGCACCTTTACTGGTTGCTGACCTATAAAAATAGGGTTTTTGAGGAACAAGTTCAAGAGGTCTACAGTATAGCATGAGGACCATAATTAAGAACCACACACTCACTTGAAAACGGCAAAGAGCACCACATAACCATAGACGGGTTACCAATGTGGGATAAGCGGTGGGGACTGAGAGAGCAGATTCCTCGTGCGAGAGTGGCCTCAGGAAGACTGTGGTTCTCAGGTGACAAGGACCACGCTGAGCAGTGCAGCAGTGGCCTGCTTCCGGTGAAACCTGTGGCATTGGACCTGCTTGACTGACGGGAGCACCTACAAGTCAAATTTTACAGTAAGTGTGCAGTGTATCATGCTTACCCACCAGCTGGAGCCCACGTAAGGCCACGATATATTCACCTGCCACGTGTCCTGGTTCGCTTCCCGTTGTAGGGGAGGAAAGGGTTTATTTCACCCTGCAGCTAACAGTTCATCATCAGGGGAAGCGGAAGCAGGAACTAAGGCAAAGGCCATGGAGGAACATCAGTTTCCAGCTTGTGTCCCACAGCCTGTTCCGCTTGCTTTTTCATACAAACCAGCATGCTCCAACCAAGGAGGGGCCCCTCTCACACCAGTCTTTAATCAAGAAAATGCCTCCACAGACCTACCCATAGGCCAGCCCGATGGGGGCAATTCCTCAGCTGAGATTCCCTCTTCCAAGCGGACTCTTTCTCATGTCGTTCTGTATCCTTGGCATTTTGCAACACCCCATCCTGCAAGTTGCTTGAACGTCTGCTTTCTGGAGTTTAAAGCACAGCTTTCCAGGCTCTTTGCCCATCATTTGGCTCACAGGTCTAACCCTAAGCTTAGAATGGCTCAGTGTCTTTCTTTTCTGGTGTGAGCCCTGTCCCCCTCTTTTAGATCTCTGTCTGCCTGCCTGTCTGCCTCCCGTGTGTGTGCGCACGCGTGAATAATATTCCTAGAGCGTGTGTGGGGTCAGAGGACAACTTGCAGGTGTTGGCTCTCTCCCCCGTCATGTGGGTCCCCAGGGTTGAACCCAGGCCGTCTGGGTCAGTGGCTGCGCCTTTCCACACATAGCCTCTTCACCGCCACTCCCACATCACCTCCCTCTCTGAATGCAACTAGACCAGGCTTAAATAGAACACGTCTCGCTGTCTTCTTGGACAAGAATTCTAGCAATGGGCTCAGCTCAGGGGACAAAGGTGCCATCCCCTCTGCTCTGCCATCCTCTCGGGGGACAAGGCATTTGCGTCTGCTCTGTGTTTCTCCATCTCTTGCCCCTGTGTTATGAGGCTAAGCTAATCAGGCTGAGCTCCTCTGATAGCGTGATGACCAGAACCAGGTGACAAGTGTTTTTGGGAGCTGCCATAGGAGTGGAGGGACATGGAGTTCAGACAGCCCCGCTTACTGAATCTAGAGGGGTAGGCTCGTCAGTTTCCCCGCCTGTGCCAGAGGCTGGGCACATCAGCGTTCTCTCATTTGCCTAGATTTGGAAGACGGTGACTGGATACCTCCAGGGACACTGACATGGCTGTCCCCTCAAATAATCGATTCCAGGCTCCTTCGATATTCTGACTGACTGAGGATGTTACCAGGAGAGATGGCTGTGCAAAGTAGGATTTCTTCATTGCTCCACCCTGATGATCTGTGTACCATGGTCAAGGCAGAGGTCCTGACTAAGCCTCAGTTTGCTCACCCATAAGGAGCAAGGATTGAAAGAGAAATTTCTCAGAAGGGAATCCAGGGCTTGCTGACCAACTAGCTTAGAGAGCTCCAGGCCAAGGGAAGACCGTGCACTAAAAAAAGAAAAAAGAAAAAGGACCTGAGGTTGTCCTCTGGCCTACAAACACACTCACGAATGCACGCGCACACACACAATTCTCCGGCAGCAGTGTACTCCCCCCCCCCATAGGGTTTCTCCGTAGCTTTGGAGCTTGTCCTGAAACGTACTTCGTACACCAGGTTGGCCTCAAACTCACAGAGATCCACCTGTCTCTGCCTCCTGAGTGCCGGGATTAAAGGCGTGCACCACACTGTCTGGCTGTCAGCAGTGTACTTTATGTGTGTGATTCTGTCTTAACATCATTTTTCAAATAACTTTCCACATCATCCATCTGAATGGCTTAAAACTAAGTCATTGTATAATTTCAGCATCAGCATCTGAATCCACAATTGCCGATGATAGACAATGTCCCAGTAAGGGGAGGCAGCTGGGGTTCGCTGGCTATGAAAAGGGTATGTCACCTCCTAGCTGCTGTGACCAGGGTATCCGTGCCTTTAAAACTGGAGACGCTTGGAAGAACGGAGTTTCCTGCAGCACAGATGGGAGAAAAACACGTCCACAAACAGCAGCAACAGAGCCCTGGGGCCAGCGCACACTAGCAAGGTTGCTTTCAGTCCCTTCATTCTGTGTGTACATTTGCTCACCATTAATCTGAACGTTTACCTCCGCTTTTCCTAGGTGAGGTGGTGTGCGTGTTTGCCAGTGAAAGGAGTCCCTAGGAAGGTTTGTCACAAAACTAAAAACTGTTTAAGGTAATGCAGGGAGGCTGAGAAGGTGGCTCCTCGGGGGAGGAGCTCTTACTGCCCAGGCGCGAGGATCAGAGTTGGAATCCCCACCCAGCGTCCACATGAAAAGCTCCATGTGGCTGTGCGGGAACATCTGAAAGCCCACACCTGTGACGGGGGAGACGAGCATGGCTGTGGCTTGCTGCCTGCCAGCTTGGTTCCAGGTTCAGCAAGAGACTGTGCCTCACGGGGAAAGCTGGAGCGTGATAGGTAGCGCAGGACACCTGACTCCTCCGCTGGCCTTTGCACATGCATGAGTTTGCCCCTCCCATGAAGTCATCTCTACTGCCCCTCAAAACACGAACACACACACACACACACACACACACACACACACACACACACACACACACACAGAGGCATACGTGAACTTTTTAAAAGCAGGGAGGCACCAATAGTAATTTAAGATGTAATACATTTAAAATTTCTTTTTAAAAATCATCTTCGATGGGATCCAGGACGCATTGACCAACCAGCTGAGCTACTCAGAGAGCTCCAGGACAATGAAAGACCCTAAAAAAAAAAAAAAAAAAAAGAGAAAGGGGGGGCGGGAACAGCACCTGAGAGCCAACACCTGAAGGTGCCCTCTGGGCCAAGCCTGAGGTGTCACTCAGTAGAGGACACCTGCCTAGCATGTGCAAGGTCCCAAGGTTCAATCCTCCAGCCTCCAGGGCGCCGACTTCTCAGAAAACAGGCAAGCAGGTGGCGGTGGCGTGCCTGTGTTGGGAGGAGCCTGTGTGGTTGGAAATGGCCAGGCCCACCTTTGGAGGGAGGACTTTGGGTGTGTTCTGCTGCCCTCTGCTGGCTATTAGAATTATTGGCAGGCCTGTTTTCTCTGAGGAAGGAGGGCAGTAAACAGCTCACCTTTGCTTGCAGGAGCGTGGCATGGAGCTGGGCCCCACCGCGTCTCAACCCTCAATACCCAAACTAAGTCAGTTTTACAAGCAAATATGATCCCTGATTAGGGGAGAATCTGATTAAGGTCAGAGACAGCAGCAAGATAGGAGTTGAGGGGAGGGGTGACCCTCCATAAGTGTCCCTAGCAGCCAAGCCTGCAGTTTCATGTTGATCGAAGGACCCGAGCCCCACCACAGACTCCTGACGCTGCACGGGTTACAGGGCTCAGAAGGCAGGTGGCATACGCCTTCATCACACCACTCTTCTTCTGTCTGGAATAGTCTCCCCTGCTGCTGCCTGCTGGGGTCTCCTTGGCATGGTACCCGTAAGACCAGCTCAGCCTCCAGCCTGGTCTCCTGTCTCGTCTGCAACTCTCCCCATCAGAGTGGCTGCAGTCACCATTCTCAGACAAGGCCATGTTTGGGGCCAGGTCCTCGGGATATTCTATAGTGGCCTTTGAAAAATGTGTAGGGAGTAGAAATCAGGCCCCTGAACCAACCACTGCAACATCTGGCAGTGGTAGAGTGAGGGGAAACAAGGGTGGGGCTGGGCATCTTCACCACATAACCATTACTGAAGCTCCTGGACCTTGACTGATACAGCTTTTATGCTGCTCCCTAAGTTGTGGGTGGGATGTGGTTCTGTTGGTAGAGTTGGTAGAATGTTTTCCTAGCACTCATGAAGCCCATTCGATCCCCAGCACTGCATAAACCAGGCTGTAATCCTTAAGAGATGGTGGCAAAAGAATTGGGAGCTTGAGATTATCCTTGGCCACATACCAAGTTCAAGGCCGTCCTGAGCCACTCAAGACTCTGATACACACACACACACACACACACACACACACACACACCCTCCAGCCAAATTGTTTCCTGCTTCCCCTAGGTATCCAGTGCTGCCTAACAGGTAATAAGAAGCCATCCTGCTGTCCCTCCTGGTGTGTGTGTGTGTATGTGATGTGTGTGTGCTGTGTGTGTGTGTGCTGTGCGTGTGTGGATGTGCATGTGTACACATGTGTGTGGTGTGTATATGTGGTGTGTGTGATGTGTGTGTGGTGTGTGTGTCATGTGTATGTGTGATGTGTGTGTGTGTGTGTGTATGGTGTGTGTGTGTGTGATGTGTGTGTATGTGTGTGTCATGTGTATGTGTGATGTGTGTGTGGTGTGTGTGTATGGTGTGTGTGTGTGTGTGATGTGTGTGTATGTGTGTGTCATGTGTATGTGTGATGTGTGTGTGGTGTGTATGTGGTGTGTGTGTCATGTGTATGTGTGATGTGTGTGTGGTGTGTGTGTGTGATGTGTGTGGTGTGTGTGTATGTGATGTGTGTGTATGTGATGTGTGTGTATGTGATGTGTGTGTTTGTGTGTGTGTGTGATGTGTGTGTTTGTGTGTGTGTGTGGTGTGTGTGTATGTGATGTGTGTGTATGTGATGTGTGTTTGTGTGTGTGTGTGTGGTGTGTGTGATGTGTGTTTGTGTGTGTGTGTGGTGTGTGTGTGATGTGTGTGATGTGTGTGTATGTGATGTGTGATGTGTGTGTATGTGATGTGTGATGTGTGTGTATGTGATGTGTGTGTATGTGATGTGTGATGTGTATGTGATGTGTGTGTATGTGATGTGTGTTGTGTGTGTGTGTGTGTGATGTGTGTGTGGTGTGTGTGATGTGTGTGTGTGTGTGTGGTGTGTGTGTGATGTGTGTGATGTGTGTGTATGTGATGTGTGATGTGTGTGTATGTGATGTGTGATGTGTATGTGATGTGTGTGTATGTGATGTGTGTTTGTGTGTGTGTGTGTGATGTGTGTGTGTGATGTGTGTGTGTGTGTGTGTGTGTGTGGTGTGTGGTGTGTGTGTGGTGTGTGTGATGTGTGTGTTGTGATGTGTGTGTATGTGATGTGTGTGTATGTGATGTGTGATGTGTGTGTATGTGATGTGTGTGTATGTGATGTGTGTGTGTGTTTGTGTGTGTGTGTGGTGTGTGGCATGTCATTGTGGCACATCACAGACCATGTGACTCTTCTCTCGAGTTTGTAGATGGTCTTCCCCTCAAACATCATCGTCTTCCCTTTGTCCTTTGTCTGGGTCCTTTCCACTTCTTACAAGGACACCACCCATATCGCATTAGATCCCCCCACAAAGATTTCATTTTAAGTGAATTACCCTTCATTCCTTTGCTTGTTTGTTTGAGAAATGTGCAGCCTTGGCTGGCCTAGAACTCAAGAGACTAGCCCGTGTCTGCCTCCAGAGTGCTGGGCCAAAGATGTGTGCGACCACTCTCAGCCTGAACTGACATTTCAAAGACCTCATCTCCAATTACAGTGATATTCAAATGCACTGTGGCTTAAAGCATCTGCAGAAAATTGGATGAGGACACAACTCAGCCCAGAATGGTGTTAGACGAGGGTCAGTGCACCTTGAAATGATCTCCCAGCCCCTCTTCCCCATCCTGTCCCCTGGGCTCCTCGTGGCCATTTGCATCCCACCTGGTGCCACTATGTCCCCACCTGGTGCCACTATGTCCCCACCTGGTGCCACTATGTCCCATGCCTTCATTCCAGGCTCCCTCACTGCTGTGGTGGCTTCTCCAGGCAACCAGGGCTGCAGCAGCACCTTGTGGGCCTTCTGAGAAAGCACAGCCAAGTTTCCACATAAAGCAAAGAACGGGGCTGGGGTGGGGACCAGGAACCGGGGGAGGGGGAGGGAAGGAGGCTGGAAATAGCAAGGGAACCCCACAGGAACGCAGCTGGATCTCCAGAGGAACCGTAGTGAACATTTCACCCCAAGCTCAAAGCCATACTGAGGTGAGGCCATCTCCATGGCATGTCACCTCACCTCCCAGGACCCCGGTCAGCCCCTTTTAAAGTGGGAACACGAGGAGCACACTGTTAGGAGTGGCTCTGCTAGGAGCGTGGCTTTGTTGAAGGAGGAGTGTCACTGTGGAGATGGGCTTTCAGGTAATATGTGCTCAAGCTAGACCTAGTGACGCCATCTTCACTTCCGCTGCCTGCTGATCCAGATCCAGAACGCACCTCCTTCTCCAGCACCAAGTCTGCTTGCACGCGGCAGTGCCCACCATTATGATAACGGACCCTAACCCTAACCCTAACCCTAACCCTAAACTCTAACCCTAACCCTAACGCTAACTTTAACCCTAACCTTAACTCTAACTCTTAACCTACCTTAATCTTAACTTTAATTCTTAACCTTAACTTTAACCTTAACTCTAATCTTTAACTCTTAATTTTAATTTACTTTAATTCTAACTCTAATTCTTAACTTTAACTCTAATTTTAACTTTAATTTCTTAATTTTAATTTTAATTTTAACTTTAATCTTAATTTACTTTAATTTTAATTTTAATTTACTTTAATTTTAATTTTAATTTTAACTTTAATTTTAATTTTAATTTTAATTTTAATTTTAATTTTAATTTTAATTTTAATTTACTTTAATTTTAATTTTAATCTTTAATTTTAACTTTAATTTTAATTTTAATTTACTTTAATTTTAATTTTAATTTTAATTTTAATTTTAATTTCACTTTAATTTTAATTTAATTTTAATTTACTTTAATTTTAATTTACTTTAATTTTAATTTTAATTTTAATTTTAATCTTTAATTTTAATTTTAATTTTAATTTACTTTAATTTTAATTTTAATTTTAACTTTAATTTTAATTTTAATTTACTTTAATTTTAATTTTAACTTTAATTTACTTTAATTTTAATTTACTTTAATTTTAATTTTAACTTTAATTTACTTTAATTTTAACTTCTCTAATTTTAACTTTAATTTTAATTTTAACTCTAACTTTAATTTTAATTTTAACCTACTTAACTCTAACTTTAACTTAACCTTAACTTTAACTTTAACCTTAACCTTAACTCTTAACTTTAATTTTAACCCTAAC
This sequence comes from Cricetiscus sungorus, assembly GCA_030556225.1. Lineage (NCBI taxonomy): Eukaryota > Metazoa > Chordata > Mammalia > Rodentia > Cricetidae > Cricetiscus > Cricetiscus sungorus. Next base: position 10,688,496 of record JANBXA010000202.1, on the reverse strand, counting down.
CTAACCTTAACCTAACCCGCCCCAAGGAAATGCATTCTTTCGTAAGAGTTGCCGTGGCCGTGGTGTCTCTTCACCGCAATAGACCCTAAGACACCGTGTCACAGAAACTGTGCTGTGCTGTAACCGTAAGGGGTCACTGTCATTCCTTCCGAGTAACCCTACCATCCGCCCCCAGTAGGTCCAGCTTCCCTGCTGAATGCTGGTTCTCAATGGCTACCGTTCTAGTAGTGGGCCTCCAGGTACTACAGAGATGTGGATCTAGCATGTGCTGATGGAACAAACCCATCAGACTGGCTCTGGATGGTTCTCATTCTCAGCCCTGGGTGAGGAAGTTCCCGAGGCTCAGGGAGATGAGAACAGAGTAATAACAGAGTTTTCCTCTACTCCCCGCCAACGCTGCTTTCTACAGGGAAGCCCACCATCCAAGGCATGAGGACTGCCACTGCCACTCATGGACGCGCTTGCCTGAAATTTCTCCTGCTGCCTGTAAGATCCGAACCCCGTAAGTGACCGAAAAGCTAGACGACTTGGTTGGTACACTGATGCCCCATGTCTTTCTGGCCCACACGACCTTCACTTTCGTGATCAGCTTCTTTCCACACCACCAGCCCCAGCTTCCTGCCTCCTGCCTGCTCTGCTGAGCTAGCCTGGTGCAGCAGGTGGGCGTGGCACATGCCACAACATCAGCTCTCAGGCCAGTGGGGCTGCCCGCAACCCTGCACGACTCTGCCCAGCAGCCATTCAGAACCCCATCCAGCTAACAGAGCTTTTATCCCAGGGGTTTCCCAGTGTTTTAACAGGCTGAAAGCAACTGGCAAGGAGACCCACGGCTCTGCATTTGGTTTGGTGACTGAATAACTGAATAAACAGGGAGCTGGATACAGTAAGACCCTGACTCCTTCCAGCTGAAGCTGACTCCAGGTCCAAGGCTCATCATGTGCAGTCCCTAAAACGTGCATATTAAGCAACGATACTGCTGAGCCTCTCAACAGCTGCTACCCTGTACCCCAGTTGCCCACTCTTCCCCCACAGAATAAAGGAGAGCAAGCAGATTCCCAGGAGACACCTGCAGCTTTTCCCAGAAGCAGGGACACAGCTACTCAAGGGCAAAGGTCCTTGGGACAAGAACACACACACACACACACACACACACACACACACACACACACATTAAAGACACACACTTACCGTGTGTATCTGGCTGCCCTGGAACTTTCTATGTAGACCAAGCTGATCTAGAACTCACAGAGACCTGCCAGTCTCTTCCTCCTGAAGGCTGGCATTAAAGGCAAGAACTACCATGCTTAGCTGGGACAAGAAAGCTTAAAAAAGATTTATTTTCATTTTTGTAAATTATATATAGGTGCGTGTGCCTGTATGTGTATCTGTTCACGTGAGTGCATTGCCCACAGAGGCCAGAGTGTCAGAACCCTTACAGCTGAAGTCATACATGGTTGTGAGCTGCCTGACTTGGGTGCTGAGAACTAATCTTGGGTCCTCTGGAAGAGCACCCTGTCCCAGCCAGTCTCAGGACAGGACTTCAAACCAGTTCCAGCCTGGCTATTCTGAGGGCTTCACAGCACAACCTCCCCACCGCTGGGACAGGCCCTCAATCGTGCGCCTCAGCATCTGTGTCCAGTCGTCTCCTGTCCGCATGGGGATGCAGCGTGTCTCCCTGTGTCCCAGGGCTAGGATGTCTGCAGGAGTCTGGGGAGTCAGCCCAGCAGCCTGGACTGCTTCTGGAAATTTGTCTGCAGAGGCAGGGGCTAGGCAGCACCGAGAGATGCTACTGAAGATGGACAGGACACGTGAGAGCAGGCACAAGGATGGGGAAGAAGATGGAGGAAGGAGGACCAGGGGAAAGGTTCCGGGCAGGGCAGGGCAGGACGGAGAGCAGAGACAAAGACATGATTAGTACTTTGAACTTACCTATGTAAGAAGCCTGCAAAGTTTCCCCATGAAGACCCAGCTTGGCCATCGCCTCCCCTTATGACGTGGGATATAGTTCACACCTCTCCTAAGGGCAGTTGTAGTTCTTGGGTACAGAGCCCACCATGGTCACCAACATCACTCTCCTTAGTCTTGCATGCCCTGCTTCGAGAAGAGTTATGCCCCAGTGCCCCAGACCTCACTGCTGGTACCTGGACTGCCCATTGCCAGTCTGCTGGTAATGGTAGTTCACCGCTGTGGCTGAGTGGGGGCACAGCAGGTACCGGTTCTCTGCCCAGCAGCGGCCCATTGTCTGGATGATGGCCTCATCAGACACCGACGCGGATGCTACCGCCTCTGAAAGCTGAAGAGTCAGGGGACAGGGGTGAGTGTTGGGGTTGGTGAATCACAGAAGGAGGACTAGAACCCTGCTATATACACAGCCACACCAGCACCAGGAAATCAGACTGAATACTGACCCAGCTCAGACTAAAATCAACTTCCAAGTTTTGAGCCAATTCCTACTTACAAGGGTTCATAGAAGTTTTGGGTACATCTCAATGTATTTAGATCATGAAATCTAATTAGCACACACTTCTGTTCTACAGCCAGATACGACACAAGCCATGGGTGTCCAAACTCCCTGTGGTGTGAAAACTACCCTGTCAGTGCTCACCCCGTTTAGGAGCACCTCCCCGGGAAATCTTCTAATACTCCCTTCTCAGTGCTCCCTGAGTATTCGGTATACCAGATAATTTTCTGAAGAAGTTCTGCTTGCTTACAACATAGCAAACACCCTACATGTACTCAATGGCATCAGAGACCAAGCGGTTCATAGATTGTTTATGTAGATATTTCCTGGTTAGGGTCAGAGACAGTAACCAATATTTTTTCCCCTTCTCTTTCTCCTCACCTTCTTCCTTTTCCCAGTTCTGAGGATTGACTGCAGGGCCTAATGCGTATTAGGCATATGCTCTACCATTTAGATGCATCACTCAGAATGTTAGCTGCATTTGTATTTCCAGCATCTAACCTAGTTCTTGAACCATAGCTAATAGATAATATGGATTGATGGATGGATGGATGGATGGATGGGTGGGTGGGTGGGCTGGGTGGATGGGTGGGTGGGTGGATGGATGGATGGATGGATGGGTGAGTGGATGGATGGGTGGGTGGGTGGGTGGATGGATGGATGGATGGATGGGTGGGTGGGTGGGTGGGTGGGTGGATGGATGGATGGATGGATGGGTGGGTGGGTGGGTGGGTGGATGGATGGATGGATGGGTGGGTGGGTGGATGGGTGGATGGGTGAATGGATGGATGGATGGATGGATGGGTGGATGGGTGAATGGATGGATGGATGGGTGAATGGATAGGTGGGTGGGTGGGTGGATGGATGGATGGATGGATGGATGGGATGGGTGGATGGATGGATGGATGGATGGATGGATGGATGGATGGATGGTTGGGTGGGTGGATGGATGGATGGATGGGTGAATGGATGGATGGATGGATGGGTGGGTGGGTGGGTGGATGGGTGGGTGGATGGATGCCCTTCCAGCAAATACAGCATTCTTTGAGTATAGCCAGGGAGAAAATGAAGAAACAGAGGATATGTTGTTCAGTTTTAATGGAGGATCTTATTTACATAAGGAGGCAGAATATTGATATCTGCACAAACCATGGACCAAACAAACTAATGTTTGGCCCTGTCAAAAGCAATGTAAGACTGGAGAGATGGCGTAGCTATTCAGAGCACTGACTGCTCTTGCAGAGGACCCAGGTTTGGTTCTCAGCACCCACATGGTGGCTCACAACCATCTGTAACTCCCATTCCAGGGGACATGATGCCCCTTTCTGGCTTCCACAGGAAATTCTTGCATGAGGTACACATACAATGCACATTGGTAAACATTCATATAAAATTAAATAAAAAATAAAATCTTTTTCAAAAGCAGTATAGATTATAAAAAAGTGAGGTCCCATTTTGGTCTTCAAGGGTATAACTCAGCTCAGATAACTCTGTTCAGGTTTGAGACTAGCCCTTCAGGAAGGACACTAACACATAAGGGACTAAGTTAAAGGAATTGGGAAGGCCATGCTGGTAAATAAGGATTCTCTTCAAGTGGAGGACGCTAAGGTAAAATCTGACTGTGCAATATATAAGGAACACAATCTAGAACTTTGATCAGAGCTATAGTGAGGGGGATGTTCCAGTCTCCCAGTGGGGGAATGCAGAGCCAGCATGACCACCGGGTGGGAATGAGCAACAGAAGTTTAGGGTACCCTGTAAAATCAGAACATCGCCAGGCTGTGTTCAACTAAAAGCAATGCTTTCTAACTAGCTTCCTAAAATGAATCAAACTTATTTATTAACTAAACAAAGTCTCTCTAACAGAGAACAAGAACAAAGGGCAGAGATAGGGTCAGCAAGAGCTATAGTCTGTTCACACCGGGAGGGCTGAATGACAGTTCTTGCCATTATTGGAAATTAACAACAGTAATAAATAAAAATATTCTGGAATGCAGGCATAACACTGTATAAATAAATGCATCTTTAAAAAGAAATAGAAATGGTAACTGCTATGTATTTCCAGCAGTATGTAAAGCGCCTCCCGTGCAATCTCACAGCAACCTTATGAGACAGGCTTTCTTGTTATCCTGCTCTGCAGAGGAGGAAACCGAGGCACCACTTTTATAAAAGTAGCTTCACGGCTCTCCTCACTCAATCAGTGTTAACTGTGAAAGTTCCTGGCTTGCAGAAGATGCTCAGAAACCAGGCGTTCCCATCCCTTGTTCAGACTCCCCCCCCCCCCCACTCTGTCCCGTGGCTGCGTCCCTTTCTTCCTCCGGGGGCTTATGTAGAAGGCATGGAGGTCTCTGTGCTAGGGGAACCTAGAACGTTAAGCACACAGGGTTGTTCCTTCAAAGCAAGGAATGTAATCCCCGCTATCCACCTAGAAGGCTGGAGATGGATGTGTTTACTAGCCTAGTGGCCTTTGCCCTGTGTGCTAGAGACTTTCCCAGCACCTTTATCAGTAAATCCACAGAACCAGTCCTCAGGAACTTTACAGAGTTTCAGTGTAGTCACACCTGATCTGTGCGTGACTTGCGTGTTCTTCGTTGTGCACACGGGACTCAGTTAATCATCACAAGAATGGTGTTCACCACATTGTGCTGTGCTTAAGATGCCTAAAATAAACCACTAGAGGTCAGACTACAGACGTTTGAACCAACAGCGTCTATTGAGTCCTGGCGAACTGAACTCTTGCCTCTCTTAGATGGGTACGCTGCCACTGTGGAGGTTGTAGAGACACAGCACCCCACCACACTCCACTCCCACAGGCTATGGCCAGTGACCAACCTTGCTATGTAGTTCCTTGGGTAGGCGCAGACTTTGGGATCGTTCAAACTGTTCCATGAGGGCTCTTGTTGCCTGACTGTCAGAGCCAGAGAGCAGCCAGAAGATCCTCTCCATGTTGTAGGGCACCTGAGTGGAGAGGCACCGTTCTAGGCCACGGTTCTAGGCCACCCTCATCCCAGCCCTTACCCAGCCCCGCCCCACCGGCAGCTGGCCAGACCTGCTGTTCTCCCTACAGGCCCACCTGAATGTCCATAGCGGATGCCAGGGTTGGCTTGACAACCTCACTCAGAGAGAAGTCTCCCTTCTGGACAGTCCTGTGGATGATGTCATTGCGGTTCACTGCCACAACCAGGCGGATGGGCAGGCCCATCTTCTGAGCAATGCACCCAGCTTGGGACAAGACCGGAAGACAACAGGATTTTAGGACAAAGGCAAAGAATTCTTTTCTTTTCTTTTTTTTTTAAATTGAGCCTAAATAGAAACAGACAGACGTGGGTGCTGTTTGGACGCAAGAATAGAGAGAGATGAGAAGAGGCAAAGGTCGTGGGAGAGGGAGACGATGAGGAGCGTCACTGTGTCTGGACTACCAGGGACTAACACACTTAGGGACTAGCGCATCAACCCACTGCAGAAGAGGAAATGAAGGGGACACACCAGGCTAGTGGCCCAGCTTCCGGGGCTTCTCCTGTCTCCGTCATCTTGCCGTGGGAACACGGAGACTGCAGACATGTGCTGCCACATCTGGTTCTGTGTCTACTGATCCACACTCAGACTCGTGTGACAAACACTTCACCCACTCAGTTCTCCTTCCAGGCCCTCACTGTTTGGAGGGGGCGGGGATGTTCACCAATATCACCTTAAGTTTGTAAAGCCCGTTCATTCACACTCTTATGTCACTTCATCCTCATGGAGACATTGCAGCGTCCTTAGTGAAAGAAAACGGAAGCTCAGGAGGGCCAAAAGGCTTAAGGCCGAACGGGTCCTTAGGAAGACGGCCAGACGGGAACATCCTCTGTGGCTATTGCCAATGTTTATTTTGTGCCACGTGCTATGCAGGGCACAGGTGGCATCTCTAGTTTGAAGGTGACTTGGAAGGAAGGCCTGCTGGGTGTCAGCCTCTGAGTAGTGGGGAAAACTACTAACTGCCAGCCCACTGTCACCCCTGTCTTCCTATTAGAAGCCAAGGAGTCTCCTAACCACTACGATGCTTTTACCATTTCACCTAATTTATCCCTGGTGCCAGAGACAGAGCTACCAGAAACACTCACACCATTGCCTCCTCAAGAGATGGCAAGCGTGTGGACCCCAGCCAACCTGGGCTGTCACCTTGGCTCCACTACCAATCAGCTGTGTAAATGGGAAAGCTAGCTTCTGTGTGTCCAGTTCCTCATTCTAAAATGGTAAGAATACTACAGGCAGACCCTGGATACAGGGCTTCCACATCTGCAAACCCAACTGACCAAGAATCAAAACTATCCAAAACGGGGTGTGGTGATACACCCTACAATCCCAGCATTTGGGAAGCCGAGGCAGGGGGATGGAGATTGTGCTATACTGAATTCAAGGGCAGACTGAGTTATATAGTGAGAACCTATCTCAAGAAAAGAAAAAAATCGTGCCTATGTTAAACATGTTCAGACTCTTCACTGCAAACGCTCATTAAAGCACAGTGGCCACTGAGATGACCTTTGCATATTGTTTGTTGACCCAAGTCATCTAGAGGTGATTTAAAGCACGCAGGTGTACGTGAGTGGGTCATATGCAAACACCATGCCATTTTACGTAAGGGACTTGAACGTCTGCAGAGTTTGGTATCGGAAGGCGTTCAGGAACCAGTTGTCCTTGTACAACAGGAGACAGCCACATTGTCCTAGCCCCGTGAAATTATTAACCCACGCAAAGCACTTAGGACAACAGCACCTGATGCATAGTTAAGGCCTGAGAGTGTTGGTTAGTATTCGGTGCCAGGCAGCGGGGCAGCACTTTCCCTGTCAAGGCTCATGGGCACCTGGCAGTCAGACACGTGATCAGCCTTTCACAGCCCAGGAGCTGAGTCTGAGGAACTCTCAACAACGGTGCAGCTGGTAAAGGGCCAGACTCCCGATGTCAGAGTCCGTTCCGCTTCGCAGGGCCCCAGGGCAGGGAGAACAGAGTGCCATAGCACAAAGAGGGTGTCCCTCAGCAGGCAGCAGGCAGAGCTGGGCGTAGAGAGCGAATGTTGGGAGGACACTGAGCTAAGTTTGGTGGCTGAGCCTTGATTTATGTCTACTAGCGGTTGTGCAAATAAGTACAGGCCAGGCTGCTGAAATTCCCGGGCCGAGCCCTCAATCTCCTTCCGCTGCAGGACCCTGGAACGTTCTGCCCCAGCCTCTGCAAGTTAGAAGAAATCTAGGGCACCCATGCGGGTTTCTGTCCTCTTTAGAATAAAACAGCACCTTCCTTTGCTGCACGTTTGTAGGCAGAAGACAGCTTGAAAGACAGCGCTTTCCGGAAAGCCGTTTTACGTCCCAGAGTCTCCTTACCTGCAAGGTTGCCCGCAGCGCCTGTTGGCACAACCACCTCCACAGGGGGCAGGGGGTGCGTGTCCAAGGCGGGCGCACATTGGAAATAAGCGAAGAAGTGGTGTGCCATCTGCACCAGGACCCGAGACCAGTTGATGGAGTTCAAGCTCATCAGGTTGTGCCTCTGGACGAAAGCCACATCAGCAAACACAGCCTTGATGGGCTCGTCAAGTTCATCACTGTTGCCTTCCACTGCCAGGGAGACAGGGGAGGACAGCTCTCAGGGGCGACAGTCACTCTGGGCTCCGCCAAGGCCCTCCCTCCCAGGCTGGGCCCATCTCTTCCATCTGGTCCAGTCTTCTACACTTTCACATGGCTTGGCCTGCCTTTCCAGGCTCTGTATAAGCTGCTTGGGGGATAGAACCCGGGTCACTTGTTCTTGTGACCTGAGCCTGAAACACATGAACCCGATTGGGACGGGGAGGGGGGTATGGTCACTTCTCCCCTGTAGAGAAGTGTCAGTATCCGGATCTCTGCTCCTATGTGCTGGGCAAGCTTGCTTGGGCAGAACTTTTCCCTGAAGCTGAGTGTGTACACTGGTTTAATTCATGGGGCGAATTATTGGGTGAATTATTCACCAGTCTAACATCGACAATCTAGCTGCCTCAGTAAATGCACCAGCATTAACCCTTCCCTGATATCTGTATCTAATTCTCCTTTTGGATGCATACCTCAAGGCGGGGCTGTGCGGGAAGGCTTCTGGGAGAAAGTACGGGGACAGCCGTAAGCCCGTCTCTTCTCATCACTGTATAGCAGCAATGAAGACCCATCTGTAAGTCCATGGGTGAACCCCATTTCTTTGCTGAGGCCAAGCCAATCTTTGCCTGGCATGCCCATGGGGCCAGGAGTTGGGTTCAAGATGCACATGTGAGCAGTTCAGGTCACTGAGACTCAGAAGGACATTTGCTGGGGTGCTACAGAAACCAGCCCTGTTTTTAAGGAAGAGTCGCAGGAGAAGGGAGACTTGGTGACCTCCAGAGGAAGGAGCCTAGGATTGGGGAGGGCAGAGCAGAGACTGGGGAGTACTTGGGTCCCTGATGGTAATGATGGTATGAGAATCAGCTAAGTGAGAGCCTCTTCACATCTGGACATCCCAGTTACAGGAGCCGGAATTTGTTCTTTCAGGTAGATGAGTAGGGTTTTCTGTTACTTCCAGTTTAAAACAAAACCAAACCCATACACTATAATCAATGAACATCTAGTGTCTACTAAGAACTTGGTGCTTAGGAATCACACAATGCACATGGAAGCCCAGTGGCTGGGTCAGACACTTGCCTCCTGTCTTTGTTACATTTCTATTGCTGTTATAAGACACTATGACCAACACAGCTTGCAGAAGAAAGAGATTCTGGGGGCTGACAGTGTCAGAGGGTTAAAGTCCATGGCCATGGCTACAGCACTGGAGGCAGGTGTGGCACTAGAGCAGCAATGACAGTTTACATCCTTGTCCACAAGCATGAGAGAGAGAGAGAGACAGACAGAGAGAGACAGAGACAGAGAGATACAGAGACAGAGACAGAGAGATAGAGACAGAGAGAGACAGAGAAACAGACAGAGAATGAGCGCTAACTGGGAATGGCTGTGGGCTTTTCAAACCTCAAAGCCCACTCTAGTGACACAACTCTATCAAGGCCACACCTAATCCTTCCCAAGTAGTTCTACCAACCGGGGGCCAAGCACTCAGATATATGAGCCTATGGGGCTTTCTCATTCAAACCACCACATTCCACTCCCTGGTTCCCTCGGGTTTGCAGCCATGTCATAATGCAAAACGCATTGAGCCCAACTGCAACAGCCCCCAGAGTCTATCAGTCTCAAGACTTAAAAATTCAAAGCCAAACTCTCTTCTGAGACTCAAGGCACTCTTAACTGTAACACCCTGTAAACTAAAAAATAAAATATGTATTTCTGAATACAATGGCACAGAGTTTATAAGCGCGACAGCCTGACTTTGATCTTGGTGCCCATTTAAAGGTAGAAGAAAAGAAATGACTCCACAAGGCTGTCCTTTGACCTCCATGTGGTCACTGTGTCGTATGCATCCTTCTCCACATCACACACACAATGATGATGATGAATTAATAAACACAGCGTTCACGTGGTCCAGCCCTACTCCTTGAGCTCACAAAGGGAAAACACATCTTTCCTATTAGCCCCTGAATCCACACACATCCTCGTAACAGTCAACGCAGAAGAAGGAAAAGACCATGAGCAGCACCTAAAAAACAAACTTGATGTCTTCAAAGCCTACAGAACGATTTCCTCGATGCACAGAACAGAAACGCCTTAGCTTCAGCAATAACTATGACGTGATACACTTATTATCAACCACTATTATTATCATCTGCCACTATTTCACAGGTGGGCAATGCTCTCCAGCCACAGGTGAAGATTCCATTCATGTCCTTAGACCAAAGTCCTCCAATATACCCTTACCCGGCAGAGAGAAGGACTGCAGTACAAAAAGCAACTCTCTGCTTTAATGTTAGGAAAAGACAGCCCTAGACCCACGATGAGCAAGCTTGGCATGTGAGAAACACAGGGGCCCTCAAGAGCCCCAACATTTTTCATTAAAGTCTCACAGTGACTGTTGGAGCCTGCTCCAAAGAGTCAGCTGGGTTACTGAGTAGGGGCCTGAGGATTGAGAAGAGGCAGGTAAAAGAAACAGAGAGAGACACAGGATGGATCCAGGAGGACTGCCTGGTCCGTGCCTTTCAGCACACCGGACAGCCCCCACTTTAATTTAGACCCTACTTATATGCAGACTAGAGGCAAAGCAGAACAAAGAGCAGCGTAGTTAATAACCAGCTCCCCGCACTGTCCTTGAATCCCGAGCAGCCAGGTTCGCTATTTATCACGTGAGTCCAGCTAGCAGCAAGCAGCTTCATTCCCTATCTCTATGTACCCTTTGACTGGCATCAGAAGCTCGTTTGTTAGATAATATGCTCTTTCCCATGGGCCTAATCAGAACTTTCTCACAGCTCTCAAGGAGACGGAAACAAGCAAGCTTGAACTCTAATGTCTTATAGGTCGGAATAGACTCCCATTGGAAACTGAGTCACTTGTGGGCTCCCACAAATGACCATTGGAAAATGTAGCCAGATATGAGCAATTACCAAGGCTGATGTGTAGGAGTTTGCCACCCATGGATTAACCACCCCGTGGACTTTAGACTGGCATGTACACATGCTCGCCAAAGCAAAGAGCAGAGGGCCGTTTTCTCTGCAGTTGCGCAAACAGACAGGGGTTTCATGCTGCTCTCACGGCAAGCCTTCTTCCCTGTGTCTGAGCTCCTTGTCAATGACGGCATATTCATACCTCTGTGATGTGTGTCTTAGCTACTGTTCTACTGCTGTGAAGAGACATCATGACCAAGGCAGCTTATGAAAGGAAGCATTTAATTGGGGTCTTGTTTACACTTACAGAGGATTAGTTCTAGATCATTCTGGCAGCAAGCAAGCAGGCATGGGGCTGGAGCACCGGCTGAGAGTTTGCATCCGATCCACAGGCTGATTGGTTGGGACTGGCCTTGGAACCTCAAAACCTATCTCCAGTGTCTCAACTCCTCCAAAATGGTTACGTCTCCTAATCCTTCCCAAACACTAACCAGGCATTCAAACTTGTGAGCTCGTGGGGGCCGTTTTAATTCAAAACACCACAGGATTATACCAGGGCCCAGGCAAACTGTAGAAGGAGTTTTATTTTAGTTTTATTTATGTATTTTAAAATTTATCTTATGTGTATGTGAGTTTTGCCTGCATGTATGTCCGTGTACCTTGTACATACAGTGCCTGTGCAGGCCAGAAGGGGGCATTGGATCCCACTGGAACTACGGTTACAGATGGTCTTGAGCTGCTATGTGGATGATGGAAACTGGACCCTGACTTCTAGAAGAGTAGCTAGAGCTCTTAACCCCTGAGCCATCTCTCCACCCCCTTATATTTATTTATTTACTGCTAGAACATTTCCTATGTAAAACCTGAATGATTTAAAAAAAAATGCTACCTAAAAAAATATGCAGGACGACCAAAGACCCCAACCAAGACCCCTAAAGCTACTGTTGCCATGATAAAGCCAACGTCTACATTAGATGGCCATCCATAATGGAACTGGTAGCAAGTGGCACCAAAATAGGAATTTTGAGCAGCCTGTCCTCTAAGGAAGGGCATGGACTGCTAATACATACTGGCACATCCTCTCAACTATGAAACACGTCTGTGCCCATAGCACCTCAGTGCCCTGGCTTAATTTATGGTTCTGCATGGCTGCTTACATGTGACACTGGCAAGTGGGACCTGCACGGAGGCAGCATTCAGAGACACCTGAACCAGCTGTAATAGTTGAACACAGGAACATGCCAGCTAGCATGGGAAACTGTGAAGCTGGGAACTTGCCCAGAGCTAATCCCACCTCGTAAAACAGTCCCACCAGGGCCACACAGCTCCCGTGCCTACCTCCAAAGACACAGACATTCTCCTTCAGCACCGTCGTCATCTGGAGCTCCTGAATCTTTGTGCAACGGCCTTTGGGCAACAAAACAATGATGTCCACATTCTTCAACCCTTGAACACTCTCAATGGCAGCACTTCCCGTGTCCCCAGAAGTTCCTAGAAAAAGACCAACCCTCCCTTTAGAACAAGGGGCATGGATAAAGAATGAAATTGACCTTAAAATGTTGGTGTTCAAGGACAGCAACAAAGGCTTTCAAATACTCGAAAGACAGGTGCTTAGTACTTAGCCCCAGGTCCTTAGGTACACTGATAAAATTTAGGATATCATCGAGTATTCTGTACATCTAAAAATATCACTCTGAGAAGGACCCACAGCCTTCAGCAGACTGACAAACTCTAAGAGAGTTAATCTTGTCAACTTGATGGCTTTTTAGAACCACCATGGACACCACCTCTGGACGTGTCTATAAGGGCATTTCCAGCAAAGTTTGACTGAAAAGAGAAGACCAACCCTGAATGTAGGCAGCACCACTCTTGTGAGCTGTGGTCCCGGACAAGAGAACAAGCTGAGCCCCAGCATCCATGCTACCTGCTTTCTGAAACCAAGAGAACAAGCTGAGCACCAGCATCCATGCTACCTCTTCCTGACTGTTGAGACAACGTCACCATGCCTTCCCCGCCGTGCAAACTGTGCTCCCAGACTTAACTCTGAGCACCAAACTTTCTTTACTTAAGTTGCTTTTATCAGCATTTTGTCCCAACAATGAGAAAGTTAACTAGTACAGAATCCATGGCATAGAAATAGGTTAAAAACCCTGTAAACACTGGCTTTCAGCCTTCCTAACGCTGAGACCCTTTAATACAATTCATCATGTTGTGGTGACCACAACCATAAAATTATTTTTATTGCTACTCCATAACTGCAATTGTGCTACTGTTATGAATCAGGATGTAAATATCTGTGTTTTTTTGATGGCCCTGGGTGACCCCTGTGAAAGGGTCATTCAACACCCAAAGTGGTTGCAACCACACGGGTTGAAAACAGCTGATCTAGAGGAACTGATAGCATAAGCCTGAGAAGTTTCCATCAAGGGCCTCTTGTTCATGGACACCCTCCAGCTGGGGTGGTAAAGGATCTGTCCCTTCCCAACACCCACCTACAACAATGGTGACATGCTTCTTTCTCTTCTGCAGGAAATACTGCATGAACTGAGCTGTGCAGGACAGGGACAGGTCCTTAAAGGCATATGTGACCCCATGCCACAGCTCCAATATGTTCAGCCCATTCTTCAGCCTGTGTAGATGGACCACATCTCTGTGGCGGAATCTGCTGAAGGCTTGGTCAATCAGATCTGTGGGGGTAGAGATTGGACAGCTGTGAAGGTACTATCTCTCCAAGTTCTCTTTCTGCCTCTTTAAAGGGTTGATCTCTCACTGCCAGCTGAAGAGCCCAGAACATCTCATCTTAAATGACATATTTAGAAATAGAATTGTGAAGGCCTAAAAAGATCTGGGGCGGGGAGGGGGGCGGCGTGCGGACACGTATTAAACTGCTCATACATTCCTCTTTAGAATTCCCGGAGACTAGACTTGGCTCTAGAAAATGCCTAGTTTTTAGTTTGTATACTTCTTATTGAGTCTTTTTATTTTTATTTATCTTGTGTGAATGGGTGTTTTTGCCCTGCTGTATGTGAATGTCCCTGTGTGTGTGCAGTGACTGAAGAGGCCAGAAGAGGGAGCTAGAGTTACAGATGGTTAAGAGCCACCATGTGGCTTCTGGGAACTGAACCCAGGTTCTCTGGAGGAGCAGCCAGTGCTCTTAACTATTGAGCCATCTCTCCAGCTCATTTGAGTCTTTTTATAAGCATGTATTTTAATAGAAGATCAAATCATAAACAAAATGAGTCAGTTTCAGCCTCCTGACTTTCTTTGTAATACTAAGTCTCACACCTGTGGTGCCAGGACAGATGCTGGTAAACTTGGGCACTTTAGCTCTGCGCTTCTTGAACTTCCATTATCTGAGGTTTTATTAAAATGTGGAGTCTGGGTCGACAGGTCTGATCTGACTTTGAAATCTCTAACCCCTGCCCGGTGATGCCATCACTGTTGGTCACAGGAACGGTGGCCTCCCTTCTCCCCAACTGTACAACCTGCCATTACTTCTGTTGACGTGACACAAACCTAGACATATCTGGGAAAAGAGAATACCAACTGTGGTATTTCCTCCACAGGATTTGCTTGTAGCAAAGTCTGAGGGAATGTCCTTGTTTAATGACTGATATGGGAGGCGCCCAGCACACTGGGCAGGTGGCTTAGGGGTGCAGAAGAAGGAAGGATAAGCAAGCCATGGGGAGCAAGCCAGCAAGCAGGGGTCCTCCATGCCTTCTGCCTCCGTTCCTGCCTCCAGGTTCCTGCCCCTGACTTCCCTCAGCAATAGAGCATGCCCTGAAAGTTGTACTCTGAAAGAAACCTTTCCCTCCCAAAATTGCTTTGGTCATGGTGTTTTATCACATCAACAAAAACCCTGACTAAAAATATTACCCTACAGATTTCCTTCTTGTCACTCAAAGTGTCACCTGAGAACCAACGGCTGTAGTCTTACGTATGCACTGGTTTTCAAGTGATGATGGCTCTGTAGATTGGCATATGCTTGAATGCTTGTTCTGCAATTGGTGGAGCTGTATGGGAAGGATTAGGAGGTGTGGCCTTGTTAGAGGAGGTGTGCCAGGTGGACTGGGTGAACTTTGAGGTTTCAGAAGTCTATACCATTCCCTATTAGCTCTCGCTGCTTCCTGCTTGTAGATCAAGATGTGAGCTCGTGGCTTCAGTGTCATGGCCTAAAGCCAAGCTCCCCCACCTTGATGGTCATGGGCTCCAACCATCTGCAACTGGAAAGTCCCAAACAAACTCTTTTTTCTCTAAGTTGCCTTGGTTATGGTAACTTATTGCAACATAGAGAAATAACTAAGACACACCTAAACACACACACACACACACACCTATTGAATTAGAGTCTGCTTTTTAAAACTGAGCTCCTTGAGGGAAATTGATTGCACGTTACAGCTTGAGACAACCTGTCCCAGGACACTCAACAAGTCAACGTAGTAATGTAGGTGTCCGGCTAAATGAGAAAGACATTCATCACTCAAGAATTAGGGACAATTTAAAAATTCTTGATCTTGATGTCATTTTTAGAAAATAATAATTTCCAGTGGATCATTTGCCATTCATCTCACTGGAGACGGAACAGAAGGATGAAGAGTTCTGGATAACCTAATTCTGGAATTCTAGAATCAGGAAAAAGTTTGCAAGGTTTGAGAAAGGCAATTAGGGATTTCCTGATGTGGATAATGCTCTTGTACACTGTAAAGATTTATCACTCATATTGCTTTAATAAAATGCTGATTGGCCAGTATCCAGGCAGGAAGTACAGGCGGAACTACCAGACTATGAGAATTCTGGAAAGAAGAAGGCAGAGAGTGAGTCACCAGACAGACACAGAGCAAGCAAGATGAGACTGTCTTACCGAGAAAAGGTACCAAGCCAGTGACTAAGCATAGATAAGAGTTATGAGTTAAATCAAGTTGTAAGAGTTTGTTAGTAATAAGCCTGAGCAATGGGCCAAACAGTTTATAATTAACATAAACCGCTGTGTGCTTATTTGGGACCGAATGGCTGCAGGACCGGGTGGGAGAGAGACTTCCATCAACAATTTTCTATGGTTAGGTGATGAATTTACAACTCAGGGAGGGTGTGTGTGGTGCTGAGCTGGGGTGGGGATGTTGGGGGGGGTGGTTCTCACCATTTAGGTCATGTCTTGGAATGAGCTCCAGGCCAATGAAGAGGGCGCACAGCTCCTTCACCAGGCTGCGATAGGAAAGTGTGCTCCAGCGACACAAGGTCTCTCTGTCCAGCTGTGGGAGCTCCTCTGGCACATAGAGCCCACCATCTGGTGCATAGCCAGAGAAGAGGGCCCCCTCAAAGTTGACCCGTGGGGCCACTCCCCGGGTGCTGGTGTACCACATGATCCTGGGAGCCTGCGGAGAGAGTCCCAGAGGCAGCTCGTCTTCAGGCTCCCAGCACCCTGAAGGATGAAGCCGAGCACACACAGTCCTCTGACCTAATCTCCGAGCCACCACTCCCTGGGATATGTACCTCAGACACAGCTATGGCAGCCCCTATTTGAATCTCATGTCATCTTTGTCAAGTCTTGTGTAAATTATGATCAAAACAAGCAATTCTACTGAGCTCACTACCTTGAGATATACGTATTGGAGCGGGCTAGATAAAGAGAAGCACAACCCTTACCAGTGGCCAAGAAAACCTGGCAATGGATAAAGATCATAGCAATAGCAGGTAGCTGCTGTTTTTGACAGGCTTCTTTCCTAGTAGGGAAAACACCAGAACATCCGACTGGCAAATGCTGGTGTGGGTGTGGGGGAGGGGCGACACTTATGCACTGTTGGTAGGAGTGCAAACCCGCACAGCCACTATAGAAATGGCGTGGTGATTCCTCAACAAGCTAGACATGCACCTGCCATATGATCCAGATATACCACCCTGGGCACATTCCCAAAGCACTCTATATCCCATTGCAAGGACATTTGCTCATCTGTGATGATTGATGTTCTATTAACCACAGCCAGGAAATAGAAACAGAAATAGATGCACCGATAATTGGGAGTCGGTTTTCTTCAAGGATGCAGGCTCTGAGAGGCTACTCAGGCTTCAGTAGATGGTTCCACACCCATGTACCAAGTGGACCCAGTGGAGGTTTTGTTTGTTTGTTTTTCAAGAGAAAGGGCACATGAAGTTGGGAGGGAAAAGTGTCGGGGAGGAACCCAAGGGGCAAGGAATGGGGACAAATATTTGATCAAAACATGTTATAAGCATGTATGGATACTAAATAAAATATGTATTTTTTAAAACTGCAAGTCTCATGTCCCAGGAAGCCCTCAATCCCAGGCAAATCAGGATGATGGGGCGTTGTCATCACTAAGCCATGGCCTACCTCAGAGCCTAATTCCAGAAGGCCAGCAGCAGAGCTTACGTACTGCCTGTGAAACGTTCTAGCCATGGCTGATTGGCTCTGGTTCCTGGCATGGATTCAGGGCATACGGCCCTTAGAATGAGACAGAGATCACAGCAGAATTTAGGGTTCCAGTGGTAGAGCCCCGCAGTGATTAGGGGGGGTCAATCTGACTATGGTATTTCTACACTCCTGCCCATAAGAAGGGGAATCTGACATTGACCTGGAAGATTCCTTTTGCTTCCCTTTGGCCTCTCCCTGGCCCTGGAGATGACCCAGGCTTTCTGAAATTGCTTCGTCAATGGTCTTCACCCCTCCAGCCCTGAAGTCCTGTGGGTCCCCGTGCGTTCTACATGAGCTGCAGCCCACATATGCGTGCGTGCGTGCACATTTAGTTTAGACACGGGTGCGCTAAATTACCTTCCAGGCAAGGCTGATCTTTGACATTGCAACGTGACTTTGCTATCTGCAAAGTTCAAGCCTCGGATCGGTGCCATCAAGTTACAAGAGTGAGTAAATGAGATCACAGAATGTTTTAAAATAACTTCATAATTTCATTTTGGGTCCCATTCATAGCTATCCTCAGGCGTGTGCATTAGACTGCCTGAAACCAACAATAGTATTAAATAGAACTGGGGTGGATACTGTTATGCTGAGACAATGGGTATAAACAGAAATGCCTTAAGAAATCTGGAATATACAGTCACCCCACACATGACAAAGAACAAAATCAAGGCAACCCCCAAAGCCCACCGCAGGCACAGCATCTCAGAAGGCAGAAGCAGGGTCAGGAGGTCAGAGGCTAGGCAGTTAGTTCCTTCAATAACCACAGGGATTTCTGGGATGCTGTGGACAGTGTTAGCTCCCAAGCAAACTGGCCTGAAATTCTCTCTGCATAACTTTACCAGACCAAAGGAAATGCTGGAAAAAAAAAAAAAAAAAAAAGAAAAAAAAAAAGAAAAAAAGAAAAGAAAAAGAAAAAAGAAAAAAGAAAAATGCAACCAATCAAACCGCTGCAGGTGCCCGGGACAGGGCAGGGGCAGAGGCAGGCAGGGCGACAAGGCACAGCTAAAAGGATCATTTCCCCCAAGCCCCGTTCCCCGTGGAATGGACCACATGGTACCCGGGCACGGAGGCGGGCTCCAGATTCTGCAACCCAAGAAAGACAAGAACAGGGCGCAGAGCAAGGGCCTGGCTTGAAGCAGTTGGCACTCCCGAGTTCTGTGTGAGCAGTGAGAAATCTGTCCGCTTAACCACGAGGCACAGGCTCTTCTTGGTTTTGATCAATCACTTCACGCGACAGCGTTCCCAGCCTAACAGCTACAAAAACCAAACCAAACCAAAACAAAACAAAAAACAAAAACAAAAACCCCCGATGGTTCATTTATTAGCAAAGCTCAAAAAAAAAAAAAAAAAAAAAAAAAAAACCCCAAAACCAAAACAAAACAAAAACAAAAAAAAAAACCCAAACCAGTTTTGCTGTGTTTTAGACTGTTGTGTGAGGGCTCTGGACTCAGATATCCACGGTGCATTATTGTGGTAATTACTTCTTGGGACTTTTCTGGATTTTATTCCAGAATGATGACGGGGCAATAAGCACAGAAAATAATAACAGTGATAATCCGCCTTTGGGCCGGAATTCTGCATCTGGGAAGGCCCCAAGCTGCACACGGCTGCCCTCGGGGTTGGAGTTTAAGGCCTGGGAGCCGGTGTGGAACCGCAGGAGCGTTCGCAGAGGCCGAAGGCGACACCCGCAGCCTCCGGACGCAGCGCACTGGCCTGGGTTCCAGGGTTCTCCCCGCACTGCCGAACCCCGGCTGCAGGAGGAGAAACGCGAAATCTTCCACCCGCGCAGACTGCTGCCACCCCAAAGCCCCGGCTGGCGTTAAGATCCTGGCAGGGAAACCAAGCTGAGCTGCGGGGGCCGGGACGGCAGCGGCCAGGACTCAGACAGGTCGCAGCCGAGAGCGCGGAGAGCGCGGGGGCACAGCGGGCGGCGCGACGTTACCGTGGGGGCGTGGAGCTGCCTGGCTACCCGAGTCCGGGGGCGACGCACGCGGCCAAGCGGTCCGGGAGCCCGAGGTTCTGCGTGAGTTTAATTCCAAGGCTGGGGAGGATCTACCGAGGGAGGAGTAAGGGCGTGGAGGAGGGACCTGGAGGAGGGGTGGAAGAAGGGGGAGCGGCAGAGAGGAGAGAGCGACTAGCCTTCCTGTGCACTGAGCACTGTGTTTTCTTTTACCCATTATCTTCGCTGCAACTCGAAGGGGGGGGGAGCTGGTGAAGTTATGTATGTATGTATGTGTGTGTATGTATGTATGTATGTATGTATGTATGTATTCATTTATTTATTTGAGAGAGGGTCTCTCTTTAGCTCTGTCCTGGTAGAACTTTCTGTCCCCGTTCTCTTCTCCGCCCCCCTCCTCGAGTGCTGGGATTAAAATTTTTGTTTAGTTTTTAGATGAGAGAACAGAGGGTGATGTGTCCTTTGGCTTTCAAGGCTCTGTCCTATGGTAAAATCCACCAGACGGGTGCATTTTTGGAGCTAAGCTTAGCTCCCCGTCCCATCCCTCCCCCCCACCCCCCCGACCCCTGCATCTTTTTCGTGGAACGAGATTACCTTGAAGTCCTGGTCTTTGGACTCCATTCTTGAATGCTGAGAGAGTACAGACGGCCCGCATCAAACCCATATGCGGAGAATTGAACCAGAACTCTCTCTCTCTCTCTCTCTCTCTCTCTCTCTCTCTCTCTCTCTGCTCTCTCTCTCTCTCTCTCTCTCTCTCTGTGTGTGTGTGTGTGTGTGTGTGTGTGTGTGTGCTAGGTGAGCATTCTACCAGCGGAGCTGCATTCCCAGTCTCCAATTCGTATCTCCAGGGTGGAAAAAGCAAGCACTTGGGGGAAATTTTCTCCAAATATGTCCCAATGTCCCTGGGTGCACATTCACACTCCCGAGTAAGCGATGGCTTGAGTTTGGAGCAGAAAGGTATGGGCTAAGCTTTACTCTTAGCCCTGGGGCGGGCCTGATGCTTGCCCCAGCTGGGTCGCAGGGTCTCAAAGACGCCACTGGTGCTGCCTTTCTTCTTCCTCCTGTGATCTCTGCTTTCCCAAGTTGCCTGCTGTCTAAGCTTCCAGCACACATGCCATCCACAGCTTCAGGAGGTCTCACCCAGCTGCCACTGACTAGACTGGGTGCGTGTCAGATTCTCCTGAGTCGGAAACACTAAGACGCTGTCCCTGCCCAGGGTATGGGATAGGTCTTTCAAACGCAAGATGGAGCCAGAGGCTTGCCATGGAGTTGACACAAGGATCAGAGGGACCAACCCACACAGAGGGTATAGATCAGTCAGGGACCGCCTCCTGAGAGTTTCTGTGCTATCTGTGAGGTACATTTAATCACCTGGAGGCAGGAAAACTGGGACTCACCAAACGCCATAAAAGTCAGCAGTGTTTGCTACAGTGTTCCCAAGAAGTCTTCATAAGCATCCAAGGACGCGGCGCCATCTGCAGGCCTCTACCACCAGGCTCTCTGCCCCGGCTCCATCAGGCATACAGGAGCAGCCCTCTGTGAAGCTCACTTTGACAGCTCACCGAGTCTGGAGGAACAACTGAGTTAATCATTAGGAGATGCTGCCTGGGACGGTCACACCAGGAGCGACGGAAGGCCCAGGAATGCTGGACTCTGAGAGCAGCCAGCACAGTGGAACTGTGGAGATCATGCTCGAGTTTGAATCCACATACGAGCGTCTTCCCTCTTAACAGTCTTTTACCGTAATATATATTTATTTATTTAAAGCTATAGATTTAAAGCTATACAGTAATCAGTTCTTTCAAATAATCAGACTGGAGGTGAAGAGATGAGTTAGTGGTTCAAAGCATCTGCTGCTCAGTTCCCAGCACCTACATGGCAGCCCACAGCCATCTGTAATTCTAGACGGGGAAGGGGAATCTGACCTCCACTGATCCGGGCATGCAAGTGGCACACGCAGGCAAAACACTCAAACACGTAAAATAACAAAAATCAAAAACGGAGTAAACAGACCAAGGCAGTCTTATTGCACTGCCCTGGCACTGTTGCTCAAGCCCCGGGGTAAACATTGACTTTACCCTTATCACTCACGTTCAACCCACCAATCCATTCAGTGCCCCCAGTTTTGCCCACAAGATGCATGGTCCACTTTCCACAACCCCAACTGCCCACCTCCTCCTCACCACCTCTCCACCTGTCCACCCTACAGCCCCTTATGCCCTCAGTAGGACCGACCCCAGCTCTCCGTGACTAAAGGCTTAACACTAATATCCACTCCTGTTAGAATTTGTTTCTGAGCCTATTTGGCCCTGAGTGCTTTCTCCAGCCTCAGTGGAAGCACCCTAGAGTGATGGAGATGTTATTCTGTAAATATGTTTCTCTTATTGGTTAATGGATAAAGCACTGTTGGCCAATAGAAAAGGAAGATAGGCGGGACAAGGAGACAAGGAGGAGTCTGGAAGTAGTAGGGAGGAGTCAAGATGGAGAACTGAGAAAGGAGAATGCCAGGTCCACCCTCCAGTAAGAAAAGATCACGTGGAAATACTTACATTAATAGAAATGGGTTAATATTTAAGACAGAGCTAGCCGATAAGAAACTAGTAACTGGCCAACAGAATTATATCTAATACAATGCCTTTGTGTGTTAATTGGGGCTGGCTCACTGGTGGGACCAGACCAGTGGAGGGAAAACCTCCCCATAACACTAGAGTCCTTACTTTGTCACCCTGTATTATGTAACACAAAGACGTGAACAAATGACTTTTTGTTTTAGTTTTTAATTATTATTTTATGAATTGGTGTGTTTGTGTGCAAGCATGCACACATGTGTGTCTAGCACACAGGCACAGCTCGGAGGACAACACTTCTCTCCTTCTCCCAACAGGGTCCCAGGGATCACTATCAATCAGGCCAGCACCCCAGCATCTGCTACCTTCTCTTCTCCCATCATTCTATGGCTTTCCCAGTCACGGTGGCCTCCATTCCTGCTCGCTGGACACTGACAAACAGAATGAAGGAAGGGAGGAAATGAGGAGAGTGGGAGAGATATCCCGCTCACACCTGACTGGCATTGATTAGAGTTACTCTTCTGTGTGGTACTGACCGAGCCAACATGGATGAAGGTGGTTACACTACCTGCCACTAGATGGCAGTATGTGGTCAGGGGTGCTTGGGACCCGTGTTCTCAGGTTTTGGTTTCTATTTCTCTCCCCCTGGATGCCCAACCTTCAAAACATAACTCCAACAGGAAATAATAGAGTTCTGGAAAGTTCAACATCTGCCAAAGTAAACTCTGTGCGCCCACAGCTGTTGGTGGCTACCTTTTGCTACCCTCTCCTTCCGTGAGCTGGAGAAATGGGACGTCCCTTGACCTTAACATTTGTTTGGGGACACTTAGGTATGCTGGGTCCAGTTTGTGATCACATCCCATCGTTGAGACACTAATAAAATAAGTTTTTGCCGTTTCTCTTTTATAAATATATCCCATTTGCACTTAGTGTTAGAGACTTGAAAGCTGGAGAGGACTTTTGGGTTTCTGTTAGCTGAATCATTCCAGGTTAGTGGAATCTTTCTCCATAGACCTTTCCTCATTGGCCACACCTCTGTCCCTGCTGGGCTGGTGCGAGCAAACTTCTGATAATGTTCAAAAACATTAAGTGTGGGGCCAAAGTCAGAGGCAACATAATCAGCAATGTAAATCACTCTGTGCTCATATCTCCCAGAGAAGGGAATAAAGGCGAGGGGGGAGGGGCAGCTGCCCACCTCCTACTTCTCATACCTTGGCTGTTTCTCCTTCGAGTCTTTGACCCTGACCTTCCTGCTATGAATTTCCTTCACAACTTACTCAGGAGCCCTTATGTATTAGGTGGCTTATACACACTTACCTCATCTAATGAGGCCGAGACTTGCCCTGACTGAGGCAGCAAGGGAATGAAGAAAGGACAGATACCGAAGAACTGACAGATGCACGAACACAGGAACGCTGAGGGGTGTCCCTACTCAGATGGAGTGGCACCCACTGCAAAGCAACCCAGACCTCAGTATGTTTACCAGGAACAGGCACGAAGGAGTTAGCTAGCTAGTACGGGTGGGTGGAGTCTGTCAGTGAGCATCACTGACGGTAACTATCCGAGAGGAGGAAGCTGCGGTTGCTATTGTTTGCACAACCTGGTCAATCATTCATAAACACTCATGTTCTTAGACTGAGGAAGGGTTTCCAAATTCCCACGCATCTAAGGCACGGTCCGCGGCATGGCTGTTTCCATATCAATAACACGCACTCACTTAGGATTTCACTCAAGACTTCTGGCTCGCTCATACACTGTCCCTATTTTTTAAAACTTGATACAGGGTCTCACTGTGTAGCTCTAGCTGGCCTGGCCCTCGTTTTGCACACCAGGCTGCCCCCTAACTTACAGAGATCCACCTGCCTCTGCCTCACAAGCTCTGGGATTAAAGGCATGTGAACCAGCACACTTGGCTCTGTCTCTCAAATTTTAAACAACGGTTTCTTAAATGGGGAAATTGCAGCAGCAAAGGGTTGAAACGGCAGAGCCGGAGTTCCTCTGAACCGGGTTTGTCTCTTGGGCTGCTATCTGCAATTGTTCACAACCCAAAGTCAAGAGGAGCCACTCACGTTGCAGACAATGTGTATCCGTACACTCTCACCATGCTTGCTTCCTTCTTCCTTTCCTATGCCATTGGGAGCCTTTATCGCTCATTACAGAAGAAGCAGTCATTGTTCTACGTATCAACTACAGGGTTTTGTTACTATGAATTTGGCCGTATATAGAGTATATATTGGGTGCTTTCTATTGTCAAATAGGCCCCAGAGAAAGGAATTGCTTCTCACCAGGGTGTCAGAAGTCAGAGACTCTGAATCTTACACTACATAGCCTTAGCTTTCCCTTTGATACAGTGCTGAGAAGCCCCCTTTAATCAGCTACCAGTATGAGTTGCAAGTCACCCCCCCCCCACACACACCGCAGACTTCAATTTCCCAGGATGCTTTGCAAGTCACATCCAGGGAAGAGATGTGAGGCACCCGCTTTTCTGAACACCCTACCTGCCTTCCTGGCTCTGGGAGATGTGCATGCTCTATGGTCAGAGAGCTGTTAAATGTGCCTGTGAGCATAAAAACTAGAAGCCCTGAGAGATAGGAGGGACCCCAGGAGAACTTTTAGAAAAAGGAACTTTTGGAGACTTTAGAAAGAACTTTAGAGGATTTTTTTTTTTAAAGGAGAACCTATAAAGAGAACTCTAAGAGAGAGAATGTTTGAGGAGAGAGCCTTTAGAGAAAAATCTTACGGAGAGCTTTTGAGAGAACTTTCTGGGAAGAATATATATATAGAATAAAGAGCCACGAGAGGAACGCATGTGTGAGCTGTTTACTTCCCTCTCACCCTCAGACTCCTCCTCACCTGCTGTCTAGGCCACTAAACTGGACCCCGAGAGAGCATCGAGACTGGAACTTGAATGGGCCTTTTGCCTCATACCCTTCCCCCTTCCCAGAACCCTCCAAGTGCAGTGGAGACAGAGAGCTGTGTGGTGAGCTGTTGTTGGTTGTTTCAACTCTTTCCTCCTCTTTTGGTGGTGTTGGGGAGCACCC
Organism: Cricetiscus sungorus; assembly: GCA_030556225.1. Lineage (NCBI taxonomy): Eukaryota > Metazoa > Chordata > Mammalia > Rodentia > Cricetidae > Cricetiscus > Cricetiscus sungorus. Next base: position 10,663,531 of record JANBXA010000202.1, on the reverse strand, counting down.
AACAAGGATATCTCTCCAACATCCAGTGCCATAGAGTAAATACTCTCATTTTGAAATAGAATAATCGGCACAGTGAGAATGACGAAACCAAAGTCTACCAGGACAAGCAGCAAATCCTATAGTCTTCATGTTGGACATTTGGGACTCATGATATAATTGTGTGGGATCCAAAGGGCTTGGATAGCCTTCCCCCTTCAACTCTGCTACTTGAAGGCACACATTGCTTAGTTCAGGGTTTCTTCGCTCCACATCTGTAGCTCTCCCTGCATAAGTCCCATGGTCTTGGTATTTCCACAGCAATGGAGGCGCCACAATCACAGCACCATACAATGACTTTTCAGGAGTCTTTCGTAGGGACTTGACCCTTGCCACACATTACCCATCTTCTAAGTCACCCACAGAAACGCTGCTTACAACACTACCAAATTCTGCTGCCGTCTTAAGACGTAATTGGCCGCCTTGGCCCCAGCTGTGTCAGCATCTGTGGGCTGGCCCAGGAAGAAGTCTTTGATAGACAGTCACTTTTGAGAAGCAGGAAAGTCCTCTACCTTGGGCTTTTCTGCCTGTGATGAGTTTGAACCTTCTCCAGATGGTCCTCCATTGCGGGCTAGAGTCTCATCTTCTATGCTTCTACTGCAGTGAAGCAGGCTGCCCTATAATTTGCAAACATAATGAGTAGCCAGGTAAGCTAGTGCTACAGAGCAAATTCAGGTAAGAGCTAGAGGAACAAGGAGTTTGCTGTGCTTGTCAGAAACTACATTCATAACATCTCACCAACATGACTGCCAGAACATAACCTGAGCAAGGACAAGACAATAGACGTGATGAAGTGGACGGAGAAAGCCTCAACCTCATGCAAAGCGTTTGGTTGGAGCATCTGGCTTGCCACTGCAAGTTCTGGGAAGCCCCATCTCTCTCTCTCTCTGTTTCTCTGTCTCTCTCTCTGTCTCTCTGTCTCTCTTTCTCTCTGTCTCTCTGTCTCTCTGTCTCTCTGTCTCTCTGTCTCTCTGTCTCTCTTTCTCTCTGTCTCTCTGTCTCTCTGTCTCTCTGTCTCTCTTTCTCTCTGTCTCTCTGTCTCTCTGTCTCTCTTCTCTCGTCTCTCTCTTTCTCTCTGTCTCTCTTCTGTCTCGTCTCTCTCTCTCGTCTCTCTGTCTCTCTGTCTCTCTTTCTCTCTGTCTCTCTGTCTCTCTGTCTCTCTGTCTCTCTTTCTCTCTGTCTCTCTGTCTCTCTGTCTCTCTGTCTCTCTTTTCTGTCTCTCTGTCTCTCTTTCTCTCTGTCTCTCTGTCTCTCTGTCTCTCTTTCTCTCTGTCTCTCTGTCTCTCTGTCTCTCTCTCTCTCTGTCTCTCTTCCCTCTCTCCCTCCTTCCCTCCTTCCCTCTCTCTCTCTCTTCCTCCAAACCCCACCCTTTGAACAAAGGAAAGACACCTACAGCCCGGTTCCATGTTCTGGTCTATTACAGGCCCCACCTCCACCCCTCTTGTGGCCCTGCTGTCCAAGTTCCCACCTAAGGGCTCACTTCTGACCATGCTTGGGTACAAACTCAGTGTATGGTGGGCACACCATCACGCCTCACCTACAGTCTATAAAACTCTCCTGCCCTGGCTCAGATGCACTACTCCAGGCTCAATCTCTGAGACCAGCAAACCCACCCAGGTGCTGCTTTGCTCAATATTTCTGTTATGCTTTTTAAAAATTCTGTTTGATCTGGCTCACAGGGTCGGGAGAGACACTTATTATAGCAAAGGGCAGAAAACCTATTATAAAGAACAACAGGTAATTAAAAGAATTTTGAGAACTCCCAAAATAGTCTTCCCCAGTGAAGGGCATCCTATCTGGTCATCCAATGCCAAATGGTCAGCTAGGAAAACAATTAAAGAAAAAACAGCCATGAATTTGAAAGAGGGTTTGTATCCCAGGCAGTAAATGGAAAGGCAGAAATGATGTGATTAAAACAAAATCTGAAAAAATTGTTGGAAAAGTGAAAAAAAATTGCATGTACACTAATTGTTTCTAAGGGGGGATGAAGAATGGAGAGTTAAGAAGGAAAAAAGGAAGAAAGGAGGGAAGAAAGGAGGAAGGGAGGGAGGGAGGGAAGGAAGGAAGGAAGGTAGACTTTTAAAAACATTGAGAAATATGGCAAAAGTCTGTAGTGGAAACAAGAAAGAGAGAAAGAAAGAAAGAAAGAAAGAAAGAAAGAAAGAAAGAAAGAAAGAAAGAAAGAAAGGAAGGAAGAAAGAAAGAAAGAAAGAAAGAGAAAAGGAACAGCCCAGGGAGCTGGAAGGAGTGGCAATCATCTCAATACTCACCTTTCAGGCACGTCTTTTGCATTTGAAGGTGTTTGTGCCCCTCAAACATGGAAGGAAAGAGTTTACTGAGCACACAGGTCCTGTACTGAGTCCCGGCATCTGAAGGTCTAAGCTCAGTCAAGGGCTGATTGGATTGTGTTGGACAATTCTCTAGAAGCCAGGTGAAGTAGAGGGAGGCATGGCAGAGCTGAAGTTACCCTCCAGCTTAACTTCTTCCCAGCCGTGTGGCTGTGCATGAAGGAATTCCCTCACTCCTCTGTTTCTCTATCACTTAGCAAGAAAATGCTTTAGATCAAGGCTTACCGAATTCGAGGACATTCAGAACTCGTATCAGGGTTGGGAATCTTGGGAAAGTGTAATCTGAAGGTTTTCACACAGTCCTGGCATTCCTGGATTCTCCATCCTGTAGACTCCTGGTGACAATCTCTTAGGGTAAGTGTCCTTAGGGGACATGTTCCGGTGAGGTGGAGCATGTCCTCTGTCAGGATAGCAGTTTCAGAATCTGGAAAGGCGTGTTTGGTGCTGGTCATAGAGAGGCGGGTGGCAGAGTGTAGAGCCCTGCAGAGACCACGTGCGGCATTCTCCTCAGTGGAGGAATAGGAAGCTGCTTTCCACCCGGAAGGCGGGGAGGGGATGTTGCTCATGACCTGGGGACTTTGAGTCCCCCAAGATGGTTTTCCCCTCTCTAGACCTTTATCTTAGCTTTGCTTCTCAGCCGGTAGAACCCATCCTTAGGGGAGATGTCACATGTACTTTACAGCCTGCTGACTTCTAGCTTTGCTGCTCAGAGGCCTCACCAGATCCCAGGCCCTTAAGCAGTGGAATCCACCTTCACGGACACACGCACTTTGTAAAAGACGTAGCCATTCCTTAAGCTTCATTGTACACATAGGGTGATTGATGCAAGCACCCCCCCCCCAAATTACACTGTACTTCGATATATCTCGATACACTGGCTGTGTGTCTGACTCCAGAAGTATGAACCATGAACCAGCGCCCACCAGGACTGTTTCTCTGCTGGCCATGACACTCACGGGGACTCCCACAGGGGAGTGTTTGCAAGTAAGTGCTCAGAGTTTAGTAGGGAAAAGAAAGCCCAGCGAAGGAGCCAGAGGCAGTGGTACCCACTAAGCGGGTTGCATGTCTGGGGCAGAGGCAGTGGTACCCACTAAGCGGGTTGCATGTCTGGGGCAGAGGCAGTGGTACCCACTAAGCGGGTTGCATGTCTGGGGCAGAGGCAGTGGTACCCACTAAGCGGGTTGCATGTCTGGGGCAGAGGCAGTGGTACCCACTAAGCGGGTTGCATGTCTGGGGCAGAGGCAGTGGTACCCACTAAGCGGGTTGCATGTCTGGGGCAGACACAAAGACCAAGGGCAAGTGTCTTGGCTGAAAGGAAGGGCTGGCAGGCGTAAGGAAAAAGCTCACAGGAACAGCAGCCCTCAGCCTCATCCCCAGGACATGGAACAGTCCGGCAAAGGGAACTGCCCTGAGGAAGAAGGAGAAGCATTCGAGAAGCAAAGAGGTGTGGGGGCCGCACCCTCGGTGACTGGGGCATGGAGGGTAGGGGAGCGAGGCGGGCACAGCGGTGTCTGCTCATGTGGCGGGAGACTGTCACGTCCACAATGAAGGTTCCGTCTTTTATGAGTGAATTACAGGCAGGTCTTTTAACTGCTGCGGGTGGGAATGCCAGGCTTCCCAGAAGTGTACAGCTGATGAGTAACGGAGCGTGGACTTTGCACCGGGGACCATTGGTGCAGCTACGGCGTAGATTAGGTGTCATAGCAAAAGGCTGTGGCTGTGGGTTAAAACCTATGAACAGTTTCAGAAGACAAGAGGAAATTCACTAGGTTGAGCAAGTGAAGGAGGGTGGGGAGTGGGACATGTCTGCAGTGTTCTATGCCCTTTTTAATGCCAGCCTGTTTCAGAGGGGAGGAGTTGACATTTCAAGATTGCATTTATCAATGCTGAGACTCTGAACCTCCGAAGTTACACGTGAAGTCTGTTTATCCTCTCCCGTGAAGGCTGTTAACCAGGCAAACCTGCTGTCCTTTAAACAGGAAACTTAACTGCTGAAGTAACGAGCTACCACGGTGGCTGTAACCAGGAGGCTATCAGGAGCCTAGTCATCAACACCATCAGACCTGAGCAGGCCACACTGACCTGAGCAAGCGAGACAGCTTTCTGGCTACCCAGGCAGCAACCCCAGGTCTCTCTGTGGCTGTCAAGGCAGCATCAATCTTCAGTTGCCAAACCCAGGAGACCTGACAGACTTTTCTGTGGAGTAGGAATGCGGAGATGTCATGCCACCTTCTCATGGCACAGCGGGGCAATCAGGGGCCCAGCGTTTTGTTTTTCACAGTTTTGACAGGGTCTTGGCAGCAGTTTTGAAGCAAGCTCCAGGTGGAACTTCTGTGGCCACCCACAGCTTCCTTGGAGATGACACAGGGGTGCCGCCAGGAGCTGCCATGCCTCAAATGAGAGGCATTTGATTAAAATGTGGTATTCTCATATTTGTGGAGCATTTGAGGATCAGGGGATCGTTATGTGTTGGGTATAAGCAGCTTAGTATCTGTAGAAGGCAAAGCCCAGCTTTCACATTGTAAACAATTTACCTCAGTGAACCAGCATTGTCTTAAATCTGATCTTTCACAACCCTTGCTTTCAGAATGGGAATTATCATATATAAATACATCCTAACCTAAAATACATTAGAGATCTACTGTCTCCTTGGTGGTTTCACTCCATGTGGTCATCTTTATTTAAGACGGCAGTGAAGTCATATGACCTCCCCCCTTCCTCAAAGTGGTGTCTGCCTGCTTGCTGTACTCAATGCTGGCCGCCCACGTGGTGTTCAGAGCAGTTCCAATTTGGAGTAACCAGGTTAAAGTTAACCTTTGCTACAGATTTTAACCATATTCAATCTCTCTGCTGTGCTTTTCTTTTTTCTTTAACAAGATAGAACAGCGTAAAATAACCATCTCTGTCACTGCATCAAACTCAGGGCTAGAAAAACAGCATGAGAGATTCTGAGACTGTGCAGCTAGTTGTAATAACAGATGAGCTATGACCAAAACACTTGGAACAGGCAAACCCAGGCATCCAAGAGTAGTTAAGATCTAGCATGAAGTGGCCACATTCATTCACACCTTTCCATCCATAGGCACGAAAAATAGACAGGACTCTTTAACAGAAAGAGGAAAAAACCTTTTCCAGGAGACCCACGTCAGATGACCAACTTACAAGTCCTAAAATAAGAGTCTACACTATAAAGCAGCAAGTAAGACACCGTAAGAATAAAAGATGTTTCCTAGCCACGGTGTGGACGCAGTGTGGCCGAACACAGCTCCTACGGGGTCAGCCTGCTGCAGGTGGCCTGGCATTGTCAGTGATGGTGCTGGGCTCACAAGTCCTTGGCCTGAAGGTCAGCGGAGAAGCGTCGTGAGCGCAGGGAAGATGGAAATCAGAGTAGCTGTGTAGGCTGTCTAAGACTGAAAGGAATCCTGAATGTGTGATCTGGGACAGCAACTGGAGGATTGGGAGATTTTTAAGAGTGAGGAAGATGCAGCAGAGATTATCCAAGGAGAACGGATCCGTTATGGGTGAAGCTCGAAGCCGCAGAGCAGGATTAGTTGTGGGAAGAATCCCAGACCACACGTTGGCAACGAGAGAGGCAGGCAGGCAGGACAGGGAAGGTGGAGGGGCAGGAGCACAATGCCCAAATACTCTGGGTAAGGGGCCTCAAGTTGTCTAACGGTGTGAGACAGCCCCAATTTGGGTAGATGCTGCAATGACTGGGGATTGGATTTAGAGTCAATGCTGCCCAGTTCCAAGCCTGTGCTGGAGAATGAAGACTAAGGTGCAGGGCATCCCCTGTGATAGCCTGGGTCCAAAAAGAAGAAGAAGAAGAAGAAGAAGAAGAAGAAGAAGAAGAAGAAGAAGAAGAAGAAGAAGAAGAAGAAGAAGAAGAAGAAGAAGAAGAAGAAGAAGAGGGTTGTACCCTTGATCAGAACATCTTTTGAAGAAGGGGTCACTTGGCACAATGGTGGTCTTTATTCCAGTGTCATTGTTCTGGTTCCTGGTTGGGGTCCAGGTGCAGCAGCTTCTCTGTCACGGTACCGGGTAATTCGGGAAGAGTCCTGGACCCCTAGAGGCACTTACTTGGGATTGGCAACTTACTAGGCCAAAAGCTGCTCCAGTCTGGTAGAGGCTACTGGCCTCTTGGGCAAAGGACTGCCCTACCCTACCGCTGACCTGGCATATGCTGTCCTAAGTGGGCTTGCAGGAGAGAAACTTAAAGAAGACGGCTGAAGTTTGCCAAGACAGAGTAAGACGGTTTTTCAATTTTTCTGAGATGGTCCATCTGACACTTTAGGCCTTAGCAAAGTTGGTCGCCCCTTGGTGTAAATTAAGCAGTTTCAATAGGCAAAACAATTCTTTCTCCATATTGTGAATCAGTAACTATGTTGAGTGGTTCCATAAAATCTGTGAATACCATGAGAATAGCATACAATTCTGAGTTTTGGACAGAGTCATAATGGCTTTTAGTGACTTTATTTAAAGTTTCTGACTCACAGCTTGCCTTTCTTGATTCATTTGTATCAGGATAAAATGTAGGGTCTCCATATATTGGTTCTCCCCATACAGTGTGAGGGAGGATCCAGTTAGTTCTCTCGCTTTTGGGATATTTGTTTTTAATCTCTCTCTAAAAAGGTTCCTGTAGGCTCTTTGCCAAGGTTCACTTTCTGCCTGTAATTTGTCATTTTCATCAGTAATAAAAGGAACTACAACTCATGCTTGCTTTATTCCTACTAATTGATGAAGCCTCAATTTTCCTTTTGGAATCAAGTCAAAGACCTTTTCCACGCAAGTTTTAAATTTTTTACTCTGTTTATGTGGTAAAAGATCCATTATAAGATAATTATCTTCCCTCTACATTAAAATTCCTGTAGGGGGATGTTTAGAGGGTAATATGACTAGAATGCTTCAGATTAGCATGATTCACATGTGCATTATGTAATGTCTTTTCCATCAAAGCTAATTATTTCTCAGCTTCTACTGGTAATTCTCTTGGACTATTTAAGTATTTGTCACCATCTAAGGTCTTGAACAAATTATTCAGTTCATTTTTTTCTATTGCAATAGTGGGCTTTAGATAGCAAATGTCTCCAAGCAATCTCTGAAAGCCATTAAGAGTCAGCAATTGGTCTCTCCTAATTTGCACATTTTGAGGTCTCATTTTCTGTAGGCCTGTACACGCTTGCCCTCGCCAGCAAGGAAGACGCGACTCCGGGTAGATCTTCTTCTTGTAGTTTTAATCAGGATCCTTTAAACATGTTGCTTCTGGCCCGCAGGGAGAGAGAGAGAGAGAGAGAGAGAGAGAGAGAGAGAGAGAGAGAGAGAGAGAGAGAGAGAGAGAGAGAGAGAGAGAGAGAGAGAGAGGGGACCCCTGCACAGGCTTAAATACCCTTGAGCTAACCAACCCCAGTGAGCCACGTGGACCCTGCAGATAGGCTACTCTAATGCAGAAGCAGACAGGCTGAACAGACTCAACCAACCAAGGGCTTGTTTACCCAGAGAGTCTTCACCAGCGGGAAGGTGTAAGGTAGAAACCAGCACCACTTTAAGGCGTGGCACTACACGGCTCTCTACATAGGCCTATTTTATATCCTTAATAATAAATAGAATCTCCTCTTTGTATGTTTTCAGGAGCAAGTTGTAATCCCCAACAAAGCAAAGTTTTCTTTCCTTCTTCAAACATTCTTTATAAAGTACTACATTTGAGTCAGCTAGTAAAATACTGTTAATGTGATGGTAAACTATAGATTGAGGAAATTGTTTATGTATTATTTCCAGTGTCTGAATTACAAAATATTGGCACAGACTGGAACTATTTAACATTTATTGTGTGAGAACCTCCCATGGATACTCTTAGCAGGCTGAGAATTATTGTAAGTAGGCACTGCGAAGACAAAATGTTCTGTCTTTTTCTCATAAAGGTATAGTGAAAAATCAGTCTTTTAAATCAATTACTACAAGAGATCATCCTTTAGGTAATAGAGAAGGCAAAGGAACTCCAGACTGTACAGAGCCCACTGGTTAAAACACCTCATTAACAGCTTTTAGATCTGTTACCATTCCATTCAAAACACTTGTTTTGAACAACAAACACAGCAGAATTCCAATGTCGGGTTGATTCTTCAGTATGCTGAGCGTTTAGCTGCTTCTGTACTAAGGCCTGCAGCTTCATTGTTGTTAAAGCCATTGAACAACCCATACAGGTTTGTCTGTCAGCTATTTTAAAGGTAGCTGTTGGTGCCTTTGAAAGATTAGCAGCCATTTTGTACAACCTGAATAGCTGGTGACTCTTCTTTATAATACTAATATTTTCCCCAGCAACATACATTACTTTATTGTTTGTTTCTGAGATTGAAGAAACGTCAACCTGAGTATTCCATTGCCATAACAAATCATGTCCCCATAAGTTCATTGCTATGTTAGCCATATATGGCTTAAATTTTCCTCTCTGTCCTTCTTTTCCTACACATCCATTCCATCTCATGCTCTGTTTTACCTGAAATAAAGTTCCAATCCCTAATAGCTGAACATTTACCTCCTGAAGAGTCTAATTTGGATGTCAAGATCCTGGTGAAATTATTGTGACATCCACACCTGTGTCTACAAGGCCTTCAGTGATAATGCCATTTATCCGCATTTTTTAATTTTAGTCTTTGTTCATTTATAGAAGTTTGCCAAAATATTTGCTTTATGATTTCTCCTGAATTTCCTTGTGCTCTTTTCTATAGCTGTTCTATCTTCCAGAGCAGGATGGTTTCTTATAATAGGCATTAGGTTCTTTTAATTGCTCTGGAAAGGAGTTTCCTCCACTGTTACAGGAAATGACTGAACTGAATCTGGCATGGGGCTCGTGAGAGAACTATCAAGTCATTTCCAAGGAGCAAAGGGTTACCTAGCCTGTACTGTGTAAACTTACATTTATTTGTTCAGTTCCTGCCTTCTGCATAATCAAGAAGGGAGGGGCACTCTGTTTGAATACTTCTTAGAAAAAAGCATTATTTCTAGGGATGCCCTGCCTACAACCCCTTTTTAAGTGACCTTGTTTGCCATAATTGAAACACTTGCCATTTCAATTTTTCTTCAAACCTCAGGAGATCACCTCTTCTATCCATGCATCATCATGGTCATGATATTCAGTATTGAATGTATCTCTGATCCTTTCCTCCAATTACTCTTTTTGTACTGTGCACTAGTATTTTCAAAAGCCAGTGATTCAATTATTATTTATCTAGCTTCTGAATCTGGCACCATTCTCTTTACTGCTGAAATCAGTCCTTGTAAGAAATCCATGAAGGTTTCCTTTAGGCTCTGTGCAACTTTAGTAACTTACTCAATTTCCTTTCCTGCTTCTCCAATTCTATTTGAAGCATTCAAAGCTTCCGTGTGGCATAATAGCAGGGTGTGGTCATCATACAGAGATCAACTTTGTACACCAGTATAATCTTCCTCTCCAAGAAGTTGGTCTTGGGAGATTTCCACATCTCTAGCCCTACGTCATTGTTCAATAGTCTTAGCCTCATCTTTCCACCAGGTCTTTCATTGTGATTGAGGACCTGGATCTAAGAGAGCTCTAACCAAGTCTCTCTAGTCTCTAGGAATAAGTCTATTACTAGTTGACCATGAGTTTACTGCTTTGCAAAAGGTAAATGTATGCCATATGAGACTACCACTTCCTTGAATCTCCTTAAATTTAACATTTCCACAGAAGTCCATTAACTCTTGTACAGCCTTGGGGATATCTGTCCTTCGGCATTTGTTCCCATAAGGTGAGTGGATAAATTAAAGTTGGTTGTTTGAAAACCTTAGGCTGTTCCTCTCTAACCTTATAATGCAACTCTAGAAATTTGTTCTCCATTAAACTCCTCTGTCTTGATCTGAATATCTCTATGACCTGTTTTATTAAATTTTTTTTAAACTTGTATCCTAGCACTCATACTGACCAACTATTTGGTGATAAAACTGATGTTTACATAAATCCCATCTGAATTAGTTGTCTCTTCGTTTAATTGTTGCGTTCTCAAACTGTCCAACATATTTTCATATAGAGACCCAGGTCCCTCCATTGTAATAGTGTTTCCCATGTTTTAATGTGGGGAAACTCTCTTCTAACCAACTCCTGCCTTTAAGAATTCCCACTGTGTAGCACTCCTGGGCGAAGAACACAGGCGGTGTACAGCCTGGCTGAGGACAGCTGCCGCTTCTAGTGTGTAGCCTTATGCTGAGAGTGGCAGTCCCAAGGAGACGGGGTGCAGCGACAGCTTGCAAGGGGGGGGGGAGAGAGAGAGAGAGAGAGAGAGAGAGAGAGAGAGAGAGAGAGAGAGAGAGAGAGAGAGAGAGAGAGCTATCTGGAAAACACACTTGTGACTCTGTAGAAAAACTGAGCAGCATGAAGGCTGAGCCATTCGGTCTAGGGCAGTTAGTCCTGTGGTGTTTGGAGCCAGATGCTACTGGAGTTTGGGTGGCAGTTGGAGACTGTTTTAGGGAGGCCACACAGGAAAGTCCCAAACTCGCTCACGGGCATGGGAAAAGAAAGAGAGAAAAACCAGTCTGGACAGTGACTCTGGTAGGCACCCCACGTGCAGCTCTGGCCTATGCAGTGGCTGCAAATCCACAGGCAGGTGGCATTGTCGTGAACCCGTGCTTTTAAGTGGGCCACCAATATGTAGCGTGAGTTCTAATGGTTCTTAATAAATAAAGTGCAGTTTCAGACATGTGGGGAAGTGCTGAGAGGTAAAGGGAGGCGAAGGGGCAAAACCACAGCCACCTAACCTTCTCGGCTTCCTAGCTGAAAAGAGACCGAGCGCCTGTCTTATCATCTCCTCTGCCCAGCCATATCCCTTCCTATCTGCCTGCGAAGATCTCCAGACCTCTATCTTTAGACTGTGGTTAGCTCTACCCTCTGATCTTCTGGCAAGCTTTATTTGCGATACAAACAAGATATCACCACATACATAATACTACTTGTTAAAAATACATGTGCATACTAGTAAACAGCACGCGTGTATGTGTGTCTACACATGTTCAAACACACACAAGTATGTCCATTGTTATGTGCATGACATGTGTAGTTCTTGTACGCATGAACAGACTTTTCGTGGGCACGCTCTTATTTCACGGGGACGGTGAGTCGCCGTAAGGACAACAGTGCATAGGGCTTTGCAGTTGCTCAGCTCTCACTAATGTTTGCTCGCTTAAATCGCACCTCTGCCTCGCCCACAGGATGCTCTATTATTGACCATTGCTCATAGGAGTTAATGTTTATACGCGACAGTAAAGAAGTCAATTACTGGTGTATGGTCAGCATCTGTGAGGAAGTAGCTCCCTATAAAACAGCGAACGGTGAGTGACTTGGTAGGCAAAACTGCTGTGGCTAGCCGTGCAAAAGGAACCCCACTGCCTTCATAAGCGCCTGCAATATGAGCCAGAAAGAGTGTATTAAAACTAAGAAGAAGACGATAATAAAAGGTGAGTGCTAGGCTGGGCACTGAGGTGTAGGCTACAGGACTGGAGGTCTGGCTCCACTGTCAGCTGCTCGTTCAAGATCTGATGTTGAGGTCAGAGGAGAGGTTCAGGCTATTGCAAACTGGATAGAGTAGAGGTTGCTGTCTGTTTGGTCTCTTGCCACTTGTGCTATTACTGACCAGTTGAAATTATCCCAGAAGAGTGGACATGGTGCTGGTCGGTGTGGATCTAATGGAAAATTCAGTGCATGACCTAGTACACACACACATTTTTAAAGATTGTATTTCGTGTGTGTGTGTGTGTGTGTGTGTGTGTGTGTGTGTGTGTGTGTGTGTGTGTGTGCAGTGCCTGAGCAAGCCAGAAGACAGTGTTTTGATGCCCTGGAGCTGGAGTTCCAGGCACTTGCCAGCCACTTGATACAGATGCTGGAAACCACACTTAAGTCCTCCGCAAGAGCAGCACCTGTGCTTAACTGCTGAGCTATCCTTCCAGCCCCAAGTTCACATTTTCATTCATTCATTCATTCGTTCATTCGTCCATCCATCCATCCTTTCAGCAAAAACTGGCGAAAGAACAAAGCTGAAATATAGATCAGGGAGACAGAGTACGGTGAGCCATAACCCTAGAACCACAATTTAGAGACAGGCGTGCTCCCTAAAATATATGACTGACTCTACAGCAGGCACTGCTATGCTTTGGGGCCTCTTTTAATCATCATGCTAACGCTCCGAGTTATCACTGTTATTTTACCGTTTTATTATTGAGATAACTAAAGCCAAGGACGGGGAAATACCTGTGACCAAGGCCGTATTTTAGGGAGTGTTTGCATTTGAGTTAGAAGCAGGTGCTGGGTCCCAGGAACCCATTTTAACTTCTTCCACCTGCCAGGATAGAGAAGGCTGAGCCCGGGCCCCGGGGATGTGTTCAAGAAAGAGGGAACCCTTATGAGCAGAGGGTGCAGTGTGACAAGGGAAGGTGCCAGGAGGGAAAAAATCGAAACAGCAAGGGCAGGGAAAGGAGGAGTTCTGGGTCTGCCTAGGACTCAGCCTCTTCTGCAGGCAATCACACCGTAGCATCTCAACTAAGAAAGGGTCCTTGATCCTGCTGTCAACCTGTGTGCTTCCCACGAACTTCCACTCACATAAAACACAGGCATTCTCTGAAGTCTGCAAAGCTCTGTGACAGGGAGGGGGCTTTCAGCAGTATCTTACCGAGAGCCTAAACCCAGAGGTCACAGGATGCCTGGGTGAGCTCAGGTGCGCCTGGGACAGCCCTGCTTCCTGCATGTTGTCCTGGCCCAATTACAAAATAGCTGCCTCATCACTTCGGGGGTAATTTGATTTGGAAGATGAACTTTCTGGGCCGTCTGCTGGAGGATATAGTGTTCCCATTCCAATATCCAAGCCACCAAAGGAGGAGGGAATGGGGCAGGAGAGTAATTTACAGGCAGAGAGCCACAGAGGGAAGAGTGCTCTGGCCACAGGATGGTCCTTACATTAAATGATTTGGTGGCTGGGGATGCAGTTCAACTATAGAGCTCTCGTACAACATAAGCCAGGCACAGTGTCACGTGGCGGGAATCCTGGCACCGGGAGGTACAGACAGGAGAATGAGAATTTTAAGGCATTGTCAACTATCTAGTGATTTTGTCATCTGCATGAGGTCCTGTGTTTAAAACAAAATTACCTGGAAAGGTATCAGCAGGCCTTCCCTGTCAGAAGTCAAAGGCCTTGCTTACCCAATAGATCTGCAATGAGAGTGTGAGGTCCCCGAGTTGAATGCTCTCCCGACCGTTTTCTTTTCTTTTTTTTTTTTATGTACCATTATATTACAGAGAAAGTTGAGGCGCCGAGACCCTCTAAGTGTGCTCCAGATACCTCAAAGCCATCAGTTCAGCCTCACGGTGCTACTAAAAAGACACTCACTAAGAAAAATATCACTATCGAGAAGAAGGTATGTGGCATCTCTTCCAGGAACTCCCTGCTTCTGGCACAGCTGCTGGGGCCCGGCTCACCACCTCAGTGCTCTCATGTCACAGACACCGTGTCTCCGTTGCCACCTCTCTGCTCCGAAGAGAGATGTTCTCATTGTCTCGGGGATCACAAGGCATCTGGGCTCTCACTGTGGACAGGGTGGGGGAAATGGCCACAGAGTAGGATCCTCAGTCACAGGGTCTCCCAGGCACATTGCTCCTGGCTCCCAGACTCCTCCAAGGAGAGCCAGGAACTGGGGCAAATCCGTGTCAGTGAAAACCTTTATCTCTGCCAGGGCAGCTTTATCTGCTCAGGGTGGGGGTTCCACGAGGCAAAGCCAGCCGGCCGTGGCTGTGTGAGTGGTGACAGGTCATAGCAGAGAGATCCCGGTGCTGGGCGTCCTGTCATCTGCGAAGCCTGTGCAGCCCAGGATGGTCGGTGGCCTGTGTATCTGTTCTCTCTGCTCCCGCCTTTCCTGGCAACCTTGTGTCTTAGGAACAGCAGGAGTCTCTTTGCCTCTTTAGATTGCTCTTATTTCTGCTTCTTCGCCTACAGAATTCCAAGTCAAAGTGAGGAATGTGGCATCATTCATTCATCCTTTTAGCAAAAACTGGCGAAAGAACAAAGCTGAAATATAGATCAGGGAGACAGAGTACGGTGAGCCATAACCCTAGAACCACAATTTAGAGACAGGCGTGCCCCCTAAAATGTATGACTGACTCTACAGCAGGCACGCTATGCTTTGGGGCCTCTTTTAATCATCATGCTAACGCTCCGAGTTATCACTGTTATTTTACCGTTTTATTATTGAGGTAACTAAAGCCAAGGACGGGGAAATACCTGTGACCAAGGTCGTATTTTAGGGAGTGTTTGCATTTGAGTTAGAAGCAGGTGCTGGGTCCCAGGAACCCGTTTTAACTTCTTCCACCTGCCAGGATAGAGAAGGCTGAGCCCGGGCCCCCGGGCAGCCCGGGGCAGTGGGTAGTGATGTGTTTAAGAAAGAGGGACCTCTTACGAGCAGAGGACTCATGGCAAAAGGTGGGTTGTCAAGTGTTTTCTGTAGGCCTTTTCCAAGGGCCCTTTGCAGAGGCAGATTTTTAAGCTTGGCCAATGTCTCTGGCACTGCTTCCGGTTACTTCCTTATTTATTTATTCCCTCATTCTTTTTCGTTTATTTTGAGCCTTCATCTTGCCATGTATCCCTAGTGGTCTCAAACTCAGCATCTTTCTGCTCCTGCCTCCTGAGAGCCGGGATTACAGGTCTGGAACACTGTGCCCAGCCTAGGCCAGAGAACTGGGATTGTTCTTGTTCTTAGTCTTTGTTTGGGAGTACTCAAGTATGCTCTGCTCATTTCTAGATGACATCCCATGTGCTTAAATGCTAAAAAAAGGAGTCCAGAAAGTTTCTTCAGTCCACAGGTTCACCCCCTGTCTACTGAGTGCCACAAAATTGTGTGTCCAGGGATTGATAGTTGAGAGTATAAAGACAGAGCATGTGCACTGTTTCCATCTGATGCCCTGTGTGGCAATCAAGTTCAGAGCAAGGTCTTCTTCATCACAGGACAGTGAGGATTTACACTCAGAACATCTGAAGCCATCCTGTTCAGACCAAACCAAGGCCAAATTATCAGGGTGATTTTCTGACAGACAGAATTCTGTCTGGTGTCTCCCAGCTCCAGTCAGCCACTCCCACCCCCTCAGCCTCTCCTCGCCCACTCCCTGCCTCTTCCCCATCCCAACAGCACCTAAGCGGGATGGAGTGAGAAGTACTTGGTGCACTGAGACCCAGGTCAGGATGTTCAGAGCACAGCTTGCCTTTCCTGTCTCTGCTGGGGTGGGGCCACAAACCATTCAATCCAGAGATGTCCCCAGACTTCACTCCCTCTGCAGACCTCCTACCCGGGAGGCCCAGTGCCTCCTGCAGCCGTCTTCCCATCAGTGCAAAACGTCCACAAGGGAGGTTTGTTTGAGCAAAAGCTGGGCTCTGCCAATGTCAGAGTGTGGCCACAGCCTTGCCCTCTGCCTCAGCGCTAGCCAACAAGCCACAGAGGCTGCCACCTTCCACAGCTCAGGTGCCTAACGAATGCCTCTGCCCAGGTAGCATTAATGTGGAGTCCCACCACTGTCAAGTTCATTGCAGCCACCAGGCTCTGGGTTTCCAATCCCAGGCAGTCATCCTCCATGCCCCGAGGTCAGCTGTATCCTGTCCACAGTTTGCTGGATTATGCACAGACTTCCTCCCATAGCCCTATCTCCCAGCTCTTCTTTGTACCCAGATGCGCTTTAGAGTAGGCAGAACCCTGTGGGTGGAGGCATCATCATTTGCTCAAGTGGGACCTCCTTCACCTGGGAGAGGAGGACTTCAACCATGGAGCCAATGTGTGGTTCCAGGTCTCATCCCTCACACAGCAGAGCAGGGTAGCAGACAGGAGCCATCCTGCATTAGCCTCGGTCTGTCATCTGATTCAACGCATCACACAAATCCTCCTGTCCTGTGGGAGAGAGGTAGACAATGGATTTCATAACCAGGGCTTCCAAAATCATCCACCTGGGAAGGGTAGACCAGAGGGCTGGAGAGATGGCTCAGAGGTTAGGAGTACATGTGTTCTCATTGATGCAGGAAATTACTCCAGACTTCCAGGCACTCCGTGTGAGTAAGAGAGATGGCAAAGACCCGGTGTGGTGTTTGAGGGGAAAGGTGTAAAAGGAAAGAAAATAGGCATTTGGGGGAGGGCTGTTTTACATGCTCACATATCTGGGGCCACCTGGGGCAACAGCTTCATTTGATTTATAGTCAACATCAGGTGGACATTTCATTATTTCTTTTCTCACTTTCAGACCATGACTTCAAGAGGATCAGCACAAGGCTTTAAATAACTCTCCACGGCATATTTCATTATGTAAAATTAGTAAAGAGAGTTTTATTTTGAAACATATCTTCTTTATGGCTTCCCAGTGATGATACTTTTTTCTGAATGTGTGTGTGTGTGTATGTGTGTGTATATGTGTGTGTGTATGTGTGTGTATGTGTGTATATGTGTGTATGTGTGTGTATATGTGTGTATATATGTGTGTATGTGTGTATGTGTGTGTTATGTGTGTGTATGTGTGTGTATGTGTGTGTATGTGTGTGTATGTGTGTGTGTGTATGTGTGTGTATGTGTATGTATGTGTGTGTATGTGTGTGTATATGTGTGTATGTGTGTGTGTATGTGTGTGTATGTATGTGGGTGTGCATATGTGTGTGTATGTGTGTATATGTATGTGTGTGTATGTATATGTGTGTGTTATGTATATGTGTGTGTATGTGTGTGTATGTATATGTGAGTGTGTATGTATGTGTATGTGTATATGTGTGTGTGTATGTGTGTGTGTATGTGTGTGTGTATGTGTGTGTATATGTGTGTATGTGTGTATATGTATGTGTGTGTATATGTATGTGTGTGTATGTGTGTGTGTGTATGTATATATGTGTGTGTGTGTGTAAGTGTGTATGTGTGTGTAAGAAGGTCAGGAGATGTTAGCAGATCCCCAGGCTCTGGAGTTTCAGACGCTTATGAGCTGCCCGACCTGGGTGCTTGGAGGTCAGACTCTGGTACTCTGGAAAAGCAGCTGTGACCCCAGACCCTCCTCTATGTGAATGCCCAGTGACAGATGCCAGATGAGGGAAGTGACTCAGATGGGTTCCCTCCACATTATTGGCGGAGCAGAATCGTTAAGGGGAGGAGTTCCCTCAACACTAATTTGTTCCAGCAAGCTACAGCTTATATGGGTTGATTTGAATTGTGTCCCCCTGAAGTGCTAACTCCCCACTCACACCCTTCTGTCTGAGAAACAAAATCACTGCCTACAATGGGATCACAATGCAGTGGGAAACACCAATTCGGTATGAAAACACCAATTCGGTATGGAAACACCAATTCGGTATGGCGGCTGTTGTTCTGTAAAGGGGAGAGGTGGAAACAGAGACTCTCCTGGCAAGTGTGCCGGAGGCCAGGCCAGGAGAGCAGTCTGGCACAGGGGTCTCGCTCAGAGGGAACTGGGCCCTGTCACACTGCATCGCACACTTCTAGCCCCCAGAACTGTGGCCCATAAGGTCTATTGCTTAGGTAGCCCAGGGTGCGGAACGATGACAATAACAGACGGTGGCTGCCAAAATGTACCAAATCCGCCCACACAGAGTCTTTAAGTGCTGGAGGTGGAGTGGGGCCGGAGTAGGCCCTGGTAAAGGTCCGCCCTCTTCGTGGTAGAGGTGACACTGTCACTTGTGACAGGTTATTCCTCACACACTCTACCACATCTGTGTCTCAACTCGCAACAAAATTCCATCCCTAAGGAGTGGCGTTCTCCCCACAGTATCCAATCTGCTTGCCCAACGCAAAAGCAGCCACAACGTACAAATGGATGGCTGAGTCTTAAGGAAGCTGTACTCATGGGCACTGAAATGTGAATTTATATATTTCACATGCCTTAAGATATTACGAATTTTGATATTCCATTCTGAGACAGTCTCGTGTAGCTCAGGCTGGACCTGAACTAACTTTGTAGTCAAGGCTGACCCTGAACTTCTGATCTCCCTGACACTACATCTTGAGTCTGCTGAACATTTACAGATGTCAAAACCATTCTTAGCTGACCAACTGCAGGAATAAGGGGCGGGCTGATTCAGCGGAGCTTAGGACGCCGGTCCCAGCAATGGGAGCCTCTCCTGTTTAGTTCGCCTGTGTTGTACATTCTTAGCAATAGATCAGCTTCCACGACCCCTCCCAGTTTAATCACCACCTCCTCCCAGTTTAATCACCACCCCCTCCCAGCTTGATAGTTGCAGGTGTCCTCGCCAGCTGTCTCCAGCTGCACCTGCCCAGCCCGCAGATGATGAGTTCCCTCCTGGCTGTACTCTCATTCCCAGAGCTGAAATGGAGCTTTGGGGAAAAGTGAGATCCATTATTTGTGGGTCTTAAGAAGACTGGGAGAAATAGTTTCTGTATTTCTGTAAGAGCTTGGAGCTACAGACAATAAAGATAATATACCAGTCACCAATTCCAGACTGCTGGAGAACTAAATAAAGAGATATGACATATTAGGAATACACTTGACAGCCAGGCATGCTGGCAGCGCTTGGGTGATGGAGAGGGAAGATTTCTCAGTTCAGGGTCATCCTTGGCTCTACAGGCTGAGCTACATGGGCTACATGAGACCCTGTCTCAAAAGAAATCAATAAAACCAAGAAAGAAAACAGAATAGAAATAGGTAAGATGGTAAATCGTTTAAAACATCAACAATTTTTTATATAAACCACAAGATCATAAAAAAAAAAAACACTTAGTAAGCTTGACTAAAAATTTCAAAGTTTCATATGAAATTTCTATACTGGGGAGAATACAATATGGCTTACATAATTAAAGCTAAGAGAATACAAACCTCACCCGATATCAATAGCAAGAAAAATCCAAATCAAGGCTGGAGAGATGGCTGAAAGTTTAAGCGCACTCTTCCAGAGGTCCTGAGTTCAATTCCCAGCAAGCACATGGTAGCTCACAAGCATCTGTAATGAGATCTGGTGCCCTCTTCTGGCATTCAGGCAGAACTCCATATACATAATAAATAAATTAAAAAAAAAAATCTAAATAGTTGCACGGGAGGGCGGAGGACCTTTAACAAGCAACTCACAACGTATGTTTATTTCACTGAAACTGTAAGGAGAAGGACATGTTAAGATGAAGTGCCCAAATACGAAAGAGCTAGCAAAAGTAGCACTGATCACTCCCACGGCTTTACGAGGGGATGGGAGGTTCCGGCTTCAGTGGTGGAGATACAGAAGTTAGTGAAGTCCGTGAAGGGCCCCACTTGACAGCACACCTTAACGTTGTGAAGTCCCTAGCACCTAACAAGCTCATTGGATGTCTTCTGGAAAGAGTGGCACATGGGTACAGAAAGCATAACGGATGTGGCAAGCACAGGCTGGGCATGGTTGTACAGTGTGTTGTAATGCCAGCACCTGGAATCACCTACCCTGTGATGGGAGATGTCATTCTGTAAATATGTTTCTCTTATTGGTTAATAAATAAAGCACTGTTGGCCAATAGGAAAGCAAGATAGGCGGGACCAGGAGACAAGGAGGATTCGGGAAGTAGTAGGGAGGAGATTCAAGACAGAGGACTGAGAAGAGTTCCAGACCCTCTCTCCTGTAAGATGAGACCACAGAAATACTAAGATTAATAGAAATGGGTTAATATTTAAGACAGAGCTAGCCAATAAGAAATATTAGTAACAGGTCAACAGCTTTATATCTAATACAGTGTCCCTGTGTGTTATTTGGGGCTGGCACGGCTCTGCGACCAGGCTGGTGAAAAAACTACTCTTAACAGGGGTGTGCTGCAGGACTGAGGGAAGAGCATAGGGGGACTGGGAAATGATCAGAATTAAGGTGCATGGTGTGAAATTTCCAAAGAATCAATCAAGAAGTTACATTAAAGAAAAAGGGTAGGTGGGGGGCAGAATTAGCAATGATGGAACTTTCCCGTAAGACAGACTTCCCTACTGCACTCTCCAATACTTCTTAGCCTGGTTCCAAGTGCACAGTCATGAAGACATATGTAAAATTTTCTTAGTTATTAAAAATCACATTTTACCCATTCCCCTGGTCTGTGTTGTTAAAAGTTTAAGCAATGACAGTCTGAAGTGTCCATAAAATGTTGCCATATGTTAGAATCACATGATAGGTTGGACTCTCCCAAACACACACACTCTACTGATATAAAAAATACCATTGGGAGGACCTGGAGCTGCCTTTGTGGGGCTGCAATCAGAACCAGCTGAGCCGCTCCAAGTTCGTACCTGAGTGGGGGTGTGTGGATGATAGAAAGACTAGCTATGGACAATAAGGAAAAGACAGAGAGACAGAATACAAGTCAGGAGGGCAGATCAGTCAATTCTGAAAAATGCCATGAGTTTATTTTTCATCACTCTTACATACCTTAACTAGAAAGGGGAGCACAGTATCGTGTCTGTGGAACAAACAGACTTTTCTTCCTCGCTTATTCTAAGGGTTCAGGAACCACACCTCAGCTCCAACTCCTTCTTCCCTAGCCTTGAGGATCAGTAGTCACACCTCAGGCTCAACTTCTCCTTTCCTAGTCTTGAGAGTCAGGAGAAGCCACATCTCAGGTTCAGGTCTGTTGTTATTTAGACTATGACAGCCAAATATCCTACTGTAGCTTCACCTTTGACCTTTAGGTCTTAAGACTTGCTGAGAACAGCTTTGAACTCTCTGTCCTTGTGTCAAGACAGAGTTCAGCCATCTTTATGGACACCAACAAGAGGGACGCCAAAGCTTCAGACCCTAAGCAGCACCAAGGGTCCCATGAGCCCCAGACCTGAGAGCAGTGTCAGAGGGAGGCCCCAGCCTCAGGCCCAGGAGTGAGGAGTGATCACCGGGTGAAGCAATAACAGTGCTTTCCAGCAGCAGCTTCCAAAAGCTACCGCAAAAAGTTCCTCTGGGAAGAGCACCTGTGTTGTCCCAGTCAGCACCCACTGCCATTTCTCGGGTGGAGAAACCCTGGAGAAACTTCAACCACTGGATCCTCGGCCCCAACAGTGGCCCCACCTGCACCTCAAGGAGAGACCACCTGAGCATTGGGCCCACTTCCACCAGGAGGAGCCGTCACCGGAAGCTCTGCTCTGCCTGTGCCGGAAGGAGAGGTCAATGGAGACACAGCCCCCAACTCTACCAATTGGAGAAAGAGAGGCCTCCTGAAGCCCAAGCTCCCCCCATACAGATTAGAGGAAGAGATGCGTAGACAGCAAGGGAAGGACATACTCAACAATACAAAGAGCAACACCACAGCACTAGAAACTACAGCAGCAAGGCCTGGACATCCCAACACAGATGAAGTAGAAGGAAATGACGTAAAAATAACTTTATGAGGATGACTGAGCCCTTAAAGAGGAAATGAAAAACTATCTTAAAGATATGGAGGAAAAGAAAGAAAAAAAAAAAAAAAAAGAGGAAGATATCAACAAGTCCCTTAAAGAAAAAGCAACCAAACAAGTGAAGGAAACGATTCAAGACATGAAATCTGAAATAGAGGCAATAAAGAAAACACAAACCGAGGAAATTCTGGAAATGGAAAATGTGGGTTCCTGATCAGGAACCACAAATGCAAGCATAAACAACAAGAGATGAAAGAGGGAGATAATTTGGAGGAAGTAGACTCACCAGTCAAAGAAAAATTTAAATCCAACAAATCTTTAACACAAACCGTGCAGAAAATCAGGGACACCATGAAAAGATCCTAAGAACAATAGGGATAGAAGAAGTCCGACTCAAAGATACAGAAAATATATTCAACAAAATCATAGAAGAAAACTTTCCCAACCTAAGGAAGGACACGCCTATGAAAATACAAGAGGCTTCCAGAACACCAAATAGACTAAAACCACAAAAAAGTCCCCTGTCCACATATAATAATCAAAACAGTAAACATACAGAAAAAAAGACTATTAAGAGAGCTTCAAAGGAGAAAGGCCAGGAAGAAATAAAAGACTTCCTAAAATATGGTGAAAATGATGACACAACATACTTGTCAGACACAATGAAAGCAGTGCTGAGAGGAAAATTCATAGCACTAAATGCCTACATAAAGAAGCTGGAAAAATCCCACACTGGTGGGAAAATTCATAGCACTAAATGCCTACATAAAGAAGCTGGAAAAATCCCACACTGGTGGGAAAATTCATAGCACTAAATGCCTACATAAAGAAGCTGGAAAAATCCCACACTGGTGGGAAAATTCATAGCACTAAATGCCTACATAAAGAAGCTGAAAAAATCCCACACTGGTGGGAAAATTCATAGCACTAAATGCCTACATAAAGAAGCTGAAAAAATCCCACACTGGTGGGAAAATTCATAGCACTAAATGCCTACATAAAGAAGCTGGAAAAATCCCACACTGGTGAGTTAACAGAACAACTAAATGCACTAGAATAAAAAAGAAGCAAACTCACCCAGAAAGAGTAGACATCAAGAAATAGTCAAACTGAGGGCAGAAATCAATAAAAGAGAAACAAAGAAAACAATGCAAAGAATCAATGAGACAAAGAGTTGGTTCTTTGAGATATTCAACAAAATAGACAAACCTTTATCCAAACTAACCGAAAGACAGAGAGAGAACATCCAAATTAACTAAATCAGAAACGAAAAGGGGGACATAACAACAGACACTGAGGAAATCCAGAGAATCATCAGGTCATACTTCAAAAACCTGTACTCCACAAAATTGCAGACATTTAAGGAGATGGACAATGTTCTAGGTAAGTACCACATACCAAAATTAAATCAAGAACATATAAACAACTTAAATGCACCTATAACCTCTAAGGAAAAAGACAGAAGGAACATTGCCAAACACTTTTTATGAGGCTACAATTGCCCTGATATCCAAACCACACAAAGACACAACTAAGAAAGAGAATTACAGACCAATTTCCCTCATGAACATTGATGCAAAAATACTGAATAAAATACTGACAAACCGAATTCAAGAACACATCAGAAAAATCATCCACCATGACCAAGTAGGATTCATCCCAGAGATGCAGGGATGGTTCAACATATGAAAATCTGTCAGTGTAATCCACTATATAAACAGCCAACATCAAATCAAATGGAGAGAAACTTAGAGCAATCTTGCTAAAATCAGGAACAAAACAAGGCTGTCCACTCTCTCCATATCTCTTCAACATTGTACTCTAAATTCTAGTTATATATAGCATTAAGACAACAAAAGGAGATCAAAGGGATACAAATTGGAAAAGAAGAAATCAAACTCTATTTGCTGCTGATATGATAGTTTACACAAGTGACCCCAAAAATGCTACCAGAGAACTCCTACAGCTGATAAACACCTTCAGTAATGTAGCAGGGTATAAGATTAACTAAAAAAAAAAAAATCAGTAGCCCTCCTATATACAGATGACAAGGAAGGAGAAGGAAATTCGAGAAAGATCACCCTTTACAATAGCCACAGATAACATATATGTTGGGGTAACTCTAACCAAGCAAGTGAAAGACTTGTATGACAAGAAGTTCAAGTTTTAAAGGAAGAAATTAGGGAAGATATCATAAAATGGAAAGATCTCCCATGCTCGTATAGGTAGGATCAACATAGTAAAAATGGCAATCGTACCAAAACTCATCTACAGATTCAATGCAATCCCCATCAAAATCCAAGAACAGTTCTTCACAGACCCCTTGAAAGAGCAATACTCAATTTCACATGGAAAAACAGAAAAACCAGGATAGCCAAAACAATCCTGTACAATAAAGGATCATTGGGGAGGGGGGGGCATCACCATCCCTGACTTCAAGCTCTATTACAGAGCTATCATAATGAAAACAGCCTGGTATTGGCATTGAAACAGACAGGTGGACCAATGAATCCAATCAAAGACCCTGATATCAACACACACACCTAAGAACACCTAATTTTTGACAAAGAATCTAAAAGCACAAAATGGACAAAAGAAAGCATATTCAATAACTGGTGATGGTATGACTGGCTGTCAACATGCAGAAGAATAGGAATAGATCCTTATCTACATGCACAACACTCAAGCCTGACAGTTTCAAAGACCTCAATATAAACCCATCTACACTGAACTGCACAAAATAGAAAGTGAGAAATACATTTGAACACACAAGTACAGGGGACCATTTCCTAAATTAAACACCAGTAGCACCAACATTGAGAGCAACAATTAATAAATGGAGCCTCCTGAAACCGAGAAGCTTCTGTAAAGCAGAGAACACAGTCAACAAGACAAAATGGCTCCCTACAGAATGGGGAAAGATCTTCACCAACCTCATATCTGACAGAGGGCTGATCTCCAAAATATACAAAGAACTCAAGAAACTAGACGTCAAACTAACAAATAGTCCACTTTAAAAATTGGGTACAGATCTAAACAAATAATTCTCAACAGAACAATCTCAAATGGCAGAAAGACACAAAGAAATACTCAACATCAGAGAAATGCAAATCAAAACCACTCTGAGATACCAGCTTACACTGATCAGAATGGGCAAGATCAAAAGCACCAATGACAGCTTATGCTGGAGAGGATGTGGAGAAAGGGGAACACTCCTCCATTGCTGGTGGGAGTGAAAACTTGTACAGCACTGTGGAAATCAGCATGGCAATTTGTCAGAAAATTAGGGATCAACCTATCTCAAGACCCTGCAATACTACTGTTGGTCAAATGCCCGAAGAAGGCACATTCACACCACAAGGACATTTGCTCAACTATGTTCATAGCAACATTATTTGTAATATTCAGATCTTGGAAACAACTTAGATTCCCCTCAACTGAAGAATAGATAAAGAAAATGTGGTATATTTACACAATGGAGTACTACTCAGTGGTAAGAAACAGTGACACTCTAAAATTCGCAGGCAAATGGACAGAACTAGAAAAAAACATCCTGAATGAGGTTCCCCAAACCAGAAAGACAAATACAGTATGTACTCATTCATAAGTGGATACCAGACATGAAGCAAAAGATACCCTATAAACCACAATCCCAGAGAAGCTAGAACCCTCTTCCAGAAACAGATGGAAGCAGATGCAGAAGTCCACAACTAACCAGTGGACCATGCTCCTGGAGTGCAGTTGCTGTGAGGGAGACGTGATAACATGAACAAAGGAGTCAAGTCCATGATGGGGAAACCCACAGAACCAGCTGACCCGAGCTAGTGAGAGATCACTGACTCGGGTCTGACAAATGGGGAACCTGCATAAGACCGAACTAGATTCCCTTAATATAGGTGACAATGGTGTGACTGGGATAATATATGAGGCCACTGGCAGTGGGTCCAACACTAATGCTCAAACTGACTTAGTGGAGCCCATTCTATATGGAGAGATACCTTACCCAGCCTAGACACAGGGTGTGGCGGTGGAGAGGTGCCTTGATCCTGCCTGGACGAGATAATGGGACAGACTTAGTAGACTTTCTAGGGGAGGCCTTACCCTCTCTGAGGAGCAAATGGTAGGGGGGACAGGGAGTGGGAGGAGAGGAGGGAGGGAAAACTGGGATTGGAATGTAAAAAAGAAATTAATAAAAAAGAAAAAAATATCACTGAGGTCTTGTTTCCAAGCGTACCCAGATCCTTTCAGTTTCCTCTTCATGGGAGTAATGTTCTCATTTCTTAT
>JANBXA010000202.1:10597500-10632500 GCA_030556225.1 Cricetiscus sungorus | reverse complement strand
GCTGCCACTACTACTACTACTACTGTCCCTGGACAAGATAACCTCCTCTGCATGAAGCCAAAGAGCTAGCAAAATATATGAGACTCTAATTTTCAAGCCATCATGCATCTTATTATACAGGACACTGGCCCCTGAGACCTTCAAAATAAGTGCCATGAGCCTTAGACTTAGCTCAGCTCCTTGTCTCAAGAAACTTCTGGGCCGTGGCACAGTTTGAGGAACCCTGTCCAGACTGTGATGAATTCTGAGTTGAGACAACATGAAGAGTCCAGGAAGACTGGGTCAGAGTGTGTGGCCATGTCACAGAAAGGAGAGAGCTGCATAGTAAAAGCCTCCAGAAGGTACCCTACAAACAGTCAGAAGACCAACCAAAGAGACTGTGGAGTAACAGTTCCTGGCGAGCACACAAGACCAGGGATTGTACTTCTTCCAACAGTCAGGGAGGAACAGGCCATGGGTGGGAAGGGCAGAGGCCATGGACAGTACCAAGAGAGGTGCTGTCTCTGGTAAAATGTCAACACTGGTGAATAATTAGCCCTGGTCAAACCACTTCCCCAGTCCTTGTAACTACCAAGTTACAAGATACAAAGGGATCCAAGTGTTTCATAGTAACTTCACAGCACCCCAGAATAAAAGTCAAGAACACTTATAGGAATACAAAAATACATCCACTGCCCAATGTTGCAACTTATATGCATCTACTCAGAAGTTACCAGAAAATGTACATAATAAGGATAAATGCAACTAACTTTACTTTTCCACAAGTAACATACATGTTAGAAGACAAAGACATTTGAAGCATTGCCCATATCCCGTGCCCACCGTGTTACATAGAGATAAGACAATTCTGAGAGACAAGTAAAACCACATTGAACTTTTAGGGATGAAAACTAATAATACCCGAGACAAAAACAAACAAACAAACAAAAACAAACAAAAAACCAAAACAAAACAACAAAAAACAAAAAACCCCAAAGGAAGGAGGCTGCAGAGATGGCTCAGGAGTTAATAGCACGCATCACGTGTCCAGAGGGCCAACTTTAGTTCCTAGAACCCACATCGGCTGTTTCACAACTGTCTGTGACCCAAGCTCTAGAGCAACAGCCCCTCCAGATCGTATTAGAGCCGTGAACACGCAAGAAGCTCAGCCAACCCCAAGCACAAGGAAGAGAAAGAAAATTGTACCATGGTCCAACATAAATCAAATTGTTCAAAGCTAATGATAAAGAGAAGAGAATTCAAGAAGCCAGGAAAATGGCATGTTACATGGGAAGAACAACAGCAGACTTCACGCGTGGAACATTGCTAGCTAACACAAGGGGACATACTTTAAAGGGATGAGGGAAAAACACATCCCCGACAACCTAGAATTCTACAGCAGTGAAAAGATGTCCTCCAAAGGAAGGCAGAATCAGGCAAACAAAAGCGGAATGAACGCATGTATAGCAGTCCATGCTACAAGGAATAAAAGATTCCTCTGTGTAATTTTGTCCTGAGTGTGTTCCTTTAAAAAAAAATGCGTGTGTATGCGTGTGCCTGCTTTTCTGTGTGTGCATCTTAGAGGCCAGAAGAGGGGTCAGATCCCTGGGAAATAGGGATACACATTGTTAACTGCTAGACATGGGTGCTGGGAACCCTAGCAAGTTCTTTGCAAGAGTTGCACCTGCTTTTAACTACTGAGCCATCTTTCCAGTTTGATATGTATACACACACACACACACACACACACACACACACACACACACACCATGCTTTGTCCATATTCATCTCCCATTCCCTCTCGTTTTCCCATCTTGCCTCTTTCTTCTTGTCAAATAGCTCCCTTCTTTAAAATATCTGTGTTACGCCTATGAGAGAAACCCTGTGGCATCTGTCTTCTTCAGTCTAGCTTACTTAACTTACCATGTTGGTCATTGGTCCATCCACTTTTCTACAAATGACAAAGTTTCATTATTCTTTATGGCTACAACAACTCCACTGTGTATATGTACCTTCTTTTCTGTTTTGTTTTTTTGCCATAGGGTCTTGTGGAGGTCAGGCCAGCCTCAGACAGACTAATTCACTATGTAGTCCTGGATGTATCAAACTTTCAATCCTCCTGCTTCCACCTCCCAGGTTTCTGCCTGTTTCCTTTATCCATCCATCTGTTGCTGGCCACTTAGGTGGAGTTCATATCTTCTGAAACAATGTTTTATTTGTGGGTACCTGTGTGTGTGTGTGTGTGTGTGTGTGTGTGTGTGTGTGTGTGTTGAATGCACATGTGTGTATGTGTTTGTACGTATGAGAACAGTGCCCATAGAGGCCAGAAGAAGGTGTTGCTGACAATTGTGAGCCTCTAAACATAGGTTCTGGGAACTGAATTCAGGGACCTCTGGAAGATCGGGAGGAGCTCTCGACGGCTGAGACATCTCACCAGCACCCAGTATATATCCAAGAGTAGACACCTGAGTGATATAGTAGTTCTATTTTTCTGAGGTATCTCCATACTAATTTCCATAGTGGTTGCATAATTTCCATTCCCATTAGCAGGGCATAATGGTTCCTTTACCCCTGACCCCTTACTAACATTTGCCTATTTTTCTTTGCCCTATTCTGACTAAGGCAAGATTTCAAAATAGTTTGAATTTGTATTTTCCAAATAGTATACATTATTTTATGAATTGTCACTATTGGTATTTTGAAAAACTCTTTTCTTAGTTATTTGTATTTTTACTTTTTTTATTTTTTTCAAATAAGAACCACAGTTAGCAATATTTAGTCCATTAACATTTAGCAAGATTTAAAGAAAATATTTCATCATCTATCCTCTTTGTGAGTCTAAAGTCCTATATATAACTTATCTTTAATCCTAACTAAGGAAAACTATAACCATAACTATCTGTCTTCAACGCCATTAAAGATCACAGAAGGATAATATATAAACTCTAGAAATGACAGCAACAACTCACTGCCTGGTCAGTCACCCGAAGTTCTTCTGCAATGTTCCATCTTCAGCCTATAGGCCAAAGTATGTCTGGCAGACTCCTCAGCAAAGCAGGAGACTAAACTGTCCACCTGTGTTGGCAGTTTGTCAGTCACTTTTCTCTGTGTCCTGCAGAATGTCTGGCAGCCTCTTCCATGAAGCAGGAATCCTGTAGCAATGTCTATCTTGTTTCAGCAGTCACTTTTCTGTGGGTCCTGCATGTCCAGTTTAAATAGCATAAAGTCAAACAGTCCAGACAAGATCAGTATCTTGCCCAAATGGCTAGTCTTGCCATATTGGAAGTAAACTCCATAAGGAGTTTCTTCAATGTCCATCTTCCTTTCCAACACAGGTGGTATTTCCAGGAGCAGTTGTGCCTCACTGTCAAGAAAAACCCTAAACCATTTTAAATGCCATATTCTGTAGGTCTTTATAAGGTTTGAAGAATACCTGTTCATCTCAAATACATCTCTGTATATCTAGAAAACCTAACTCACCTAACTAAAGTTTGACTATGATAGGTAACTATCTAAAGGAAAAAAGTTCATAATTCAAGAAAACAGTCTAAATTATATACACATGGCTCATCTTGTGGGTGAGAAAGGGGGTTTAGAGTACACATTCCTGACACAAAAGCACTTTCATCAAGAGAAGACACATCTCAACCCTTCAGCCCAGGAGGTAAGACATCTCCCAAGGTCCTTGTCTCATTCCCAAGGGAACATTCCTTCAATGCTTTTTCCTCCACTCTGTTAGAATGTTGGCTACTCAGAGCTGGCATCTATAACCTTTGTTATACTGAAATACAGTCTTTGTATTCCTGGTATCTTCCAAGATTGGATCATAGAGGGATGATGAGTGTCGTCAAAGGCCTTTTTTATGAATCTATTGAGTTTATCAGGTAGTCTCCCTTGATTCTTATATCCTGTATATAGTATGTAAATACTGTAATTAAGTATGTGAGTAAGTCATGTAATTACATTTATTGATTTGCCTGTGTTGAACCATCATGGTATTCCTGGGATGAAGTAAATTGTGTGCTAGCTTTTCAAACAGTCACTGAATTCAGTTTGCAAATAATTTATTAGAGACTTTTTCATCCATATCCATCAAGGAAATTGAGCTGCAGTTTTTGGTGTTGTGCTGTGTCCTTACTGAGTTTTGGCATCGGGGTAATACCAGCTTTAGAGGGTTAGCTTAGAAGCATTCCTTCCATTTCTAATGTGTGGAATTGTTTGAGGATCAAAGGGCAGTCGGTCCTTTAATAAGGAATATGATGACAGGTGGAAGCCAGACCTACACAGGGAGGGTCAGCAGAGGAAGTGGAAATTATGTGGTAAGAGTTTAATTAGTATTTAAATCTCTTTAAAAGATACTTAACTATTTAAACATTAATCACAGTGCAGTGCGTACATAAGGGTAAAATGTGACTGCCATTTCATCAAGGTCTAAAGGAAGGAAAGAGAAGTCCACAGGTTTAAAGCTTTTATGCTGTACCTGTGAGGTCCACTACGATTCAAGGGGAGTGTGTGATAACTCCCTGTGCACTCCAAACTCTAAGGCAGTCACAAGAATAATGACACACAGCTGCTTCACAAGCAGAGCAGATAAAAAGGAAACAAAGTGTGTCGTTGACCCAAAAGAAAAAATGACACATGAAGGAAGAAAGGAGGGAAGGAAGGAAACAAAGGAAGAAATGGTAAATAACTAGAAAGATAGAACATAGAAAACCAATGCACCAATGAACCCTTTAAAGTTAATGATCTAGGACTGGCGAGATGCCTCAGTGAGCAGAGTTGTTTGCCACCACGATTGATGACCCGAGTTTGACCTCCAGAGCCACATAGTGGAAGGAGAGAACCAATTCTTCTGACCTCCACACACAAGTCAAGGCACATTCACACACACACACACACACACACACACACACACACACACACACACACACACACACACACCATGCATGTATGTAATACATTTTTTAAATAAAAATATTAGTTTAGGCAGTAGTTTCTAGATTTAATACCGATAGTACAAACACTAGTACCTTAGTGGAAATTCAATCTTTTCTACTTGAAGTGGCACCATTGAGGCTATTATAAGACAACTCATACAATGAATGAAAATATTTACAAGTCAGGTATTTGGTAAAACAAAACTTCATCTAGAATCTATGAAGGCTTCTTGACAACTAACTCAAGAATAAAACCAAGGCAAAATTAGAAACAAGGGAAGAATTTGAATGAACTTTTCCCTCAAATAAGGTATACAAACAGCCAGTAAACACATCTAAAGATGCAAAACATCTTCGTAGACTTTGCAGAAATATGAATTACAGCCGCAGGGAGCTGTTGCATAAACATCCTCTGGATGCTTTATTTTAAAAGATGGGGTAATAGCAACTATTGGCAAGGGTTAGGAAAACAGGGAACCTCTTTCTCTTCTTGCTTAGGAACAAGACTGTGTATGTCTCACTGTCAACAGGGAGTAGAGAGATGTATTATGAAGGAACGCAAGTATGTGAGGCATTACTAAGTCTGTGTAGGAAGGCTGGCTTGGGGCGGGAGATCAGTGCCCAGAGTTCAAGCAACAGCTTCAACACACACGTGCACCGAAACTTTGAGGCTGGGGTTTTAAGGCCTTTGGTCTCTTATATCATCCCTGGATGCAGCTTTGGGCTCCTTGGTTTCTATGATGGATTTAGCCCCACATTTCAGCCTTAAGGTACCAGACTTAGGAAAAGTTGAGTGAGTTATCTACTCTCTCGGCTCCCTGTTCCTAGATCCTCAACTTCTGCACAGCATCCCTGGGGGAAAGGAGCTGCTTTGAGCCCCAGGACCCGTGGTCTTTGTCTTGACACAGAGTGGGCCTCATGGCTTCTTTCCCATAGCCCAGGCTGACGGTTTCCTGTCCTGCTTCCCATCTCACCACAGGAGTGCTGGGATTGCACCCGCACTACTTTTTACCCAAGTCCCAGGAATTGACCTCAGGCCACTGGGCTTGCATGGTAAATTCTTCTGCCTTCCAACCCATCTTGCCAATCTGGAAGGCAGATGGTTTTAGGGGAGAAAGGGGGAGAGTTCTGCAAGATATTTGGGCATAGATGTTTATGGAGGCAGTTTGGTTACAAGGTTTGCTGTTCTTGAAAATCCAGCAGAAACTGGTTGTCAGCTCACTTATGGGCGTGCTAGGCAAGTGTTCTCGCCAGAGAATATTATCTGAATTGTTGCATGCTTAAAAAAATTATCAGAGATGGGTTGACCAGATGGCTTAGAAGGTGAAGAGCTTGGAGCACAAGCCTCACAACCCGAGTTAAATCCCTAAAACCCGCATAAATGGGGAAGGAAAGAACGCTCCTCCTCTGACCTCTGTGTGCAATCTGTGACACGGATGTCCCCCATGCCATACTGCAGAAGTAATAACTGAAAATATTTAATGTCACAAATGAACTTTGTCTCTTAACTCGGGGCACACATGGAAGATGGCCACAGCACTCAGTGAGCACAGCAAGAAGATTCTCCTCTGAACCTTCAGAAATTCTGAGAGGAAGCAACATCTGAGAGTCAGACACAAGCCCTGCCCCTGAGTGACTTCACTGGGTCTAACAAGGAAGATTTCAAAGCCACCGGGCTTAACATTTATAACTCACTCAGCAGTGTGCTTGCTGAATTTACTTTTCCTTGGGAGGTGTGTACAAACACCTTTGTGCCCCAGATAGGACACCAATAACCGGACACCAATAACCGACGAAAGTAGAAATCCCAGTGAAGTCCAGAGTGGTGACACTGAGTGTTTTGGGATGGAGTCATTTACAGGTGCCCGGGAGACCCCAAACAATTGCTTCACCACGAAGCCCCACCCCATCCCCGCTACATCATGGAGTCTCACTTTTAGTGACCTCCTACTTCCGGGGTATTCTACTGTCTCCCAGTTGTGGGAAGCAGAAGAGTGTGACAGCAGCAGTTTCAGTGAGGGTCCCGTGTTCTCTCACACAGGGTTGTGGTCATGTCACCATCACCACGGATCTAACTCTCTCTGCATAGTTCTTGTT
Organism: Cricetiscus sungorus; assembly: GCA_030556225.1. Lineage (NCBI taxonomy): Eukaryota > Metazoa > Chordata > Mammalia > Rodentia > Cricetidae > Cricetiscus > Cricetiscus sungorus. Next base: position 10,625,487 of record JANBXA010000202.1, on the reverse strand, counting down.
TCATTGGCAGGCCTCAGTAGTCTCTACTCTGCAATGGTCACAGGTTAGTTATGCTGTGCCTAGAAGGAAAAGCCGTAGTAAAATAATGCAGATACCCAAACTCCCCAGTGATGTAGCAAGGATGTGCAGGCTGGATTTATGTCAGCTTAACACAAGTTAAAGTCATCAGAGAGGAGGGAGCCTTGATGGAGAAACATCTCCTTAAGTTCAGGCTGTAGGCAAGCCCATTGTGGGTAGTGCCATCCCTGAGCTGGTGGTCCTGAGTTCTATAAGAAGACGAAGGAAGCCTTGAAGAGCAAGCCAGTAAGCAGCACTGGTCCGTGGCCCCTGCATCAGACCCTGCCTCCAGGATCTTGCCCTGTTTGAGTTCCTGTCCTGACTTCCTTCAATGATGGACTACAGTGTGAAAGTGTGAGGCAAATAACCCTTTCCTCCCCAGGTTGCTTCTGGTCACAGTGTTTCTCACCACAGTAATAGAAACCCTGGCTGAGACAAGGGGAACTCTCCAAAACCCAGGAAGAATGTTCTACATTCAAATGCAGACACTGCCCTGCATTTCGGAAGGCCTCTGGGGATTACTCTCAGAAAGTCTGTCTTCCCTGCTATCTCATGAGGGTGTAACCTCAGGCAACACACTTTCCCTCAAAGCATGGTTCTCTCTGATAAGATGAGGTCATTGTCAGCACCTCCACTGCCAAACAGGTGCTTAGAAACGAGCTTAGGGGTGAGGGAGTCTAGGTAAGCCTGGCCATATGGACAAAGGTGGCCATTGCACTCTGGCCATTCCTGTGGACATGAGTGAGAACTGGTGAGCTGTGCCATGTCAGGTAAAGTTCACCATTGCGTTCTGGCTGTCCCTGCCAGGACCATACACCTCTGTAAATAAAGGTTTGCATCCCTCTTGGATAAGCCTTGCTGTTCTTGCTCAAGACGTGGAAGTTTCCCTTTGCCCTGGTTTTGAAAGCTAACTAACTCCCTTACATGCTATTATCAAGCAAGCCAGAGAGGGCAGACAATCCCAGTACCCAGTTATCAGGAAACAGTTCAGTCAAATAAAATGTAGTTGAAATTTAACTGAATTGTCAAAAGCTTCAGTGAAATGAGGAATTTGGTCCAGAGCTGTCCACATGATTAAAAACGATCCCCTGTGCACACGCCTATCAGCAAGTGGGGTGATCTGCCTGACCACTCAGTGGGCAATGTACATTTGCAAGTTCTGTGTGTGCCAGGGAAGCCTGTCCTGTGCCAGCCACTTATTGAAGACACCTCACACCAAAGGCAGGAGTGTCAGAGTCTCTGTGAAACGCAGGCTCTCTATCCCAGCCTTGAACCCACTGCATAGCAGAGAACGACACCTTAACCTTCTGCTCTTCCTCCATGATGCTGAGATCACAGACATGTGCACCGTATCTGGTTTCATGCTATGCTGGGGTTGCAACCTAGGTATCCGTGCATGGTAGGCAAGGGCTCTGCCGTCTGAGCTGCACCCCAGCCCTTCCATAAATGCTTATACAGATGCAATTGAATAGACTCCAGGCCTTTTCTCTCAGATCTCTTATTACCATATCTCCTTTTCTCATAGCTCTCGCCCATCTTCCCTCTTTGCAAGGCTTTTGTTCTCAAAGGTAATCACGGATCCTGTCTGGAATTGAACTCTGCGGTACTTATTTTATCTATTCAATCAGCCATTCAAGTGCATGACCCGAATGCCTTTCTCAATCTCATTCATAAGCTCCAGAGACGCAAACGTGTAACGCTCTCCAGAGCCTTACATAGGATAGGCGAAAGGAAATAAATATAAGCATGATTACAAACCCCCAAACTAAACATGTTTGGTTTTACGTCAGACTTATTCTTACGTTTACTTCCCAAAAGTTAAAATCTTCCCAATCAAATATAGATACGCTAAAAAGCAAAGAATGGCAATTGTGTCTTTTTTGTTTTAAAGGAACATTTGGGAACCCACGGAATCTCATTGGCTGAGGGATGCTGTGCTGGCTGGTTTTTATGTCATCTTGACACACGTTAGTATCATCTGAGAGGAAGGAACCTCAATTGAGAAAATACCTCCATGAGATCAGGCTTCAGGCAAGCCTGTAGAGCAGTTTCTTAATTAGTGGTTTGCTGTGTGAGGATCCGTCCCATTGTGGGTAGTGCTGCCTCCTGGTTGGCGTCCTGGATTCTATAAGAAAGCGGGCTGAGCAAAACAGGGGGAGCAAGGCAGAAAGCATCATCCCTCCATGGCCCCTGCGTCAGCTCCTGCCTCCAGGTCCCTGCCCTGCTTGAGTTCCTGTCCCGACTTTCTCCAATGATGAACAGTGATATGGAAATAAAAGCCTATTAAACCCTCTCCTCCTCAAGTTGCTTGTGGCCATGGTGTTCTATTGGCAGCAGGAGAAGCAGTGAAGGGAAGTAAAAAGTCCGTTAACGACTTTCATCTGTGTTTAACTGTTTCTGTTGGGCCCTTGGTGTAGATGCTAGGAACTGCCCTTGGGGTTTTTTGTTTGTTTGTGTGTCTGTGTTTGTTTTTAGATTTACTTTGTTTTTAATATATGTATAAATGTGCATGTATATGCTTCTGTGTGTGTGACACATGTGAGGGTGCCCTCAGAGGCCAGAATTTGAGTCAGTTCCCTTGGAGCTGGAATTACGGGCAGTTATGAGCCACCCAGCATGGGTGCTGGGAACCAAATCTGGGTCCTCATAATCACTGAGCCATCTCTTTGGCTCCTGCCCTCAGAATTTGGAGGGCACGTAGGATGTCTGACAACAGACAAACCATCTACCGGAAGCTAAAAGAGGGTGAGGAATGGCTGTCGTTCCTCATTATAGATACTGTTATCTTTTATAGTCACTAGGCCTATCTGTATAAACTATAAAAGTGTATGGTTGGAGCCAGAAGTGAATTTTGTACCCTTCTTCCACCAAGCACCTTGCCAACCAGAAAGAAAGAAGATGTGAACCTGGGTATTGTTTGGCTAGCGTGTACAGGCCGTGGGTTCAAGTCCCAGTGCCATGAAAAGGGGAGTGCGGGACTAGCTCAATGGTAGACTTGCTTGCCTACCAAGTATGAGGCCCAAGTTCAATCTCTACTACCCTAAACAAACAAAAGACACTTAACTTTATTCTAAACTATAGTATCTGGCTATAGTATCCCCTAGTCTGGCTCCTCCAGGCTCCTCTGTATCCTTCTGCTACTCATACACGGCTTCAGCAGCAACAGGCCTTTTCATGCTTTCAAATGCTTTGTTACCTCTTCATGAACTTATCCCGACTCCCTCCCCAACCAAAGCCCATTTCACTCTTAATTCAAATAGTCCCTACATCTCGAGATTTTATTCCAACTTCACTTACTCTAAAAGGTAGCTTTAACTTCCTTCATGATCCTTACAACACAGTGGGTTCCTTTGTAGATTCAAAATGCGACCCCAGCACCAAGTTCACATAGTAGGCCAGAGCATTCCCATTGAGTGAGTAACTGGGTATGTAGTTTATTCATCTCAGAAGGAAAAACCAGGGAATAATGCTTAGCTTGTAGTATGGTTTTGAGAATTCAATGAGAGGAAGCGTTGGGTGCTTTCTCTCAGCTCTTCCTCTCCCCATCTTTTCACCTCTATTAATATAACAGAACAGAGTGTGGGATATAATTAGGGATGTCATTATGCAGGAGACCTTCATGGAGAGGGATGCCTAATGAATGCCTGGTGTGGAAGCCAAGGCTGCACACCTATCTGCACAGAGCTCAGCAGCCAGAATCTAGGATGTGGGGTAGGTGTGACAAGTTGAGAAGTAATTGCTTTGAAGGGTCATGCAAACTTAGAAGCCAACTAGGCTAGCGCTCAGCCTCGCAGGGAAAGGGGCAGGGACACAGAGGACAAACAGTATTTGCTTTTGCAGTCAAAAGTGGGGACTTACCAGCTGGGCAACTGAGATGTTTTACGTTCTTTAGTTAGAACAATCTGCACATTCTCTGAACCACTTCCCACATCACCCGGGCTTTTCCATTCCACAGTGTCAAGAAGTCATTGAGTGCCATAAAGCAAACACCAGAAGTTCTCGCTTTAAGCAGGGCAGTTCCAAAAAGTTACTGTGTAGAGAAAAGGTTGTCTGTTGAATGCACTTATCCTTTTTTCTTTTTCATAGAGTGATTTACAGGCCAGCAAGATTGTTTGGTGAGCAAAGGTGTTTGCAAGTCTGAAAATCTAAGCTTGATCCCCAGAACCCACGTAAAGGTGGAGGTAGAGAACAGACTCCACAGGTTGTCTTCACATTTAGGACCATTTGAGAATACCAAATACCAACCCCAAATTCACTGAACAATATCTTTTTTTAAAAAAAAAAAAAAAAAAAACAAGTCAGCAACAGAAACAGGAATTAAAAAAAAAGCATCCTAGCACAATATAATCAAAAGATATTTGCTTTCTGTAATTAAACCATTATGTTTCTATAATAACAGAAAGCTTAGTATGCACAGTCAAATTACTGTGCTCATGACTGGCTTAGCCAGTGTTCTATTGCTATAAAGTGATACCATGACCAAGGTAACTCTTACAAAAGAAAGCATTTAATTGGGGGCTTGCTTACAATTTCAGATGTTTAATCCATTATCATCATAGTAGGGAGTACCACAGCCTGTCGACAGACATGATGTGTAGACTGTAGACATGATGTGAATATACGTTACTGTGATTGTTTTAATAAAGAAGCTAGCTGACTGGCCTACAGCTAGGCAGGGTAACGGTAGGTGGAGGACTCTGGGAAGAAGGGAGGAGTCTCAGAATCATGAGGAGATGCAGAAAGAAGGAGATGAACTTGCTGTGCTGAGAAAAGGTACCAAGCTACGTGGCAGAGCATAGACAAGAAATGTGGGTTAATTCAAAATATGAGTTAGCTAGTAACAAGCCTGAGCTATTGGCCAAACATTTGAAACTGATAATAAGCTGGGAGCAGCTTCCGGGTCACAGAAAACTCTACGTACAACGGTGCTGGAGAAGTAGCTGACTGCCCTATGTCTGGATCCACAGGCAGCAGGAGGAAAATGACCCTGGGACTGGCTTGGACTTTTGAAACCTCAAAGCCCACTCCCAGTGACACACTTCCTCCAGCAAGGCCACTTCCTAACCCTTCTCTAATAGTGCTATTCCCTGATGATGAGGCACTCAAACATATGAGCTTACGGGGCCGTTCTTATTCATGCTGCCACAATAACATATAATAGTGTGGACTTGGAGCCGCTGTACTGCTTCTGTGTGTCAACTTAACACAAACTAGAGAGGAAGGAGCCTCAGTGGAGAAAATGCCTTCATGAGATGCAGCCGTAAGGCATTTTCTCAATTAGTGATCAATGTGGGAAGGCCCAGCCATGGTAGGTGGGGCCAACCCTGAGCTGGTGGTCCTGGGTTCTATAAGAAAGCAGACTGAGCGAGCCAGAAGAAGCTAAGCCCGCAAGCAACCCCCCTCCATGGCCTCTGCATCAGCTCCTGCCTCTGGGACGCTGCCCCGTTAGAGTTCCTGTCCTGACTTCCATCTATGGTGAACAGTGCTGTAGAAGTGTAAGACAAATAAACCCTTTTCCCCACAACTTGCTTTGTGATCATGGTGTTTCCTCACAGCAATAGACACACTAACTAAGACAGCAGCAAGTCTCTGACATTTAATGGCTTGGCAGCAACCTCAGTGCAAATGTGTCTGCCTTGTGTTCTGAGACGAGGCTGGGGTTTGTAGCTTGCCTAGCGTGAGTGGAGCCCCTAGATTCAGTCTTTCAGAGAAAATTAAAAAAAAAAAAAAATCTCCCTGTAACAGCAATTGACCTATGCCAGGAACACCTGGAACTCAACACACATTTGATTTGAATTAATTTGTGGTTGGTACAGGGTCAAAGCCCTTTACTTTTCACGAATTTCACTGTTGCTGTTTCAGGAATTCTCTGTTGCTCATGTGGTATGATTTCCTTTTACAGCGCGCACCTGTGACTTTAAAATACTTGTCTATTTACTTAGTTATTTGCTAATTTTTAGGTGTGTGTAGGTGCAAGTGCATCATGGCATGCGTGTGGAGTTCGAAGCACAGCGGTCAGGACACGCTCTCTCCACCTTTTCCGTGGAGGGTGGCCCTTATTCCCGCTGCTGTGTACTCCAGACAAACCTCCCGTCTCCGCCTTCGCCTTCCTTCCATCTCTCCGAAGGAATTCTGGGATCACAGGTGTGTGCATTGCCACAGGGTTTGTTTTGCTTTAACACAGGCTCCCAGGATTAAACTCGGGTTGTCAAGGTTACGAAGCTACTGCTTTTACTCTTGAGCCATCTCAATGGCTGTTTGCCGTGTGCTTTGACTTATTGTCCCCACAGAGAGCTCTTCCGAGAAGACAGATTTCTAAAAACCGCCACCAACGACAAAACGCCCACCGTGGTGTGCGTAGATGGGCCCCATTCTAGGGCAGAGCACTGTTGCACCGGGAAATTCCATGCAGTTACCACAGGGCAATTCAGAAGTGAATCCAGAGCTTTGTCATGCTAGGCAAACACTATCTCAGAGCAATGTCCCCAGCAGCAGGGAAGTCCTTTCAGGAACTTACCCGTTTCCCCCAAGCCTGGCTGAGAGTGGGAGTTGAACCTTAACAGTTTCCAGATGAACCTGCCCCCTCCTCGGGTACTAGGAACTTTGAGGGAACCAAAAGCTTCAGTGAAAGCAATGAGATCGGGTCATTTGGGCTGGTTGCCAGACCTGCATAGACTCAAGTGGCCAGCAGCGTGGATCCACATGGCATGGCCTGTAAGGGAAAGACTAGGGCTCAGGCCTGCAAAAGATGCAGCTGAGCTCTCAGCAAGCCAGAAACATCTCCCTCAATCCAGGAGATAAACTACAACTGAGTCCCAGAACAGTGACCTCCTCACCAAGAAACTGGCAGATACAAAGACCAAGGGTCCTAACCACTTTGCGTTCCCAAAGCACAGGTCAGTTTTCACCAGGCAAAGAATATTGTATGGACCATTTAGCAGGTAAGGAAAGTAGAGGCCGGATGAGGCTCAAGGGTGGTATTGTGGAATCAGAAGGGTAGTACCTACAGCCCAGGTCTGGGGGCGGGGCACTGCGGGCTTTCTGGGGTCACATACAAGTGCAGAAAAGTCTGCCGCTATAAGAATATCTACTATACTCTGACTGCCAAGAGTGTGTGTCCCTTCTGCTCCACGGGCTCGGCCGTGCTGTTCATCTGACAAGGCAATGCTAGGGGAGAGGTGGCTAGTGGGACCAGAAGAGGACACAGAGACTTTGAGTGACCAAAATCCCAAGCTGTACCCAGGGTAGTGGAGTTTTATTTTAATTTTAATTTTTTTTCTTGACTGTCACTTGAGTTTTATCACTGCAGTTGAATTTTGTCCCTCTCATGTTTGTTCAGAGAGCAGGTGGAATATGTCATTGTGCCCGCCTAATTTTTACGTAAAAGTATGCACATAAGTGACGTGTTGTTGTTTATTACTGTTATTTTATTGTGTATGTGTCTGTTTGTAAGTTAATACCACATGTGTGTAGGTGGCCACAGGGGCCAGAAAAGGCCATCAGATCCGCTGGAGCTGGAGTTACAGGTGGTTGTGAGCCACCCCACATGGATGCTGGAAACCGAACTCAGGTCCTCCGGAAGAGCAGCAGATGCTCTTAACCATTGAGCCATCTCTCCTGCCCTTATGTAGTGTGGGTTCTTTTGTCATTGTTGTTATTCTGTTTCTTTAAGGCAAGGTTTTACACTACAGTCCAGGTTGGCTTCAAACACGAGGAGATCCCCTGCCCCCCCAAGAGCTGGGGTTATAGGTGTGAGCCACCATGATCACACAGTATCGCTTTTTGAAGTAGCTGCTAACCTTTGTGGCCCAAGACTCACACATCCACCACCCCAAATACTGACATAAGAAAACTATTGGACTTGTCTACAAATGCTCGCGCCATCCTGTCTTAAATCTCCCAGCCTGCTTTGCTTGCTTCTTTTCCTGTTAGGGTGTCCATCTGTCAGGGAGTCTGTTGCATCTTCTCCTGCCATGCCAGGCGATGGATCAGTCTTATGTCCCCAAAATTGGTCACTATTTGTAGGCATTGCCTACATGGGTAGACAGGAAGTGAGAGGCCAAGCAGAGGTTCTGATAGAGATTTGCTCATGTTCCCTGCTCTTCCTCAGATTCCAGAAAGCTACCCAAGACTCATGCCTTCCCAGAGGCCTCTGGGATTAATGTTGACTTGCCCTATGGAAGAAATCTCATGCCTTCCTTCCCATGCCCACCTTAGGCCCAAGAAAGCTGCAGCTTGACGTCTATGATCAAGGGAAGGAGACCGTGTGAGATATTTTTATATGACAGATATTGCTTTTATACAAGGGTGATATCCCACAGCCAGCAGGGTGTATGCTGTATGGGGACACTGTCCACAGATCCTTCCACTGTAAGAACTTGATGGGTAGGCTGAGCACAGGTGTCTCTATCATCATTGCCTTGGTAATTGTTTCACTGGTGTTAGACTGCTCCACTCCCTGCCTCTTGCCCTCTTCCTTCTATTTCCGTCTTTTTAGCTTGTAAGGCCGGGATCGTGTGCATGCGAGGCTAGGACTCCACCATGTTGGACTAGCTCCTTGGCCAGGTGTAGATGACCAGGGCTGAACCAGGGACAGCAGCTCCTATTGGGCAGGTGAGTGACAGCATATGTGCCTGTCCCGGAAGAAAGTGGTCTGACACATCTGGCTGCTGAGGACAGCCTCGGGCGTAAGGAAGGAGTGTTTCTGCAACAAATGTGGAAGTCTTAAGTGCCCGAATCGATGGCAGCTGCTGATCCCTAAAACCGATCACCCTCAGGTCTGACAGCGGAACCAGGGTGTATCCCTGGTGCACGAAAGGACTCTGGGAGCACATTCCCCATGGGGGGATACTCCCTTAACCTAGAGGCAGGGGGGAGGGCCTAGATCCTACTCCAAATGACTTGACAGTTTTGATGATCCCTCCTGGAAGGCATCACTCAACCTGTGGCGTGGGGGGTGGGGGGTTGGGAGGGAGAGGGAACTGGGATCGATATGTAAAATAAGGAAAAAATAATAAACATATTAAAAAAAAAAACAAAAGAACTGATCAACCTCTGAGGAGACAGAACTTCTCCTGGGCTGAGCCGCCATCGACAACTCAAACTATTCAATTCTTAAGCTAGGGGAATAGACGGACCTGTGGAAGGCCACGTTGGTGGCTCTAGCATTTAGCGAGAAAGCCACCACTCAAAGTCCCAACTTCATGCTGTCATGCTGCCCCTGCATTCTGCAGTGAGCTCACAAATCCAGCCTTCATGCAGCCATCATGGCACTCCAAAACACCAAGCCCTAGGCCCCATGGCCCCATGGCCCCACACCCCTGTGGCAGTGGCTCTCTAGGGCAGACACAGTGTAGGAAGCGGTCATAGCTGCACCGCAGGGCTCAGGCATAGGCCACCTGCAACCCAGAGCTTCCTAAGGCCCCTTCCTATATTTGGGGGTCCTGTGGGGCAGGGTATCCCCATGGGTGTTCTGCTACTGCTTCTGCACCAGCTTCCTCAACCCCATAAATCCAGAACAAAAGTAAGTCCCTGATCACTTCCTACCTGTGCACAAATGAGCCTCATGTAGCCCAGTCTGGCTTTGTGTAGCCAAGGGTGACCTTGAACTTCTAACTCCACTTCCTTATGGCATGCATTACCGCATATACTTTATACGGTGTGTGGATGGAATCCAGGGCACACTGCATGCTGGACAAGCATTCTATCACCTGAGTCATTTCCCCAGCCCAACAACTACAGCTAAGAAGCTTTTGGAGGAGAGGGCTTTAAAACAAATGGAGTATTCACTTTAGAGTAAACAGCTAGGCTCAAAGTCAACACGGCCTTCTTAGAATCCCTGCTTTGTTGGGTGGAGGTGTCATAGTGGCCCGTTCTCTAAGTGCTCACTGGTTCCTCTTGTTTACTCTCTTGTTTGTGTGAGGCTAGCCTGTTAAGCAAGAGGGCAGCAGCTTGGCAGCACTAGAGCACTTCCTGCAGCCTCGCTGGTCCCTCTGCTTCCTGCCAGGCCTTTCTAGTCTTCTGCACAAGGAAATGATTGCTTTCTCCATCTTGGCTCTTGCTGCCCAGGTTGGTTTCAAACAAGCTTTCTCCAAGTAATTCATCCAGTCACTTACACACAGAGAGAGAGAGAGAGAGAGAGAGAGAGAGAGAGAGAGAGAGAGAGAGAGAGAGACACACACACACACACACACACAGAGAGAGAGAGAGACAGAGAGAGAGACACACACACACACACACAGAGAGACAGAGAGAGACAGAGAGACAGAGAGACAGAGAGAGAGAGAGACAGAGAGACAGAGACAGAGAGACAGAGAGAGAGAGACAGAGAGAGAGACAGACAGACAGAGAGAGAGACAGAGAGAGAGACAGAGAGACAGAGAGAGAGAGAGACACACACACACACAGAGAGAGAGAGACAGAGAGACAGAGAGAGAGACAGAGAGAGACAGAGAGAGAGACACACACAGAGAGAGAGAGAGAGAGACATACACAGAGAGAGAGAGAGAGAGAGACACAGAGAGAGAGAGAGAGAGGTGGGGGAAGATCCCTCAAGAAAATTAGAGTGCAACTTCTTAATAGAATAGACTTTTAAATTTATTGGGCTGCAGAAATGGCTCAGTCGTTAAAGGCTGATATAAATTTATTATATGTGTAAATATAAAAATTCAGTGTCCCCTTGGAGAGCAGTGTCTATATCGTCCCCTTCATATCAAAAGTCACACTAAAAGATACACATTCCAGGCCCAGAACAGGAGGACACCTTGCATGTTCTGGTCACCGCTGTGTCCATTCCTGGACTTGTGCTCCATGGCTTAGGTAACTACAAATGGAGAGAAATTCTCAACACACAAGGATGTTCCGGGACAGCCCTAACTTGGTGTTGAAGTAACCAAGGTAACACCATCCTGTCCTGACTCCCCATTTTGTGTTTACGTAGATAGTTCTCAGCCGTCTATCTGACAATAGACACATCTGCCTTGGCAAACACATGAGATTTCCACGAACCTGATCATGGTTCAGATGTATTAAGTTTATACAAGCTTAATATAAAATCAGCTAACAGAAGAAGGTACAAGCAAAAAAATAATCTCTATGTCTGAAACAGCTATCTTCTGCCAGCAATGAATGTTTTAAGGTTAGTCTGACCCTCACCTAGCTTTGACATAAATTATGATTTTAGTGAGTTGTGCCTTTTAAAATTCTGTACCCCTGAGCTTCGGCCAAGAGACTCTGAGGTGTTCGCTCACTTGGTTGCCAACCAAAATTAAAGGGCTGGAGTGGCCTTAATTGGCTTAATCTGTGTGCTTGTCTGCATCTTCCTCCTGTGGATTGTTTCCATCACTGCGTGTCCTTACCCCTATTAGAAGAGGGCTAAGCAGGGGAGGCAGAGTGGAGTGACTACCTGGGCTGGGACCAGAATCTATGTGATGCTACACTCAGGCATGGCAAAGGCAAGGGTCTCCCCCATAACAAGTGCACATAAACACTATTTATGAGGGACCGGTGAGGCAGGCTCAGGCATTGGCATGTGGTGTGTAGATCCAAAGACTTCCTGTGTGTTGGTTGGTTTTTTTTGTTTGTTTTGTTTTGTTTTTTGAGACAGCGTTTCTCTGTGTATCTTTGGAGCCTGGCACCTGCTCTGGAGACCAGGCTGGTCTTGAACTCACAGAGATCTACCCGCCTCTGTCTCCAGCGTGCTGAGATTAAAAGTGTGTGCCAGAGACACTGAGGTGATAGGATACACCCCAGCTGTAAACTGGCAGGCCCGGTGGTCCTAAGCTGTTTTCCTGGCATGGGTGGCCCTGCCATGAGCCCTCACCAGTTCAAATCCCTCCCTCCCATCCCTGCTGCAGATCTGCCTGACCACAGCCTTGTGGCCTAATGGCTGATTATGCAACCCAGCGTTTCTGGGTGGAGTACAGAGCTGCTGTGCAGATGGACTGGATAAGCGTTTGATCTTTTTGGTGATTGTGATGCAAGTGGGAGGGAACTGTCCACGAACAGAGAGGATGCTATGTAATACACTCTCCCACCGTGGGCTCGGCACAGGCTGGAGCACAGAGCAGAACTGCAGAGAAAAGAGAAAGAACACCGAGGGTGGGAAGGGAGGAGTGGGCTGTCAGTCGCAGCAACAGTCTTCGTCCTTTCACGTCTTTCCCCACTGGCTCGCAGCCCAGCCACAGCCACTTGAAGGGCTCACGTGCCCATGTGCATGCGCACACTCACACGTGCCCTCCAGTCTCCTTGCTTCTGGACTCATATGATTCACTGATTACAGGACTGGCTTGCTGATCTGACTATTCCATATCTCTCATTACCTCTTAACCACGAGAGCTGTGCGCTCATTATCTTTTGATGTTTTATTTTCTTTGCTGACCCATCACTGATTGAGCTCATCCCGTGTGCCAGACATTGGAATCGAGCACAGCGAGGACAGAATGTACTGACGTCAGCCCAGCTGAACGGAGGAGGCAGGATGGGGTGGGGTGAAGCGCTCCACTAGCTGGTAGAAGGGGAAAGAGTAGAAGCGACACAAATTCCAACACAGAGCAGACACCCCTGACACCTTTGGCTGGCCCTGTGGCTGTGATCTCCAGAGAAAGGGGCTATGAGTAGAGCTGGCTTTTGCAAGCCGAACAGCTGCACTAGAAGTGTAGGCATTGGCAGTCATTTTGCAAGACAACAGTGAGAGCTCATGGTAATGAAGTACAAGTTCTGTTGAGAGCATCAGCACAGTGGACACAGGGATCTTTTGTGTCATCCAGGACCTGTGACTGCCACAGCACCAGGGGCATCAGAGGTTTAAAACCCCAGGTTCTGAAGTCTAACAGTCTACGCAGCCTCGAAGTAGAGAGGACTAGAGGATGGAGGCTGTGGGTGAAGAGGCTGGGGTGAAGTCTAGATGGAAAAGAGAAACGGTGTGAGGTGGGAGCTGCTGAGAACTTCCCTCAGACGCAAGAACTGGGAGGTGGGGCGGGGCCATCACATCCCCACGGGGATGAAGCATCCCTCTGCCTTCTGCCCGAGGCCCGGTCCAGTCAGCCCAAACTCCCATGTATCACCTCAGGTCCCTGCTCCTGCCTTGAGGCAGGGATGGGGCAAGTCAGCAGGCAATGCCTTTTTCCTGGCCTTGCCTTGTCTTTACCAAACAAAACACACCTAAATTTCTACACCGCTGCTGTAGAGAACTTACACCCGCTGACAGTGATGCCCTGTTCAAAAGGGAGGTCTGCCCGGAATGTGAAGCTACCTGGAATCATTGAAGAAGAATTCTCAGGATACAAATATTGATGACATGTTTGTAAAATTATGTTTGTATAATAATAATAAAAGGTTGAGAAACAAACATAAGGGTATGTGGAAAATGTTTGAGTTCAAAGGTATTTCTCCCCATGTATCACACTTATGCATAAATGTGTTTACATGTATATATGTGTGTGTCTGTGTGTGTGTGCATATATAGCTACATATATAAATATATGCAGACACACAAGTGTACAAACACATGTACATCGGTATGAATGATGTGTACATTGTTAGAGACATGATTCACATATACCTGTTGCACACATTCATCTGTGCACACACATTCCATGCACACACTTGTTTCATCAGCGGTGGTTAAGTCACCATAAAGGCGACATTACAGAGAGCTCTGCGCTTGGTTGGCTCTCACTAATGTTTGCTGAATTAGAACAAACCTCTGCCTTGCCCATTCTGATTTTTATCGTTGACCATTGCTCTCAGGAGTTAATGTTTGAACCTGGCCATAAAGAAATCGACAACCACTGACCTATGGCCTATATTTGAGGAGGAAGAAGCCCCTTATAAAATAGCCACCAATGGGTGGCCTGGCAGGCAGAGCTGCTGTGGTCAGCTGTGGAAAGGAAGCCTCGTCGCCACCATGAACTTCTCCGGCAAGTACCAGCTGCAGAGCCAAGAGAACTTTGAGCCCTTCATGAAGGCAATGGGTGAGTGCTGGCTGGGACAGAGGGAGGGGGTCCAGCCCTACCATCAGCGGCTGTCAGGGTTTGATGTGGGGTGGAGGAAGGGTCCAGGCCACCCCAAGTTGAGGAGTGCTTCAGTGACTTTCCTAGTCTCTTGCTACTTACACTGTCCCTCACTGGGCAAGGCCACTGGGAGCAGTGAATGGCTCTGAACTAGACTGATGTGTGTGTCTACTGGTACTTCATTCCATGGCCTTATCCATTCACTCACCCATTCATTCGTTTTTTTCTAATAAATATTGGTTCAAGACCAACCACACCACAAGTACCGCGCTTGTACATAAACCAGGGAGACAGAATGCGATAAGCTACAATCCTGACCAATGTTTGGAGACAAGGCCACAATAGCGACCAGTCATTTGGAGATAAATACAATGAAGTGTCCCTTAATATGTATGACTTCACACCAGGCATTGCAATGCCCACATTTAATGCTCATTGTGGAGACACTGGGCCCAAGAAAGGGGAAGTGGCTGTGGCAAGGGTCACCGAATAGGAAGAGTGGAGAAGATGCTGGGTCCCAGAGACCCTGTTTAGATACCCCACATCTGCCCCAGGGCACAAGAGAGAAAGAAGATTTGGTGGTAGTGAAGGCCGAACGTGGGGCCAGGGAGAAAAGAGTGCGTTCCAGGAAGAGACAGCCCTGAGGGCAGAGGGGAGTGGGACAAAGGAGGGTGCCTACGGGACGAGATAAGAAAGAGCAGGGAAAGCTTCTTTCGTAGACGAGTCACAGCTCACCAAGCCAGGGCCCTATTGTATGACGGGCTCTCTACCCTTGCTGAGCACCCATGGTCTCTATGAACCTCCATTCACGTAAAAGCACAGATTTGCTCCGAAATCCGCAAAGCCCTATTCAAGGACAAAGGACTTTTGTACATTTCCCACAAGAGCCTTGACTCCCGCCGCCATAGCGGGAGCCCACTTTGTGTGTGGGACCATTTGATTTGGAAGATAAACATCCTGAAGGATGAAGTGTTCCCACTCTAAGGATAAGGCCACTAAAGACACGGGAGACGGAAGCAGGAGGATCAGTTGCTCAACTCTATAGCGAGTAAGGCTAACCTAGGCCACAAGAGACCCTGCCTCAAAAACTAATAATGCTAACTGGGGGAAGAGTACAGCCACAGACTTCCCCCGTCACACCAAAGGCCTTGCTGCTCGCAGGTCTGCTCTACAGGAACGTGGGGGACCTCGGGCGTCTGCAGTGACATCTTCTTCTGCTCCAGTGTCTAACCGTGTGTGTGTGTGTGTGTGTGTGTGTGTGTGTGTGTGCGTGCGCTCTTGCAGGTCTGCCTGAGGAGCTCATCCAGAAGGGGAGGGACATCAAGGGAATATCAGAAATTGAGCATAACGGGAAGCACGTCAAACTCACCATCACCTACGGGCCCAAGGTGGTCAAGAACGAGTTCACCTTGGGGGAGGAGTGTGAGCTGGAGACCATGAGTGGGGAAAAGGTCAAGGTATGTAGTCCCGCCTCCTGTTCCCCAAATTTCTCCTAACAGAGACCATGTCGCTGAACCCGCTTTAGGCAGGAGACAGAGGGAGCTCTGAGAACAGACTTCTCATTGTCTCGGGGATCACAAGGCATCTGGGCTCTCACTATGGAGGAGGTGGGGGAAATGGCCACAGAGTAGGATCCTCAGTCACGGGGTCTCCCAGGCACATTGCTCCTGGCTCCCAGACTCCTCCAAGGAGAGCCAGGAACTGGGGCAAATCCGTGTCAGTGAAAACCTTTATCTCTGCCAGGGCAGCTTTATCTGCTCAGGGTGGGGGTTCCATGCGGCAAAGCCAGCCGGCCGTGGCTGTGTGAGTGGTGACAGGTCATAGCAGAGAGATCCCAGTGCTGGGCGTCCTGTCATCTGCGAAGCCTGTGCAGCCCAGGATGGTCGGTGGCCTGTGTATCTGTTCTCTCTGCTCCCGCCTTTCCTGGCAACCTTGTGTCTCAGGAACAGCAGGAGTCTCTTTGCCTCTTTAGATTGCTCTTATTTCTGACTTTCTTACAAGGTGAAAAGTGAGTGGGGATTCTCTTGATCTACTCATGGCCAGTGGTGGGCTGTCATGGGTTTTCAACAGCCCATTGTGGCAGCCAGTTTTTGACGTTGTGTCTTTTTTTCCTGGCTAGACTTCCTCCTCCATCCCTCCCATTCCCCTCCATCCCTCCCGTTCCCCTCCATCCCTCCCTTACTTCCCTCCTGTTCCCCTCCATTCCTCCCTTACTTCCCTCCCGTTCCCCTCCATCTCTCCCGTTCCCCTCCATCCCTCCCTTACTTCCCTCCTGTTCCCCTCCATCCCTCCCGTTCCCCTCCATCCCTCCCGTTCCCCTCCATTCCTCCCGTTCCCCTTCATCCCTCCCTTACTTCCCTCCCGTTCCCTCCATCCCTCCCTTACTTCCCTCCTGTTCCCCTCCATCCCTCCCGTTCCCCTCCATTCCTCCCTTACTTCCCTCCTGTTCCCCTCCATCCCTCCCGTTCCCCTCAATTCCTCCCGTTCCCCTCCATCCCTCCCTTACTTCCCTCCCGTTCCCTCCATCCCTCCCTTACTTCCCTCCTGTTCCCCTCCATCCCTCCCGTTCCCCTCCATTCCTCCCTTACTTCCCTCCCTTGCTTCCTTTCTCCTTATCTTTTTCCTCCTAGCATCTTGCCATGTAGCCCACACTGGCCTCAGACAGTGTTTTCTGGCTCATGCCTCCTGAGTGCTGGCATTGTAAGTTTTGCTCTGTGCCCAGCCTCAGACGTGCTTCTATTGACTGCCATCCTTGAGGTATAAGGCTGGGAATTGGCACCACAATAGGAAAGGGTAAAGGGTAAATGTCTACCAAAGAAAACTGTCTGGTGGCTGGGGTTCTGCTACAACCTCCCTCCATTAAGACTGAAAATGGGATTTTACATTTTATTATAGTTTTTTTTCCAAGTGATAACCACTTAGGCAGGCTTGACATTCTCTTTCTTTCATAAACACCCCCAATGTCCACTCAGCACTGGAGAACAGGCGATGAACAGGACCTTTGACTCACTGCCAGTTGTTACCGCACAGGGAAGGGACCTCGAGAATTACACTGCCAGGGCTCTCCTCACGGGTCATGACCTCTCTTCCCCGCAGGCTGTGGTTACGATGGAAGGTGACAATAAAATGGTGACAAGTTTCAAAGGCATGAAGTCCGTGACTGAACTGAACGGGGACACGATCATCAATGTAAGTCGGCACCTGGTCTCGCCATCCCGGTGTTTGAGGGGATGGAGCTGTAACTGGAGAGGGGCTGTAGTGAGACACCTCTCTTTCTCCCATCTTTTCCTCCCCGAGACCTTGACTTTTGTCAGTGCCTTCTGCCACTGAAGAGGGTCTGTTATGCTCCGCGTAGTGGGTTCATAATTGTCTTGAGTCTTTGAACAACACTTTCCTACATGGGGAGAGTAAGGCTGTGACCAGATGAGCTGGCCAATGGCAGTCAGGTCTGTCCTTTAAGCTAATGTCACAGCTGTTTACCGCCCAAGCCCTAGGGAAGCTGTCCGTGCTGTGGACAGTGAGGAACAGCCATCCTGTTCTGACCAAATGAGGACCGAATTATCAGGGAGATTTTCTGACAGACAGAAGAGCAGTGACTGGAGGAAGGGGCCCCTCTTCTAACTCACCCGGTGTCTCCCAGCTCCAGGCTGCCCTTCCACTCCCAGAGTCAGCCACTCCCACCCCCTCGGCCTCTCCTCGCCCACTCCCTGCCTCTTCCCCATCCCAACAGCACCTAAGCGGGATGGAGTGAGAAGTACTTGGTCACTGAGACCCAGGTCAGGATGTGCAGAGCACAGCTTGCCTTTCCTGTCTCTGCTGGGGTGGGGCCACAAACCATTCAATCCAGAGATGTCCCCAGACTTCACTCCCTCTGCAGACCTCCTACCCGGGAGGCCCAGTGCCTCCTGCAGCCGTCTTCCCGTCAGTGCAAAACGTCCACAAGGGAGGTTTGTTTGAGCAAAAGCTGGGCTCTGCCAATGTCAGAGTGTGGCCACAGCCTTGCCCTCTGCCTCAGCGCTAGCCAACAAACCACAGAGGCTGCCACCTTCCACATCTCAGGTGCCTAACGATGCCTCTGCCCACTTGGCTTTGGTGTGAAGTCACATTCCTACCAAGTTCATGGTCGCTAGTGAATGACACACTGTGTGCACTCCTGTGCGGTCATCCTCCATGCCCAGCTGTTGGTAATATCCCGTGCCCAGTCTGCACGATGACTGGTAGTGTCTCTGCCATGGCCAGCTCTCCTTTGTACCCAAGATGCACTTTAGGAGGTCACAGATGGCAGGCACCTTGTCCAAGTGATGCCCTCCTCCAATCATGGAGAGAGAGGGGTGTCAATCATGAAGCAACATTCAGTCCCCACTCTCACCCCTCACGCTGACAGCAGAGCAGGCGAGCAGAGAGGAACCGCCCTGGACTGGGTCTGAGTGCATCCCCCCTAGTCTTCCTGTCTTCTATGGGCATCACAGACAATGGGTTTCATAATCAGGCCAGCATATCCTAGACCATGCAGCTGAGAAGTGATAAAACCAGGACCCCAACCCAAGGGGTGACTGCTGGGGCTAAAGAGCTTGTTTTCCGCTTGAGAACATAAGACACAAAATCAGAGACCCAAGAGGGGTGGAAGGACCATTCGCCAACAACCATCCTAAAACTGACGTGCTTTGTTTTCCCCGCAATGCTGGGGCTTTGAGTATGCTAAGCAAGCAGCCTGACATACGAGCCCATGCCCAGCGTTCTCATGTGCTTCATTCACAAGTTTAAGAGGAAAATTATGCAGCCCCCACTGTTCCAGTCTAGTTGCTCATGCACAAATCCTTGTGTTCAGCCATAGACTGTTAATGGACAGTAATAGATCTCAGTGAAATTTTGAGAGAACGGATTGCACCGCTCTGGATGGTTTTTCTGTATCTGTCATTGATTTAGGAAACAATTCAATGGCTGGCAAGGCAGCCATCCACATGAGCTGGAGAAGCGACAAGACACTGCCTGGTGGTTTGAAAAGTTGCCAATGGTTCCTCTGCCCATCAAGACAAAAGTTAAAGTTGTCTAGCACATGTGTTAGCACATTTGGGGCCATTAAGGGATATTATTTTTTGTTTCTTTGGTTTTATTTTCTATTCATCATCAAGAAAATATCTCATACTCTCTCTTCTGAATTTCAGACCATGACCCTGGGCGACATTGTCTACAAGAGAGTCAGCAAGAGAATTTAGACAAGACTGCATTTCCTATTCTTTTACAGTGTAAAATTTATGCAATAAAGTTACCTTTGTTTTGAAAGCATTTCTCCGTGATGGCTTCTCATGGTGGCTCTGCTCTTTTTCAGTGTGTGTGTGTGTGTGTGTGTGTGTGTGTGTGTGTGTGTGTGTACATGTGTGTGTCTGCGTGTGTGTGTGTGTGTGTGTGTGTGTGTGCATGTGTGTGTCTGCATGTGTGTGTGTGTGTGTGTGTGTGTGTGTGTGTGATTAAACCCAAGGCCTCGCACATGTGAGCATATGCACCGTCACTGAGCTGCATCCCCTGCCCTGATGTCTTCAATGAGCATTGACCCCCCCAACTCTGTCATTATAATCTGTGTCACTGTACCAGCTCAGATCTGTACTATCATTTTCAGCCTGAATACCAACCTCTGTCTCAGGTGTCCTTGGCGGGAAGCCACGTGTGGCCAGATCTGTAGAGTCCACCATGCCCTCTCTGTTAGCCATATGGGCAAGAAACTGGAGCAAGGAGGATGCAGTGGGTCTGAGGGTGTCTCTGCAGAAGGACAAGGATCATGAAGAACAGACGGCAAGGGAGAGCCACTGCCATGAGCACGGTGACAAGTGACCCCCTCATCAGTAGACAGGCTCTAAAAGGTTGAGCATTCAGCTATGAAATGATTAACCTTTTCTCTTCTGGGCGAGTTTAACATACAGAGTGGTTCAGGTGGAATTCCTGCCACACGTGGGCAGAGCAGGGAGCAGAGAGTGGGGGTGACCCCTGACTCCCTGAGCATTACTTTGTCCCTGTCCGCTCGGAGCTTGATATGAGTTTAAGAGCAACAAGCAGAAATCCACACTGAAATCCTAATGCCTAGTCACTCAGAATGTGGCCTCATCTAGAAACATGTTATTGCATGTATCAAAGGCCACAGGGAAAAGCTGGTGGGCTCCTAGTTCAATACGGCAATGTCTATACTTAGACATACCCAGGGAAAAACTGGTGGGCTCCTAGTTCAATACGGCAATGTCTGTACTTAGACATACCCAGGAAGCGTCTATGCGGGGATTGGCGTTGAGCTGGCACACACCAAGGTGTTCTCAGGAGCCAGCAGGGCCTTGGACCAGATGCTTTCTCTGATCCCTCAGGGGAACTCGACACTGCCGACACTGGATCTCAGACTTGCAGTCTCCTCACGGTCTGTTGCTTAAGTCACCCAGTCTGGGGAACAATGAGAAAATAATCCAATTCTCAGACACCAAATTGCTGCCCGCTTCTGCCATGGCCACCTGCACAGTCTTTCAGTACTGGAAGAATCCCAGCCTTGGTAAAGAACTAGCGGCTACAGAAGGAAATAAAAACCAATAGCACAGCAATATGCCAGTCACAGAAATACATTCTAGACTGAAGAGCTAAGTAGACAAATATGAAATGTGGCAAGTAGCCATAAACGCCAGGCATGATAATAGATGGTTGTAATTCCAGCACTTGAGAAGCGAAGGCAGGAAGTTCACGGTGTTCAAAGCCACCCTCAACTTCACAGGGAATCTGAGGCCAGCCTGAGCTAAATGAGTCCCTACAAAACAGCTAAGAAATAGAAAGAAGCTAGGTGATGGTGGTGCACACCTTTAATACCAGCACTCAGGAGGCAGAACCAATTGAGTTCCAGGACATCTAGGGATACACTGAGAGCTTCTGTCTCAAAAAAACAAAAAACAAAAAAGAAAGAAAGAAAAAGAAACAGAAAGGAAAGACAGATGCATGGCACTGGATGGCTTCTAATACCCAAGGCTTTCTTTAAAGTCTTAATTATGAGTATCTGTGTGTGCCTGTGTGCCAGTGCCCTCAGAGGCTGGAAGGTGTCAGATCCCCTGGAGCTGAAGTTATAGGCACTTGTGACCTGCTCGCTGTGGTTGCTGGGGACTGGGGTCCTTTGTATAAGTCCCTCAAGGTGTGTGAGTGGCCAGGTCCTGCCCCCGACAACCTCCAACTGCCAGGCTCTGCCCACAGAATGCTCTAAAGAAGTTAACGGCCAGGCCCAGCCCCTCTAAACGCAGGTGGCCAAGCTCTGCCCTCCAGAGTCAAAAGCCCAAGCTCAGGACTTGAAATCCCACCAGTCCTCACCCTGGAAAGCTCCCCTCCCCTCCCAAGAAACCATATATAACCCCTGTTCTCTGCTGTTTCTCAAGCAAGCAGAGGCAGCCGCTCTCCTGGGGTTTTCCCTCCCAATAAATCGTGTGTGAGGTTTGTTGTGCAGGGAGACTGTGATGTTCCTTGGCTCTCAGCTGTTAGGGTACCTTTCCCTTCAAAGCACTTGCACTGGGAAAAGCTTTCCTCTCAAAATTATAACACCTCCAGGGGGAGGCCGTTCCCCTCCGAGCTGCAACAGTTAAAGTATGCGACAGCAGAATACACTCTATCGGGCCATCTCCCTAGCACTGTATTTCTTACATAAAGTGCAAAGGCCATGAGGAAAAGATGAATAAATTTGACTTCATCAAACTAACCATCAGAATTTGAAGATTACATGTGAAAAAAAAAAGGATAATGTAAATGTAACTCTCATGAGAAGCAGTGTTGTGGGAGGGTACACTTGTGGCTTCTGTAATGAAGGTTATAGAATATTAAACTCTTACCCAAATTAAAATAATGACCAGCAAGTCAATGGACAGGCAGGCCAAGGACATTTAATAGGCCACTCTCAATATAAAATGTTTATTTTTGCCATAATTATAACTGAGGCAGGAGTGTAAGATGAAGGGCCAGGAAAAGTTAGCATTGCTTACACCCGAGTTTGTAAAAATATTAAGACTGGCTCTACCTTCAGTGATGGAGACATAACCTGGTGAAGCCCATGCTGGACGCCATTTGACAGCAACCCTCAACATCTTCAATGAAGACCCTAACTCCTTGCAACACCACCGTGCATCTTCCTGAGTAAGTACTGTGTACATGTACAGAGAGCATGAAGGTTGTAGCAAGAATAAGTTGGGTATAGTGGTAACCCTCTGTAAAGCCAGCTCTTAGGAGGCAGAGACAGGAGAATCAGCCCGGGCTACATAGGTGAGACTAGTTCTTAATAAACAAACAAGAAAGAGACATAGCTCAGTGGTAGAGCACTTGCCTGTAATGCACTCAGTTCTGAGTTTGAAAGGAAAAGCAACCTATGGGTTTGGGCTAGATAGGGTTGGGGAGATTGTTCAGTGGGTAAAGCACTTTTATTACAAGCCAGAAAACCTGACCAGATTACCAGAACCTGAATAAAACCCAATAGAGTAGATTATGCATCTATGATCTCAGCACCCCCACAGGAAGAGGGAGGCAAAGAAGAGAATCCACAGATGCTCATGGGCCAGCTCATGGGCTACCTGTCTCAAACAAGGTAGAAGGTGAAACCAATACATAAGGTTGTCCTCTGATGCCCACATATGTGCTATGAGATGCATGTGCCCTCCCACACACACACACAGAAAAGAAGATTAAAGGGGCTGGAGAGATGGCTCTGGGATTAAGAGCACCTACTGTTTTTGCAGATGACCTAAGTTTGGTCCCAGCACTCACGTAAAGAGGCTCACAAGCACCTCTAACTCTGGTTTCAGTTCCAGGGAATCAGATGCCCCCTTCTGGCCTCTGTGGGAACCTGCACTTGTGTCTTTACACACACATGCACACACACACACACACACACACACACACACACACACACACACACACAATGTTTAAAACAGAACAAATCTTTAAAAATGAAAAGGAGGGTTTAAGTGTGGTAGATCCATCTGCTTTAAATGATGGAGTCAGTCTAAAGGTACTGAGATGGAAAGATTTCTAACACATACTATAGAAAAAGACAGGGTCTCATGCAGCTCATGAACTTACTGGGTAGTGGAGGAAGACCCTGAATGTTTGACCCCTCTGGTTCCATCTCCCAAATGCTGGGATTACAGGCTTGTAACCAGCTTGTCTAGTGTAAGTTTCAGAATGATACTGACAATGTAATATCCTTCATGTAACTGGTATTGAGGCAGGAAGTAAAGCTGTCTGTTATACACCCGTGAGTGCCTAGGGAAAAGCCTCTCTGTAATTGGTGCATCATATGACAGTGTTTCTGGGATGGGCACAGAGGCAGGAGGTTGAGAGCTTTTTACATCATTTATATTGTTTAACTCTTTTGCAAGCAACTAACTTTCTGGATTTATGTGTCTGATAAGGAGATGATTTAAGAGGTATTTGGCTTGAATATACAGCTGAGCTGGCTGACTTAAGATTCTGGATCATAGCCACAGCTCCTATAAAGTGCACAGTGCACGTCCTCCGCTCATGGCTTTTGTAAGGCCATTCTGAGATTCCTCGGAGGTGGCTAATGGGGTGTGCGTAGTAGTTTTGTTATCAACTTGACAAACTTTAAGCGGCATGGAAAGAAGAAACCTTAACTGAAGTGATGGGAGATGTTATTCTGTAAATATGTTTCTAAGATGAGCCACGTGGAAATACTTAGATAAGTAGAAATGGGTTAATAATTAAGACAGAGCTAGCCCATTAACAATGATAGTCATTGGCCAACAGGATTGTATTAAATACAGAGTCTCAGAGTGTTATTTGGGGCTCACGTGGCGGCGGGACCTTGGTGGCAGGACCGGGAGGCCTGCGGGGAGGAACAAAGAGTAATACCTGCCGGTAACACTGAAGAACCATCTCCATCAGACAAACTGTGGGTCTGTCTTGTGGGGAATCGTCTTGGCAGATGACTGATGTGGAATTGCACAGCGCACAGTAGGCAGCACTATCCCTAGGCAAGTGGAGCAGGGCTGTATACGAAAGCAGGCTGGACTCAAGCCAGAGAGCAACGTTCCTCCACAACCTGTGCGTCAGTTCCTGCTTCCGGTTCCCGCCTTGAGTTCCCGCCCTGCCTTCCTTCGGTGATTGACAGCTAATTGGACGTTGTAGGCTGAAATAAACCCTTTTCCTCATTAATTGCTCTCTGCTGTGGTGTTTGGCACGGCATCAGAACAAAACTGGAACAGAGCGACACTAAGAGCACTGACAGAACCATCACGACCACAGAAACTAAGCTGAGTGTCAGTGCAGGGGGAAGGGGCTTGTGTTGTCCACCAGTGGACATCTAAGTTCTTAGCACTAAAGCTAGAAAAAGCATTCCTGGATTTTTTCAGCAAAGACTCTGGGGATCAGACTATTCCCCCAAATCATCCCTAACAGGATCTTGCATTGGGACTAGCTCTAGGTTGGGGAGGGGTTATATACTTTGCCCTGGAAGAATGCTGGACTCGGATTTTGTACAGGTACCCAGAGAACTTAGTGCCCAAAAACAGAGCCATTGATGGGATCTGCCACCTTCACCTTGGCCCCTCCTCTCTTTAACCCCAGCCCCCTCCTTGCCAATACACTCACACTGTGTGCACATACATGCTAATGCCCTGGCCTTTGTGTAGCCTATGGACATGTCACCAACAGGTGGCTCTTGTTCCTGGGAGAACTTTCATGGCTGATGCACATTATGTATGGCCACTAAATACTGCTTCCTTTTTTACCCCCCATTTGTCTTCATAACTGTCTGTGTTAGAGTAAAGGAGGGGAGAGTCTAACTTGGTCTATGCCTAAACGTCTGTTTTGTTTATTTATTTTTACATTGTTTATTTACTTGGGGAAGGGGATGTGCAGGTAGGGCAATGTGCAGGAGTCTGTCCTCTCCTCCCGCTCTGTAGGATCTGGGTTGCACTCAGGCTGTCCAGCTTAAGGGCAAGCACAATTACCAGTGAGCATCTCACTGGTCCTGGACCACTTTCTGTATACATGTTGAGCATCCACGATTTTCTAGTGTTCCCCATCAGAAAAGAACCACAGGAGGTCTGAGAGCATCGGGAGGTATTTATTTTGCAAACGGATGTGATGAAAGGGGGCGTACATGAGAGGACACAGGCAGAGCTGGGTCTCTACAGGGGGTCTTTTCAGCTTTGCACTTGACCCAGGGGACAGCAGGTACTCACTGAGGGGTCCACACGCTGTAAGTGAAATGACATGAAATACTCAGTAGGAAAGTCATCTGGCTACGGTGAGGGTCCAATCACAGTTTTCCATCTCAGACCCTGACAGGTGATGGCTATGTCTGGTTAGTGCTTGGCTTCACCTATGCAGGGCCGACGCAGGTGGCTTCACCTATGCAGGGCCGACGCAGGTGGCTTCATGGTGACGTGGTGCATGGAAGTCTTAGACATGTTCAGTGAGGCTCTGAGCGGGTAGAGGCTTGAGAGTTCAGTCTCCATTCCAGTTCAAGAAGAGATCACTTTAACGTTCTAAGGATATATTGTGTCACTCCCCTTAAATAGGATAACATGGGTGCTCTGAGCTTACGGCAATGGGCATGGGCTCAACATTCCTGTCATGGCCAACTTCCAGTTATCTGTCAGAGTGACACCAGTAAACATGGTGCTGTAGACACGTGCGCAGTTGGCTCCCACAGCTGACAACGCCAACTTCAGAACATCACAATCCACCCCTAACCTTTCTAATTGGGAAAATGAGGACCCTGGCAGAAATGTGGTTTCAACCAGTAGAACACTATGGAGCTCCCTCTAAACACTGCCGCTGGCCCTGGGGCTATCCTAGTTTAAAAATCCAGGCTTCGCTGCCAACCTAGGCAGATGGAGAAATGGGGAAACTGAGGCGGGGTGGCTGGTACCGGGATGGCTGTGAAGAAGCAAACTTAAGTAATTTTTCTCAGCACCCATGCTCTCAAACAACACTAAGGTATTTCTCTCAAATCACAATTCAATGCAGCAGCCACTGGCCACCTTCCCTAGTTAAACAGAAAAGAATTGGCCTGGCAGTGGTGGTGCACACCTTAATTCCCAATAGAGACAGAGGCAGAGGCAGGCAAATCTCTCTGAGTTCAAGACCAGACTGCTTCACAGACCGAGTACCAGGACAGCCAGGACTGTTACACAGAGAAACCCCATCTGGAAAATCAAATCAAAACAAAAGTAAACAAAACCAAAACCATGAATTGACATTAAATAAAAGTAAATGTTCATTACCCCAGTGCCCAGTAGTCACAAGCTGTTAGCGACTACTAAATTGGACATCACAGATACGAGTCCTCCCCTCCATCATCACAGGAAATGCCATGAGATCATGCTCCTCTGGAAAGATTGTCAGAAAGAAGCCACGTCCTACAAACGCAGAGGGTTGAACGGGCCTTGCTGTTATAACAGAAATACTCAAAATACAGAGTCGCGTAACTCTTTAACTTTGAGATAAGTACTTCATTCCTTTATGTACTCAGTATACGCTCAATGGACGCTATCATGTTCCAGGACCCAGGCTAGAGCCAGAAGATGCACAGAGGGGTGTGGCCCTCCCTCAGGAACCCACATGATGGAGGAGGCGGTGTTCTTGGGTGGTGTTCTGAGGACGACTAGGTGTAAGGAGAGGTGTTGGGGAGCCTCGTTTGGAGCATGCTGGCATTGAGGTGCCAGCAGAACACACACCCAAGAGGATGTGAGGGGCTGGGCTCCGAGTCGTAAGCTCAGATAACAGACCTGAGAACCAGAAACCTCAATGTAGTCATTACGTAGCGTGTGGCCTGAATTTGTGCTAGGAGGGTGCCGAGCAAGAACAGAGCCAACCAAGGACAAAATCAACTCAGAGTCACGTCAGGCTCAGGTGAGAAACAAGACCAGGGAAAGTCAGAGAAGCTCATCAGCAGCTCGTCGCGAGGAATGGGTCACAGAAACCAAGTTTGGGGTATGCTGCTGACAGAGAGGCTGCATGAAGTAAGGAAGTAGACAAAGAGACATTTTAATGGCGGAGCAAAGGTAGGAACCAGTGTGCGGTGGGTTTGAGAAGAAATGGAAAGAGAAGAGAAACAGAGAAAATAACACCCCAAAAAAACCCAAAAAACAAACAAACCAAAAACATACAACTGAGAACTCCCAGCCATGAAGATGTGGTCCAAGGGCCCTCAGCGTGTTTACTGACTTCATTAAAAAAAAACCCAGTGGTGCTGGCGTACATCCTTAATCCCGGTACTCAGGAGGCAGAGGCAGGCACGTTGGTGAGAAGGTTGGGGTCCCGGAAACTAATAGGTCATCCTTGGGTCTTCATTTCTCAGATGGAAATGGGCCTATCAGCCAATGAGAACAAACTGGGCACACGTCTAAAGAGTTCCTAGCCCAAATGAGCTATTGAGAAGGACAGAAGCCCCCAGAGCATGGACAGGATAAAGAAATTACGCATAGGAAGTAACAGTCGCTGGTTACAAAGAGCAGAGCCTCCCTGGGGCCAATGATGAAGCCTAAGCTGATGCAGACGTGGCTTGTAGGTGAGCCTTAGCCAGGCGTGCACACCCTCAGCTCCACACTTATGCCTTCTCACTCTTACTAATCAACAGCCAGGAAAACCTCAGCTTTTCCTCAAGTAGCCCCCACATAACAAGGAGTACAGGCTTGGTGAGTAGGACCGGGGAGAGAAGAATTCCTTCTCTGTGTGTTCTAGAGTTATCTCTAAAACTGTGCTTCAAGCTCAGACTAGGCATTGAGATCGCGTGGTCTGAGCAGGGTCCCTTCCTCTTTCTAGGCACCATCCCAAACGTGTTTCCTGTCTCTGAGTGGATCTCAAGGAGCCAAACACAGCACCAGTCTGTTGTTAATAATTCCATGGCAGCCTGAGGATACAGGACATCACCCATCCCAGTCTGCCAAAC
>JANBXA010000202.1:10562500-10595000 GCA_030556225.1 Cricetiscus sungorus | reverse complement strand
CTCCCACATCCCACTCAGGGAATACCCAGAAATAGCTGTTACGAGGCCCAGGACACCATGGTAAGCAGAATTGACAGGGACTCTGCCCTAACTAAGTTTAATATACTAGATATAAAATTAACCATCTCCGACCTTACCATCAAAGCACTGGATAACTAGACATGAGTACTCCCCTCCCTTGGGCCTCTTCCGACATATGCAATCAAGGGGGTGAGGCTAACACATCCTAAGGCCCTTTCTGCTCTAGCTGATCTACAGACTTCAAAGTCCAGATGAACCAGGACCCCATCTCAAGAGACCTTCAAACGAGACAGTGCTCCCGGGTGCTATTTACCTCTAAGTCCTTGGTGATAGGGTGTGAGGGTCCGTGTGTCACCAGGAGAATTGCATAGGCTTTGCAGATCATCCCGTGCCCCACTTCGATGTTACCAGCATGCCAGTTGGTCAGCCCCGCCCGCATCACGGCCATGCCCAGTTGGGCATTGTTATGGTGGTAGAGCTTCCTGCAGAGGCATGGACAGTAATCATGACTCATCGTCCTAACTTACATCTGTCCAGCACAGAACAAACACTAAAGCACTCTAGCATCACTTGGGAAAAGAGTCTCAATGGAGAAATCTTCTAGATTAGGTTTGCTGTGGGTGTGTTTGTGGACAGCCGTCTCGAGGACCTGTGGATAGCACCATTCCCTGAGCAGGAGATCCCAAACAGACTGAGCAATCTTGGGTTCATTCCTCTCTGCTCTTGAGCATGGGAGCGAGGTGACCTCAGCTTTCCTGGAATGGTGAACTGTGGCCTGGAAATGTAGCCAAAATAAACCCTTCCTCCTCTAAGCTGATTAGTCAGGATATTCTGTCACAGCACTTAGAAATGACACCAAGGCCAGTACTCATACTGAGCAAGTCTGGCTAGTCCTCCCACTCCTGCTGTGTGAGTGACTGTGGGTACCATGCCCCACACAGTGAAGCCAGGGGAGTTGGGGCTCAGACCCGGGCCACCAAGCCAAGGCTTCACGGACAAAGAGGGCCACAGCTCTACTCTGAGCCTGAGCATAGGGAGCTGGGCACCACATGGAGCACCCCCAGTTCTCTGGGGAACACGAAAAGGAGCCCAAGGCAGGAAATATAGCTTCATTGTCCTGCCTGGGGCTGCCCTGTTTTTCTTCTCCTGGCAGGGATCCTGCCTAGCATGCTGGACCATTCACCTGCATATTTTAATGAGAAGCATCCTCTAAAGAAACGCCTTCTTATGACAAGTTACTCGTCTTACCAGAAACACAAATTCCTAGGCTGATATGAACACAGAAGGCGAGAGAGAACACTATATCTGCACACATGTTATACTTGTGTGAGTGTATGTACACACATGCATACGTATGTAAAAACACACCAATGCAAACACATTCCTACTGTTGGGGTAAGTGCCTACCCCCAAGGCCCATGTGTTAAAAGGCTTGGTCGTAGATTGTTAAAGAGAGAATGAGAAACTTTCCAAGCATTTAAAATCAAGCTTCGATTAGAGAAATCCAAAGCAGACGATGCTGCTCAGGTGACAAATAAGGAAGTAAAACAAACCGAACACACCAGAGATGACAACTAGGCTTCATCTGAGTATCAACTCATTATGCTTGGGGCGTCATGGCAAAAGCTTAATTTGTAGGAAGCACAACTGTGACTGTAGTCTGTGGCTGTGTGCATTGTGACCATGGCCACTGTAGGTACAGGAGGAGCAGTCAAAGAAAGAAAGGAAGAGAGAGAGAGAGAGAAGGAGGGAGGAAGGGAGGGAGGAGGGAGGGAGGGAAGCAGGGAAGGAAGAAAGGAAGGAAGAAAGAAAGAGAGAGAGAGAGAAGGAGGGAGGAAGGAAGGAAGAAGAGAGAGAGAGAGAGAAGGAGGGAGGAAGGGAGGGAGGAGGGAGAGAGAGGGAAGCAGGGAAGCAGGGAAGGAAGGAAGGAAGCAGGGAAGGAAGGAAGGAAGGAAGCAGGGAAGGAAGGAAGGAAGGAAGGAAGCAGGGAAGGAAGGAAGGAAGCAGGAAAGGAAGGAAGGAAGGAAGCAGGGAAGGAAGGAAGGAAGGAAGGAAGGAAGGAAGGAAGGAAGGAAGGAAGGAAGGGAGGGAGGGAGGAAGGAAGGAAGGAAGCAGGGAAGGAAGGAAGGAAGCAGGAAAGGAAGGAAGGAAGCAGGGAAGGAAGGAAGGAAGCAGGGAAGGAAGGAAGGAAGCAGGGAAGGAAGGAAGGAAGGAAGGAAGGAAGGAAGGAAGGAAGGACGGAAGGAAGGAAGGAAGGAAGGAAGGAAGGAAGGAAGGAAGGAAGGAAGAGAAAAACGTGTGCCATCTCTTTGGCATCCCTGGACCGAGGGTTTCTGGGAAACCACCTGAGACTCAGCACCATCACCTACATGTAGCCATCCACCATCCTCTTGGCATAGTGTGAGGCTTCCTCAAAGGCCTGGAGGTAGGAGAGGACCTCTGACACGATGCTCAGCAGCCGAAGCACGTAGAGGTTGGTGTCAGCAAACACCGATTCCTGCTTCTGCAGGCACTCTCGGCACAGCTTCACAACCTGGAGGGAGACAACTTTCATCCACCATCACTGTACCAGAGTATGAGCTTAACTGGCAGGCGAACATCCAGACAGCACTACTCACTCTTTGAAAAGTGGAGAAACAGAAGGGGGGGGAAACAAGGTTTTCGATTTGATCTAGCAAAATGGTCTTCCTGTCTAGGACACTGGCATGGGAATGGGTAGGGTTGGACACAATGATGATACAACAAAGTGAGGAAGTTTGCCTACTCCACGTCAGCAGAGCTGTGGAAACTACATATGCACGTGTGCCTGCATGTCTACACATACACTAAACTCATGTGGACATATGTACACATATGCACACATATGTGTAGATATACACAATGAAAATACATTAATATGGTTTGCGTAATTGCCCACCCCTAAGGCCTATGTCTTCAGGGCTTAGTCTTCAGCCTGTGCTGTTGTTTGAAGGTAGAAGGGGAGAGGAGAAGCCGGAGGACTGGAGCCCATGGAGCTCCACTTACTGTGTGGTTCCTAACGCATGCGTTTTCCATAGATTCCTTACTATGCGCAAAACTTCCTTTTCCTGGCTTCTCCTCACCTGACGGGACTCAGGGGATAAAGAGAGTGTTTTGCATTGGTCACCCTAGTAAGGGTTCAAGCCTGTGCAATGGATGAACCAGTAAAGGAGAAGGAGGAAAAAAAGGGAAATGAAACAGATTTGAAGCTAACCGCCACACTAGCACACCCTGGTGACATCCACACCTGCCCGTCCAAGCTGTATAATGAGCTTAGGGGAAGCCTCTGCTCTATTTCAGAATGGATAGATCACTGTTGGGGGAGAATTGTTCACAGCCATTCCATCATCCCAGTAAAGCCGCCTTGATCAAAGGGCCTAGTCAGCAATTAGCTAACTGGGATTAGCCATAGAGTTCTTGGAGGACTGAGGAGGTCTGCTAGAAAGGACAGAAAGAGAGAAGGGAGGATTTCCGGGAAAGGTGCTTTGGAAAAAATGTGGAGGGAGGGCCAGCTGTCCTTGCATTTAGTAGGTTTTTATCTTAATTTCTGACTCCCCAGTTTTTATTACACTGGAACAATTTAGATATTCATTAGAGATCCCAGCTTAGATGGCAAGACACAAGTACTGATTTCCAACAAGCTGTCGAGGGTAATTCAAAGCAGCTTCTCAGCTATGGTGGTGTGTGCCTGTGGTCCCCATACTCAGGAGGATAGAGACTCCATGTCAGCCTTCATTACATACCAAGGCCTAGTCTCCAAAAACTAACAGCAATGTCACCGAAGCCTACTTGGTGGTACGTCGAAAGCCTATGAAGTTATGAAATCTTGATGTCTCGATCCCTCTAGCAGGGATTTTAGAGAAACTGTCCTGGTTGAAGGAGGAGCATGAGATTTTTACACAAGTGATTGTAGTCTAGAGTCAGAAGAGACTCTGTGGGGCTTTAGGAGCTAAAGTTTCAGTGGGCAGCAGCAGGATGTCAGAGGCATATGTTCAGTGATGGGAAGGCAAACAGGCCACTGGCAGTGACCCCCTAAAGCCATTGTTCTATCATTTCTGATGCCACCTGAGCTGTCACAGGCACTTCCCCAGCCCCTAACACATGGATCCAGCAATGTTTGTTCTCCTTGGACAGAATCCATTGGGCTGAGCAGTCACTGAGATCACACCTTTAAAGGACATGAGAGAAACGGCCTTCCAGAAAGCACAACCTGTTCAGCTGCCTCCCCTTCTGGTTCACTTACCTCCCTTACTTCCCACCCCCTTCCCCATCGCTACCGCCTATTAAAAGTGCTCTCACCTCATGATATAAACCCTCAGAGCGAGCCTTGTCTATTTTTTCCAGTGTGTCCTTTGAGAATTGTGCCATCTCCTTCACCACTTCCGGGGAGGGCTGGGAAAGAGAGAGACATCCAGGTTGAGATGGCCTCCTGGGGCAGCCCACTTTATCCCAGAGTACCTGAAGGCTGAGAATGTAGTTCCATGGCAGAGCACTTACTTGCCTTGCATGCATAAGGCCCAAGGTTCAACCCCTCTACTATCAAAAAAGAGACAAAAGTAAACTATCTTCGAGTCTGCCTTCCTCGGCATTCATTATACTGTAGGAGCAGAGTCTTCCCTATGATGATTGCCTCATTTCTGCAGATGTGTCTTCTACAACTGCTTCTTCGGGCTTCTTTTTCTTGCTTTCTTAATGTTTTTCAGCTTTGGGGGATTTCACACATGAGCACTGTGTTCATGTCATTTCCACACCTGCTCCCCACTGCAGTCTCTCCCAGGCTCCTCCACTCCCTCTGTATTTTTCACGAGTGTTTAGGGAGGGACACTTGGCTTGAATGACGCACCAGGAAGCTCATCCCGCTCTCAGCAGCCACTGACTACCTGTAGTTCTTCATCAGAGTCCCCTGTCCACACTGGTATATTGACTACTGTTAGCAGCTGTGAGCTACCATGAGTGCTGGGAACTGAACTCAGGACTCAGGAAGAGCAGCTCTTAACTGCTGAGCTGTCTCTCCAGGCCCAGGCTGAGTTACTTTTGTTTTGGGTTCATTTATTTACCTTAATAAAGAATCCAATTTAAGAGGCCAGCAAGATGGCTCAGTGGGTAAAGGAATTTGTCAGCAAACCTGGTAAGCTGATTTAATGCCTGGGACACGCATGATAGAAGAGAACTGAGTCCTGCACACGGTTCTTTGGTCTCCACATTCACACACACACACGTACACACATACACACACATACATACATACACACGTCATACATACACACATGCATATATACATGTACATACATACACACATACATATACACACATACATACACACACATACATATACACACATACATACACACACGTACATACATACGCATACATACATATACACACACATTCACGTACACATACATACACACACACATATACACACACATACACACATACATACACAAATACATACATACACATACATACATACACGCACATACATACACACACATAAATAAACGTGATTTTGGTTTGGGTTTGTTTGGGGTTGCTGTTTTTGAGACAGGGTCTCTCTGTTATGTATCCCTAGCTGTCCTGGAACACACTGTGTAGACCAAGCTGGTCTCCATCTCAAAGAGACCCACCTGCTTCTAACTCCCTGGACTTAAAGGCATGTCCCACCACACCCAGTCAATAAATGCAATTTACATTTTTAAGAATTAGAAACTCAATATAGTGTTTAGGAAATATTAGAAAAACTTGGCTTTAAATCTAGTTAAGTTCAAGCAGTCAAGCAGAAATCATCAATCTTTTATCAGAGACACGTCAACCTGAGAGACACTGGCACGCTACCACTACTAACAACCCGTCGATAGCGACAGAGTAGCACCCAAGACCACCCATCACCCCTGAACTGTGGAAACCCACCAAAAGTATACAAAGACCCAAACTACTATGTAGTGTGTGATTTTGAAAGGGGGAAGAGATGATCTTGTCCTCTTAGAAAAAAATATAACTAGATAGCAGAATGGTTGAGTTAGAAAACACGTGCTCAGGGCC
The DNA here is from genome assembly GCA_030556225.1 of Cricetiscus sungorus. Lineage (NCBI taxonomy): Eukaryota > Metazoa > Chordata > Mammalia > Rodentia > Cricetidae > Cricetiscus > Cricetiscus sungorus. Next base: position 10,588,919 of record JANBXA010000202.1, on the reverse strand, counting down.
AGGCTCCGAAGCTTATGGACAAAACACGATATCCTCATGCACTCTAGTGGACCCTTATTCTCTATACAGTGCCCAGAGCACTCACTGTGCATGAATATTAACATAAGCAAGTCCTAGAATACAATAACTTTGACTCTGTGAAAAAGAGATTGCTTCTGTAAAAAACAAAAACAAATAAACAACAACAACAAAACCCCATAATCCTTGACCCCGAATACTTTATCTCCTGTGTTGGAGGATTGACCTAATTTCTCCAGCCCATGCTTCACTGGACTCCATGATGAAGTCACAACTCCCTTCTACTTCCTTCTGCATGGACGCTGACTTTGCTTGCATGCTGAAGTGTGCATACACGACCCCTTTAATTTTTGTAACATGGTAATGAGACATGATGTTATAAATTAAATGCCACCCTTTCGGGATTCATACAGTGAAGCCCTAAGTCCCAAGACCTCAGAATGCAGCTTTCCTTGGAAGTAGCAAGTACAATTACTTAAGATGAGGTCATGTTGAGTGAAATTGGGTGGATTCCTAACCCCACCCAACTGGTGACCTTATTAAAAAAAAAAAAAAGACTTAGAAGCAAAAGGGAAGATGTAAAGAAACACAAGGAGAAATAGCTTTCTGCAAACACAGAAGAAACACCTAGAATAAATCCTTCCCACACAGCCTGTCAATGACTGGACTATGAACCCCTGGCCCTCAGATCCGTAAGGCTGGTGACACAGAGGTTCACTCTACTGTAGGGCCCTGCATGGACCCCGAGGCACCTGGAGCAAGCCTGAAGCTGCTGGCTGGAACATCTTGCCCCAGAGTTGTTATTGGCACTCTTCCTGTTTTCTTGCCCCCCCCCCACCTCCCAGTTGTCATTGGTACTCTTCCTGCTTTGCTAATACACATCTGACCCATCTGGCGGGGAGGAGCTAAGCCTGAACCCCCTGTCATTTTCCACTGGGCTGTGAGTCAGTACAGAAGCTCACTCCATCCCCTCAATAAACAGCATTCGGCATTTCGATGTTGCTGTTAAATGAATGATCTGCTGTCTTGTCCCTACACACTACCAAGGTTAGGGCGTCAGCTGTAACAACTCCAACATTCTAGGGTATGTACATGGCGTCTTTGGGCCATTAACCCATTTTCCTTGAGGAACGTATCTCATGCTGCATACAGACACCGCTTCGTGCATTCGGATGGTTCAGGGCATTTCTTCTGTTCGTATATTTCCCTATGTGTACTGATTTGAGGTCCCCACCCCCAGCAATTAATAATTTGTCAAAGCACCACTGCAGTCTGTCGCCACCCATGTTTCCTATCGCAAATGTCTGTGCGTCTCTTCTGGGCAGATACTTAGAACTCCTTGATGGAAATGTTAATGTGATGTGGTAAGAACACAAGTATGCTGTTGGCCGGAAAATTTTGTAAACACCCCAGTATGGAGGGGGAGATGCACTGGGGTGGCGTGCGCACAGGGGTGGGTGGGGAACTAATGTTTTATAAAGGTTAACGAGCACATATGCCGCTAGTGAAGGAACCGTGAGATAGGTCATATGAGCAGGGTCCTGGAATCCACCTAGCACTCTGCTCTGACCAGGAACACATTTCCTCCTGCACATAACATTCGGAAGGGGGTTTAGAAGTTCATGTATGTGTATCCCACAGACAGCAGTGGCGTACCAGTTATCTAGAAACATCCAGTTAACCTCTTGCGTACTTCAGTTGCGACCTCCTTACCGGAGAAGAGAGGAAGCTTGAAGACACTTTTCCCCCAATCTGACCTGGCAGCCAGTTATTTTGTTCCCTGAGCTTTTCCCCCGTGTTCCTCTAATCAGACATCTAGAAAACTGCCTGAGCCTTCTGACAGAGTTCTCTCAACAGTGAGAACAAAGGCCCCTGCCCGTGCTGACCCGCTCTCCACCCCTGTGTGCTCCAAGGGAGGAAATGGATGAGCAGGGGTTGGCACCCTCTCTGGTTTCAGCTTCGTCTTTATACTGTTTGTGTCTAAATATTTCACTCGTTTTGGCAAGTGGCTTTAACTGGATCCTCCGTCTCCTAGCCCCTCGGCTCTCTCCCAGCTCAGCTGAGCTCCTGGCATCCCCTTGGCAAGCCTGCCCTGTCTCCATAGTACCCATCTCTACAGACCTAGGAAACCATGCTCAGATCCCCTTCCCTACTGGACGTTGGTCCTGGAGTTCTCCACATTACTTAAACCAGCGCAAGGGCAGGGTGTGGAGCTGAACCCTGCAGAGTGCTTGTGTGACAGTCCTCTTATACAGGTCGTCTTGTCCAGTGTTCATAATTATTACCGTGCCCTCGGGTCATTGCTGTCCTTTCCCAGAGAAGACGGGCTTCTTCAAACTTCCCCCCAAACCAGCTGGGACCTGCCGGCCCCGCTCTGTGCTCCATCCCTCGGCACCTCCCCATGGTTGGCCAGCTCCTGCGGAGGCAGCCCCGGGCCCTGAAGCAGACGTGTGTACCTTGGGGTCTTCCTTCACCGCCTGGAAGAGGTCATCTTTCAGCCCCTTCTGACAGTGCTCGCAGGAGCAGTCAAAGTAGTACTGTTTCTTCAGCTGCTGCCTGCGCTCCGCGCTGAGGTGGAGGAAGTCGATGTAGGACACCGTCAGCTCCTCGCCTTCGGAGATCTTGCCCAGGGCCCGGAGCTCAATTCTGGAGCAAGACAATGGGGAGTCAAGAGAAGCCATGATCCGCATTCTCCGGGGCTCCCAGGAGACAACAGCTTCCAGGGAGACTCTGAGAAAATGCCCATGGCCCTCAGAAAGCTCACAACCTAAATCAGAGTTCTACGCGTTCAATGTCTCTCTGTTCAGTTAACTTTTCTGGCATCAGTTCAAACAGAAGCCCCATGAAAGACTGGGATTGGTCTAAAAGCCCTACACAGAGCCATGTCTACAGTTTCATACACTCAGCTACTGATCTGTAACAGGATGAGAGTAATAACAAAGAGAAAACAGACGCGATCTAAGCATCACGTCCTTAGTTTGGAGACTACATTCTCTGTAGCATACATGCTGAGCTGCCGCCATTTTGGCATGTTTTGTGCTAAATCTTAAGCCCCCTTGTACATTATGCTTCTGTTCAATGGTTCAGGCCTACATCAAGTAGGGAATTTATTACAAGGCCCCTGAACAACTGCCATCCATCCAGGGAAGCTGGCACAGTGCCTCCAGCCATGCACTTTCCACCACAAAATCAGACTGTGAGGCGGGGAGGAGGAGAGAAGGGGAGAGGAAGTGAGCAGGGGAGGAGGAGAGGAGGGGAGGAGAGGAGAAGGGGCAGTGGGAGGGAGCATAATGACAAGATCCTTCTCCTGTGTCCCCAGGAGCCTGGAGTCTCACTGCTGGGCAGGGATTCTTGGTCATTTCCTCTTAGAAAGAGTGTCAGGCACCACCTGAAAAGCAAGATGGCAGCACCCCAGATAGATTCAGAGGCACCCCCTTCCCTGTCTTCTGAGAAGGCGGAGATATGAGGGCCCAGATATCTGGGGTGACTACTTAAGGTTCCACAGCCTTTCCCATAAGTGGAGGACATGTGACAACACCACGGGCTGGGCGGGAGTGTAGCTCAGCAGAAGAGTGCCAGCTAAGCATGCCTAAGCCCTGGGCCGGCTTCCGGCACTAAGGCCAGGGAAAGAGGATGAATGCCTCCCTGCTCTGTTCCTTTGAACGGGGCAAGAAGAAAGGGTTGGGGCTCTATTCATATTCTGCCTTATAAGACACAGTTGAACTCCATATTGTAGAAAGGAATCTGCGAGCACACATTCCTGTTAACACTGGTTTGATTGTGCCGAGGTAACCACTATCGACATTCACAGCCCGGGTGTCCACTGAGCAACGCAAAGTCAACAGTGACACGCTGACTAGACCTAGAATTTCATCAAGAGCCTTGGCCCAGACATCCACAGACTGAGGTAAGAGTGCAAGGAATGATGACCTGAGAGACACAGACACCGTCAGAGGCATGGCTGACCATGGACCTGAGGGCAAGACTGAGCTCCAGAGTGACAGCCTGCCTGTCCTCACATCCACATTACAATCTCCCAGCAGAGATGGCATCGCAGACAATGCATCGGCTGGCTGGCTGGAGCACAGTTTAAATGTTAATCCCTGGTGGCACCAGGCAGCTGGAGCTCTGGCATTTCAGGGACACTTCCCAATTTTCACTGTAACTCAAGTGATAAAGGACAGGTGAGGGAGGCGGGCCTGGTGACCCTGCTCATGCTATGCTGAAAATCCTGGTATTTCCAAGCTGTAGAGGACCCTCATTTCACAAAGAAGGCTTCCCTCAAGAGTACTAGGGAGACAGAGGCCAAGATTAGAATTCGGGACCCATGGTGCTCTTCAGACTGACAGCAGATGGCTTCCAGCTGCCTCTGGGGGCTGTGATATGTGGGGAAGGGCTTGTTTGTAGGGCGCCACTGATGTTCTAAGACGTTCCATGGGAGCCACTCCTGGGCCAGTGAGGACAGAGGGTGGTTAGACAGGAAGGCAATTGAAGCATTCTTCTGCTGAGTTACATCCCCAGCCTCCATGGTCTGTGTTTGGGGCACGACATGTTTGGGGGGAATAGTTTTCCCCACTAGACCCTTTTACAGAGGTGGCCACCATAGTGGCATATCAGAATCCAGTGTGACTCACTGGCAAATTAGTTGGTACTTTCAGAAACTCTGATTCCATTCAAGACCTCAGGTATCTCTGATTATTTAAATAGTGTGGGGTGAAAACATCAAAACCAAAGTGAGGTGTTGCATGCTGCAGTCCCAGAACTCTCGAAGATTGTGAGTTTGAGGTCAGCCTCGGCCTGAGAAAGCTCAGGGCCAGCCTGGGTTATGTGCAAGGGTCTTTATCGAGAAAGAAAGAAGGCCGGGCAGTGGTGGCACACACCTTTAACCCCAGCATTTGAGAGGCAGAGACAGTCGGATCTCACTGAGTTTGAGGTCAGCCTGGCCTACAAAGTGAGTTCCAGGACAGCCAGGACTATTACACACAGAAGCCCTGTCTGGAAAGGCCAAAATGAGAGGGGGGAGGGAGGGAGGAAGGAGAGAGAGAGAGAAAGAGAGGGGGGGAAGGAAGGAGGAGGAGGAAGAAGAAAAGAAGAAAGCAAAAGAGAGGAGTTGGGGCAGGGAAGGAAGGAAAGATGAACAAATGAAGGATGACAAGAAGAGGGGAGAAAAGGAGGGAGGAACGGCCACAGGAAGAGAGGAAAGGGAGGAAAAAGAAAATTTCCAAAAATGAATTAACTTTATGTCACATACACATGACATTATGCCTATAACCTCAGCTACTCCAAAGTCAGAGGCAGTAAATTCAAGGCCTGCCTGGATAACAGTTCAAGGCAAGCCTGGAAAGATTAGTGACAGATGATCTCAATAAAAATTAGAAACGGGACTAGATACATCTGAGGGTTAGACTGCTTGTCTAAGAGTGAGGGTTTAGGTTCCATCCCTAGGACTGGGAAGAAAAGAGAGAGGAGGGGTGAGAGAGCGGGAGAGGATACACAGATCCCCATCCCATCTTACACTGCAGACGCTTCTCAATGCATAGCAGTGTATCCCCCAATAAAGCCATGATACGATGGAAACACTATAGCATGCATTTAGTACATCTAATGTACTTAGCTTCACCTGCCTTAACTGTGCTCAAATCGCATCCAGTAGTTAGGCAAAATAAGCTAGCAGGAAGCCTGTTTTATAATGAAGGGATGGTGTCTCCCATAGTTTGTCTATCCCTGTGCTAAAGGTGAGAAGTGTCATAGGTAAATCCTTACTTGTTTGCTATCTCCATGAAACATAAAAACTGTTAAGTCAAATACCTAACGCTAGGAACCACTTAGAATCAGAATCAGAGCGAGAGACAGTGATTAAAATAATCACTGCAGGAGCCAAGGACTGAAGGCTTAGCCTGCCTCCTTCCTCCACCAGGCTCCCTGGGACATGTGGGATTCACCGTGAGCCGCAGACCACTTTCATCTCCAATAGTCTACAGTTGAATAAGGAAGCTAACCACACTGCAAGCAAACAAATCAGCCAAGTGTTTTTTGCAGACATTAGGAACACAGCGAGAGCCAAGGGGGCTTAGAACCTGGGAGGTCCTGAGAGTTGCTCTTTTGCTATTGTTTATTTTGTTACTTCGTTTAGTTTTGTTTTGAAACAATGTCTTATTTAGCCCAAGCTGTTCCGGGGATGACTTGGAACTCCTGATTCTCCTGTCTTACTGCCCAAGTGCTCAATAGCTCCCTTCTGACCTTCCTATTACAGGCTTGGATCCCCAACCCAGCACATGCTTAGAGCTGTTCAAAGTCACAAGCAACACATAGACACAGATGACCCAACCACCCCTGCCCCTCATGCCAAAGCCCAAACTTTGAAATACAACATTTGTGTTGTTGTTGTTGTTTAGTTTTTCTTTTGTTTTTGAGACAGGGTTTCTCTGTAGCGTTGGAGCCTGTTCTAGAACTTGCGCTGTAGACCAGACTGGCCTCGAACTCACAGAGATCTGTCAGCCTTTGCCTCCCACATGGTGGGATTAAAGGCCATGCTCCCAGACCAAGCAAAAGACCTTTGTGGTCATCATTTTTAAAAAGTCCAAAGGACATGGAATTTGGGATAATCTAAATTTGTGTTTTCAGTCACTCAAAATGACTTCGAAGTAAACTATTTTGTATTCCTTTTAAGAGGACAGCTGTGGGTTTTGGATGGACAAGTATGGAGCCACAACATGATATTCTGAAAATGATCCAGTTTTCACCAAAGGAATCACCTGAACAGAAGCCAGGTACAGATGTGAACCCGTTGAGTCCAGACCAGGTACAGACGTGGACCCGTTGAGTCCAGACCATCTGTTGCTACTTCTGTAGTGCTTGTTTCAGGAAACAGTAACCATGTCTTTGTTTCAAGAAGTCACAATGACCATCCTGCAACCCAACTTTTGTTTCAAAAGATTATTATGGCTACCTGTTGTTGGCAACTGCCTTGTTATCTTGTTATAACCATCTTTCAATCATGCCTTTGTTTCTAATGGTTGTTATGATCAACTAACTATGCTTGCATTCTGCTCCTATAATTTTGTGTATTTCCCCCACTTGGGAATCTCTGAGCTAGAAAAGCCTTCTCTTCCATACATCCAATGCTGACCTCCCAAACCCCACCTTAGGGGGAGGCAGTCTGTGAATATAAATATAAACACTAGCTTCAATTAACTGCTTGCTGTAACTAATTCAGCCATGATGGTTTGGGTCAGTGGTCTTTATCCTCCCATCTCGGGGATTAACAACTTCCTCACGTAAATTGCTAGTGAGCTCTTGGGTGGTGGTGGGGAGTGGGGAGGAGGTTCTGAACCTCCCTTGGCTTGGTCAATGGTCCATTTTCTTGATTTTGAGCTGGTTAACAAGGATCTTTCTTTGAAAGATGCGTTTTGGGCCTGCTTTCTAAATATTTGGTTAAAGTATCTAGTTTGCTTGCTTTGAAAGTCTATACATTTCATCTAGTTTGCTTGCTTGCTTTTGGATCTCTGAGGGCATTTTAGGATTCTGACTGTTTAGCTTGTTTTCAGTATTTAACTCCCTTTTGGAATGTTGAAGGCATTTTGGTTTTGTTTTGTTTGTCTTGGTTGTCTTTGTCTTTGAAATGTTTTGATTTATTAGTATTGGGCCTTTGTCTCCTGACTCTCCTCGAACTCACAGTTGTGTTTTCTTGCTGTTTCTCCTGTGACTTTACCAAGACTTCACCTTAGGAATTTTAGGAGCATCTGTCACTAAAGATGCCAAGGACAAGAGGCACTTGTTCCCTCCCCAAAAAGTGTGGTGACATCAGGGACAATACCCCATACAATGACTTCTAGGGAAACCAAACAGCCATGCCCCATTCCTGGGCTGCAGGAACTGTACTGGCCCACAAAGGCACATAATGAAGGATTGACTACCCAGTGCCTTGAGCCCCTCACATTTCTGTATGTGGTATCCCAAGTCTCAGTGGGGGAGGTCGCCAGGTAAAACCTGAGAGGATCAATCTCAAAAGCAGCAGCTAAGACTGATCCATAACACATATTCTCTAGCTATCATGGACAGGCAATATTTTGGAGAAAAGAATATATATAATGGAACAAGGTTTCCAAACAGGAAGAAATAGTTTTATATGTGATAGTTACTAACGTGCAAGTATTTGGAAAATGGGGAGATCTAAAGATAACCTAAACATTTCTGTCTTAGTTACTACTCTATTGCTGTAAAGATGCACCAAGACTAAGGCAGCTTATAAAGTACACAGTTAGGTGAAGGCTTGCTTAGCGTTTCAGAGGATTCGTCCATGACCATCATGGTGGGGAGCATAGGGGCAGGCAGGCACAGTACTGGAGCAGGAGCTGAGAGCTCACATCAGATCCACAAATTGCAGGCAAAGAAAGACAAAGCTGGGCCGGGCATGAGCTTTTTAAACCTCAAAGCCCACCCCAAGTGGCACACCTCCTCAGACAAGGCCACACCTTCTAGTTATTTTCAAACAGTTCTGCAAACTGGGCACCAAACATTCAAGTATATGGCCTGTGGTGGCTACTCTTATTCAAACAACAATTTACTACCTCCAAAATGGTTTATTTTGCATGCTTAACAAAGTCCTAGGCAATGCAGTTCAAAAAAAAAAAAAAAAGAAAGAAAAGAAAAGAAAAGAAAGAAAGAAAGAGCATAAACAGGCACCCTGCTTTAATTAAAACATAAAATATCTGTCAAAACTAACATTTCTATTTCATAATAGAGGTCTTCAAAAAAATTCTACATATGAGTTAAATTAAATGCTAAATTTGTTTAGTTTTTTTAATGACTTTTTTTTTTAGTTTTATTTATTATGTATACAGTGTTCTGTCTGCATGTATGTCTGCAGGTCAGAGGCCAGAAGAGAGCACCAGATTTCATTACAGATGGTTGTGAGCCACCGTGTGGCTGCTGGGAATTGAACTCAGGACCTCGGGAAGAGTACCCAGTGCTCTTAACCTCTGAGTCATCTCTCCAACCCTGTTTTAGATTTATACCAAAAGAAAAGTTATATTCTATAGTAGGTGTTCCCTCTCCTCTTTCTCTAACCTTGCTTTGTCTCCTATCTGTCTTACATTTTTCCTTGAGCAGTTTTTTCCTTTTAATTCTCATGTTCACAATGTCTTTATTATATAAACCCATCCTCACATACCTGTCAGCCTCAAAGACAAAAATCTCAGTTTGTCCTGAGTCAAGGTCCCTACGGCTTAAGGGAACTCCTTGGGACCATTAAAAGTAACTCCTGCATCTCCTCAACATCATTTCATGGGATCTATGCTGAGACCCATCTTCAAGCATCTTGCTGAGTTTCCCTGTCTGTTATTTGACGGATGGATTTGTTAAACATGGCTTCTGTATTCCTTTGCATCTGTTTTTCTAACAAGAAGGCCACCAAATGCTCCTAGACCCATCCCTACTCTGCTCCTGGATCCGAAGCAGTAACACATGGTCTTGTGGCAGGGCTGGAAGGTATATAAAGATGTTCAAGATGCACTCACATCTCTCAACCTGATTATCAGATTGTTGCTAAGAGTAGCCCCAAAGGATACGGAGTTTCTCTGGGGAGAGGGAAGGGCCCCAGAGGGAGCTTGTCTCCCTGAAAGAGATGTCACAGCTCTAACAGTTTCCAGGATAAGACTAAAATCCAGATGCTGATGAATCAGCGCAGGGCAGAACCACACCTTGAGGAAGGCGAGCTGCACCTTGACCAGCGCTGCTCGGACATGCATATCTCATCCCTCTAGTTAAACTTTGGTCTTCAGGACCTTAAAGATGGACTTGAGGAATTTGCGGGATCTCTTTGTTCTCCTCCCCACAACTTCCTAATGTGACCTGAATGAAATAAATCTTTTTTTTCTGCTTTCCATTTTGAATTTGTCTCTTTTAATTGGTTTTGTACTTTTTTGTTCTCTTCATGTAATATTTGTGTCAATTTTTTTTTTAACCAACTGTGGATACTTAACTTTTCCTTTTAAATTCTTTTTGTTATATGCTAAAATTATTTTTTGTGTGCCCAGTTAAAGTGATGGTACTGATTAAATTGAAATATTATGATCATATATTAAGGCCTAATAAATATATACTATTTTATAAATGTGAGCACTCTGACCATCTTATAGTCTTTTTAAAATGATATTTTTAGGGATATTAAATGTTTCATAAACCTTTATTGATATGTGTATAGATTTTGACAAGGATTTCTTTCTAAAACAGATTCTAAATATATATATACCTAATATATATAAATATATATACATTTTATCCCATTTATATAATGGGTGACATAAAACCCATATGATTTCTTCAAAATATTTTTAAAGAACTGTTAAATGTAAGTTTTTATTACAGTTGGACTATATATGTTATTAGATATGTGTATACTAAAGATCTCTATGCTGTTTCTTTTTCATAAGGAGAGTTATAGAAAATATAATCCCAACAAACAGTAATATTCAAAGTCTTGGCTTATCATAATATATTTTATTATCTGACTACTTATATAGACTTATTTGTCTATACATGGCTATGGTTTATTTTTACTTAATGTATTTACTGCCATATTGGCTTATAAGTAAATGTTTATGTAAACTAAAGTTGTTAACTTGGCTGAGCTTCATTTTGGCTCATAGTCAAACTAAAATTTTAAGAAACAGAACAATGATAAAAGACAAAAAGTCTATTTAATCAATGTAACCACATTGGTAAAACCAAAAGAGATGATAAATGGCCCTAAATCTTTCTTTGGGACAATTAACATAAGTTTTTCAATGAAAAAGATTTAAATCTGGGTAAGAGAGATGGCTCAGCAGTTATGAGCACTGGCTGCTTTTCCAGAGGCCCTGGGTTCAACGCTCAGCACCCACGTGGCTGGTCTAGACTGACTCTGGAGTTATCCAGTCCCAGAATCTGGTGCCCTCTTGTGGATTCTGAGGGCACTGCATGCACATGGTGCATAGATAACACACAGGCAAAACATCCATACACATAAAAATAACAAATAAATAAATAAAAATTTAAATTTGTTTTTTAAAGCTAAGACTACATAATCAAACAAATCAAACCAGACATAAGTTGTCCAAGATGTTATCTCCTCAATCCTTATTCCAATCCCATTTTAGTACATGGTCCCTACTGCTTTAATATATAAATTACCTTAGAGAGATTCTGCTCCTACTGTAGAATACAATTTTTCCTAGTAGATAATTTCCTGCCCTTGAGAGACTAAAGTCTTCATTCCAATAAGTAAGAGAAAACTTATGTCTATGTGTTTAGATATTTTTTCTATGTGAGTATGTGTATATATGTGAATATATTTACATATATATGAATACAAACATTTTAAGGATTTTTTTTTTACCATTGCTGCCTCCTTAAAAATGAATGCATAAACAAACGGGTTTTTCAAGATATTTATTTTAGCCAGGCCTATGTAAGGGAAAAAACCCTAATATATACACATTTAAAATTATCTCACTAAAATTTCTTTCCTAAATTTCATAATATAATAATGTTAAGATTGAAGTATGCTATAGAAGGTTGTTTTAAAAAACATAATTGTGACTTAGTAATAAACAGTATAAAAGCTCATAAAAGTTTTAAGATTAATTTAATACCCTGAGATTAAAATGAATGCCTGATTTTCTATAATATTCTCTCAAGAATTGATTTGTTTTTAGTATCCTTTTATTAGATGGATATTTAAAACCTGTGATTCAATATGTTTCCCCACTGGACAAAAAGCCTTTGCTATTAAATAATCAGTCATTGCTCCGTGTGTGTGTGTGTGTGTGTGTGTGTGTGTGTGTGTGTGTGTGTGTGTGTGTGTTTAGAGAGTTATGTCTATTTAGAATATTCCTAACTCAGATAGTGATTATGAAACTTATTTCCATGGACAGATGTTTAAATCTGTTTATGAAATAGTGAGAGATGGGCAGCCCAAGGCTTTCTCCGAAGCTCTGATGAAAGGGCAGAAGGGATCTAGTCTGTGTCCTTGCCCAAGGGCAGGCTTAGCAAGGTGCAGTCTGGGCTGGGACCAGGCTTCAAAGGAGCCAACGTTTCTATTCCTGGGAACCTGGCTTTTCTCCCTGAAGAAATGGGAGTTGGCCGTTCCAAGGCCACCGCTGGGTGCTGGATCTATGATGCCCTGAGATATCCTGTGTTCCCCTATGCAATATTGCTTGATTAGCTTCCTGCTGACATTGTCCCATTGTATGGTGGCTTTCTGCTGACTCTGTCCTATTTTTCTCCCACAAACTGTTTATACGATTCTGTACTTCTTAATAAACTTGCGTGGCATAAGACATAGCTTATGAAAGATCACAGGACCCCAGTCTTTTCATCTTCTGTAGCTTCTCATCATCTAATCCTCCCCATTAGGACCCTGTTACTGAGGAATGACATAAAATCCAGGTCGTAAAAACTTGACCTAGTAGATTGACCAAATAATACATAATATTGTAAAAAAAATATATTTTTGTAATATATGAGAGAATAATTTTTTGAAATTTAAATTTAATAATTAAAAATCAAAATTAGAATCTTCCTCAAAACCCCAGACAATTCTATCAACTGTCAGAAAAAAAGACATCACATCAAAGACTCCATTCTGACTAAAAGATCAGGACTATATCCAGGAGACAAGAACCTTTCCCATATCAACTGGACTTCAAAACGCGTGTGATGTTCGTCTCCAAGTTACTAAATGTTTTTCTTACTCGTTATTATGTTTCTTACACATTTTTGCAGTTAACTGTTAAAAATTGTTTATTGCTTCCATTATTGTACCTGGTATATTCCTAAGTGATAAAATAATACTAATCTTGGTTTTAATGAAGTTAAAACATTGTGTTCTTTCATTTGATCATACTTTTTTGTTGTAATGATTTGCTCACCCTAAACCCTACCTTATTTGAAACTAATATTTGAAAGATTCATGTTTTTCACTCTTTTTATAAATACAACATATATATCCTCATTGTTTAGTATAATATGAACAAAACAAAACATCAAGTTTTTAAATTAAATTTTCACTCCATTTACTCTAGCTAGAGATATCCAAAGGTTTGGGATGACTCTTCTTATCCAAATTAGACAAATGACATCAATCTCTAGTAACAACATCCATGATGGTTTGAATCTTCAGTACTGATGTTTACTGATTTTATTCATATCTAAAATGTCCTACAGTACAATTAGCCAGGCTTAAAAATTAATCAAACAGTATTTACTTTTTACTAATAAAAAGGGAGACAGCCCTGCAGTGACTCATTCTCAAGTCCCATTTAAAGTCATTTTAGTGTGTGACTTACACTAGTTCATAGAATACAAATAACTGTGAATATGGGGGAACGATGTAGTCAATCTCATTAAAATATGTAAATTTTGGTTATTTTATAAATGTTTGTTTCATATGTTACCTTTACCCCCATTAGACCAAACTGTACTATTGATTAATTAATTTTAGATATTGTCATCCTATGTCACATGTTATATCAGCACAGGGAGTGTAAAAAGAAATTCAGATCCAGACCACGATGGGTAATGGTTTTGATATGACCCATGAGTTTCTTTCTTAATGGCCTTTGACAGCTATCCCTGTCTCCTAATGAATGCTGTCCTGCCCATTACTCAGCCTCATCTACAACAGATTCTAGGAATGAATGCTCCTATCTGCGATGGGCCTTGTAGTGTTTAATAAGTAATCTGTGGCCCCCACATGTGCAAACTGTGGTGCTGGTCAGACAGGGGGGCCGTGAGTAGAGAGAGACTGCTGAAAAGAAGCTATGCCTGCAGGACTGCCTGGCTGGCTAGCGTTTCAGGGTTGCGGGGTGGCTGGGATGCTGCAGGTCCACAAGTTATCTTATCTGGGCTACTTCTAGCCCCCCAGAACAGCTGTGCCTTGTCCACGTCCGTGTCAGAACTAATATCCCGTGACTTGCATGTAGAAACCTTTTAGAATTTATTAACTTAGCAGACTGTTAGCTTCTATGAACCCCAGAACTAAGCATGTCATTAGGTAGCATGTTGGGCCTATAGAAAATCGTTTCCCATCTTACCGTGCCTGCCTTTCTGCTGTACCCACCAATGTATTTTAAACTTGCCTTGGTCTATGACCTTCTTTGTTCCTGGGCCATGGTCACTCAAAATGGCATCCTAAGCCACATGCTCTTAGTTTTGATCAATAAAAAGTATACTATGAATACGTATTTACCAAAATGTCACAGCTCTGGGCACTCTTGGCTTGGATGAAAAGGGCTCTGCAGACAATCACACAGCTCTGTGCTTGGTTAGTAACAGGCATTCTTATTCCATGGTAAGCAGAGACAATGGGGTGAGGACAGAGGTAAGGAGGGAAGGGAGCTTGGGGCTGAAACATGAACTAGAAAGGTGCAAACTTTGAGGGTGGAAGGTGGGGGCGGGGAAGAAGAGAGCAAACGAAATGAAATGGAAGCAAGCCAAGTGGCAAGAGGAGGGTGAGGAGGAAAGGGTGGATTCAGGTGCGTAGAAGATTGCAATTCAGTGAAGCCAAGACACTGCAGAGCAGGGCACGACAGACACATGGTGACATGACAGCAGCCGAGGAGTCAGGAAGGGCTGGTCCCAGAAGCCAGGCAAGTGAGGGAGATGGGTCAGAGAAACAGCAGTGTGAGAAGACTGACCCACCTCATCTGCGTGTGAAACATGGATTTCACTGCCTCATGACTGAAAGACAAAACAGATACCCACAAGGAAGTCAATACCATCGGCTGCTTAACCACAGCCAGAAGAGCGCACAGCATGCTGGGCTGATGCAATCACAGCACTGGAGGTCACAATCCCCACCCCCCTGCCTGGTACAGTAAAATGCACACTGGTGTGGTGGAAAGAGCGCTGGAATTGGGTTACAGCATGAGGGCGTGGAGGGATTCACTGATGAACAAATGACTTCCTTTCCCATCAGTCTTCCACTTAGAACCCCGTAATGAAGCTGTCACAGGACAGCACATCTGAGAACAGACTGCTAAGGAACATAGGGATGTTGTTACTGCCCCGCTAACAGTCATGATGGATGAACATGGCCTCTTTGGATGAATCTCTTGGGGAGAATTCTGAATTGCATATGCAGAGCTTGCATATCGTTGTGGTTAAAATTGGCCACGAACACCATGCCCAGTGGCATTGCCGGTGTGGTAGGCAGACAGGCAGGGACTGTAACGATCTCCTCTCGTGCACAAAAGCCAACAAACCCAGGGGACACATGGCAACTCACAATCAGTAGACGCAAAGAAGCTCAGAAGACACCAGAGATGCCCTGAAGTAGGTTCCTAGGTCATTACAGAGTGACAAGAGGGGCCCTGGGTAACTGACACTTACAGAAGGGCCATCTCGAAGGTGTGCATGGCTAGATATCATGGCCTGCTAACTAGGCTACCCCTGAGCGACACACCCTCGTAGGAAGACTCCATGAGGTCTAGGTCATTTGTGCCAGGAGCCTTAGACAGAGACACACAACACGCTAGGAAACATTATTCTCAGAGTCCAAAATAAACTTTCCCCATCTTTGCCATCTTTCTCGATGGCTTTAGAGGCTGTGGCCAGAAACAGGAAGGAAGGAAGAAATCGCAGTCCTGGCTACGTTACCACTTCAACCTGATTCTCAGCTGGGACCCAGAAATCGCTGTCCCTGACTTCGAGGAAGTTCTGTGGGAAAGGCTGCTATTGATGGCTCAGCGTTGGCTTTCGTGTGTTCTAAGATACCATCTTATGACAAAGGCAATGCATATCGATCAGGCTTCATCCTCCAGGTCTCCCCGGCCTGAGCCGTGCACAATCAGGCTGCAGGTTATTTATTTATTGATCCTTTTCCTTTTGTGCCCCACTCCCAAGATCCAAGTGTTTGCCCGTGTGTCTTTGATCTATGCCTTCCTGGGGACAAAGGGCTGGACTGCATCACCCAGGTTCCTTTGCTCTTTGGCTTCTGGGTGAGGTTGGCCAAGGGGAGGAGATCACGGTTGGAGTTGTTATGCCATAATCCTAGCAGTGACTAGCTTCTGTGCAGGCACGGTTGTACAGCACAGCTCAGGCAAAGGAAGCTTATCATGGCTCCAAACGCTCAATGGCTGCAGAGAGAGCTTTCTCTGTTGGCCTGGTAAGTCTAGGGATGGTTTTGTGTGCTCAGCGTGAAGCCCTCACCAGTCCTCGGCTGATCCTTCCTAAATCCTGCCCACACACCAGTAAATTGTGCTTTCGTTCAATTCTCTTTGAGTAAACTGTTTGAACGTGCTTTCTAATGTCTTGTGAGACCTGAGCCAGCATAGAAACCTTCTTGATGCTTTGACACTCGGTAAGTAATCCCAGAGATTGAGTTTTAGAACAGTTGTCAATGATTTATCAAGCACGTCTAGACAGTCTCAAGGAACTGACCAGGCAGAATCTTTCAGCATCCGCCTCAGAGCCTCTCCTCACAGTTGTCTGGACTGAGACCCTGGGCTGCTGGACACTGGGTATCCGTAGCAGGTCAAGTTCCAAAGTTTGACTGTCTGATCCCCATTGCCCAAGTCCAGATAAAGGGGCACTCACTTGCCATTGTTGAATATGACAGTGCAGTTGGGCCAGCAGTCATGGTTCACCAGGCCCAGGTTGGGGAAGATGCCCACGCCCACTGCCTGTAGGCCTCTCTGGTCGCTGAGAGTGAAGCCATTGCAGTTGATCTACCCAGAGGACAGGAGAAGAGTCAGTCAGCAGACATAGCCAGCACAGAATATCGCCCTGAGACTGACAGAGGGCCCTCTGCTTAAACTAAAACAGAGCCGAAGTCACAGTGTGGGAGAGTAGTGGTGGGGGAGGGGATGGCAGCCCAGAGAAGAGGGAAGTAGTAGGAGCGGGGAGAGAGTGATCAGAATACACACACCGTATTGTGGAGCTGATAAATAATACGATCGATCAATTCCTTCTAGAGGGAGTCCATTCTCGTCCTGAAGATGCCTAGAGTCTGCAGACCCTTTCCTGTTTCCTGTGTGACTTCAAATGATCCCCAGGATGAGTGCCATGAGGGGAGCCCCACGTTCACCAAATACTGCATTACACACTTCCACCCTGGCGATCCCAGCCCGATAAAGCCGCACATGCCAATGTTGGCTCCTCGATTCCATATCTAGGTCTCAGGGGTCCTTTTCAATACTCATATCGGTTTGCTTCTCCATGCTTTGGTGGTGTGTGTGTGTGTGTGTGTGTGTGTGTGTGTGTGTGTGTGTGTGTCCATCCGTCTGTCCGTCCAAAGCAAATAAGAGCAAATACTCTGAGCTAGGAGAGGTGGAACACACCCGTATCCCAGCACTCAGGAGGTAGATACAGGAGGGTTGGCAATTCAAGGCCAACCTGGGCTACATGGCAAGATAACATGATTGACTGATAGACAGACGGATGGACGGACGGATGGACGGACAGACAGACAGACAGAAAAATAAGAGAGAAAAAAGATATATGGTGGGATATGATGGCATCATTTTACGTCCCTGTCCCTTCCAGACATTTGGCCTTCTCTCCTGAATCTGGCTGGTCTGCTTCGGGAAACTTCTTACTTGGATAATACCTGGTGTCGCCATGGTCCCTCTATTATAAGAAATCATACTCTCACTGGGAGATTCTAGGTTTATTTTAATGTGACCATTTAGGAGTCTGTCTCTGGATTCAGAACCAGAAGGGACAGTAGGTATCCCTGCTATCCCGGGACACAAGAGGGCAGACTTCATGTCTCTGCCTGCCTGACCTCGTGGCTACTGTCATGGAAATGGAAGCCAAAGGGAAGAGAGGAAGGAGGGAGGAGACGGACACAGAGGACAGAGCAGGGGTCCCAAGGCCATACCACGCCAAAGATGTGGGAGATATACTGCATGCTGAACTGCTGGTTCTGGGGCGGCCAGTACTGCAGGAATGTGTCCACGTCCACCCGAAGTTCCTTCTGCTCCTCCTCCCCAAAGTGTTCCACGTGGTTCTGCAAGTCATCCACGGCCACCAGGCAGCCCTCTGTGAGCCCCGTGCCCTCTCTCTCCACCCGCCACATGATGCGGGCTGCCAGCCTGGGAAAAGAGGGGGGGCAGCATAAGAGAGACCTGGACACACTCGCTCATTCATTCACTCACCCATGCAGCAAGCACCAGTGCCTGCACGCCGGGCAGGGTGTCGGGGACAGACTTCTACCAAGATGCTTCTCTCACCATGTGAGATTTCAGTAAACAAGGGCGCTTCCGAGTGGTGCAAAGTGCTATGCAGAAAATAAAACGACATGACAGAGTGGCTGCCAGAGGAAGCTAAAGCCATCAGGGCAGTGAACAGGGAAATACGTCTGGACAGTAACTGCACTGATTGCACAGAGGCTCTGGTTCTGGGGACCCAAGGAGAGCAGACAAGCTGTTCTGTGACCCAGCGCACACAGAGCAGGAAAGCCCGGTGACACAGCATAGAGGACAAGGAGTAGGGACAGAAGAAAGTTAGACAGACAGGCAGGAGCCTGGCACACGCAGCATCCTGGGTCTTGGGCCTAAATCCCGAGGGCTTCCTTGTTGACTGTTAGAGGGGACATTCCCACAAAAGGAATTCTGTGTCCCAGAGACCCTTAGTGTCACACTGTCACCTGCTGCTGACTGGGGATAGGTGATCCAGGCAGTCATGCTCCTGCAGGGAGAGAGATCTCTGCTTGCTTGGCACAGTGCGGGCCCTACCTCTTTCTGTTTGGGTAAGAATTATTCTTAGAAATGTGCACTTCTTCTAGCCGGGCAGTGGTGGCTCACGCCTTTAATCCCAGCACTCGGAAGGCAGAGGCAGGCGGATCTCTGTGAGTTCGAGACCAGTTTGGTCTACAAGAGCTACTTCAGGACAGGCTCCAAAGCTACACAGAGAAACCCTGTCTCAAAAAAACAACAAACAAAAACAAAAAACAAAAGAAAAGAAAGGTGTACTTCTAGGTTATCCAGGTGCCTGGGAATCAAAAGTTACTGCACGGAGCCTAGGGCGGCACGGCGAAAGTAAGGTTCAGGATAAGGTGTGGGAAAGGTCAGTATCTGGGGATATGGTCCCAAGAAGACAGAACAATGGGTGACAAGTTTCAAGTTGGTAACAGATGTGATCCGTGGGAGCTGCACAGAGATCTGGAGACTCGGGTCTTAAAGATCATGACTCCAGTAGGTAGAACGGGAGGCTGCTGGGGCGGCTGGAGTTTCACCCTGTAGATTCCTGAAAGTTTCCAGATGACCCCGTTCTTGATTGCCATGCCTCACATGCTCTACAAATGCTTTTAATTACTCTCACCCATTTTGCTCCTGGGTCAGCCTGGCTTCCTACGCACCGAACCACATCCCAGCACCAACAACTTCCAGCAAGGCCACCAGCATCTGGGAGCTCTCAGCTGGGCTGAGGATCCTAGCAAGGGTCCATGCAGGTGTCTGGGCTGCAACGAGGACCATTGTTCAGCGAGGTCACTGCTTGGAAGATCACCTCTTAAAAGAGACGCATACTGTTAAGCTACAGTGCGTCTTATCAGAGCTTCATTTTTATTATTGCTCTCCAGAGAAATCAGAAACCCTAATTTTCCACATGTAACTTTCCCAATTTCAGAGTTTGGCAGATCAGTTTTTTGTTTTTTAATTAAATATGGAGGAGCTTTGCAGGGGCCTGTGGGCCTCTCTAGGAGTCACGATTTGGAACCACTGCTATAGAATGTCCCTCTCAGTTCTAAAGAGTGAGTGGAACAAAGGACCTGAGACCTTTGCCCTCAGCCTGGCACCCTGAGGGCAGGGAATCCCCTCTGCCGTCCCAGCCTGACTTTCAGAAATCCCAAGCCCTGCCCTGGGGACCAGCTCTGACCTGATGTTCTCATTGGGCACCTTCCCGTATCTCTTGATGGCGGAACACTCGTTCTTGTGGTTCAGCCAGGCATCCTTCTGGCACGTGCGGTCACAGTAATGGGCGAACTTGCACTGCCCACAGCGGTGGAGCTTCTCCTGCCTCTTGAAACAGGTGTGGCACACAACGTTAACGAGGCTGAAAGTGGAGAGAGGAAAACACTCAAGTCAAGAAGAAGTGTTAGGGGCTAGAGAGACGGCTCAGCAGTTAAGGTCAAACACCATGTTTGTGTAGGCATTTGGTCCCAGCATTTAGGCCCGTGGGTGGCCAATTACCACCTGTGATGCCAGCTCCAAGGGGTCTGCCGCCTCTGGCCTCGGAGGCCACCCACTTTCACATGCAGATACACACATTCATAACAGTTGTGGTGGTGCATTCTGGTAGGATTTGCTGGAGGAGACGGAGGCAGGAGGATCACGTGTTTGAGGCCAGCCTGGGCTACACAATTCACATAATTAAAAAATAAAAATTAAATCATTTTTTAGAATAGGGGATGTCTTTGCCCATATTTTGTTGCAAATAACACATTGCCACAAACCAGGTAAGCCATAAAGAAAAGAGACCAAGCCTGGCAGACGGCACACCTGGAATCCCAGCACTCGGAAGACAGAGGCCGTGGAGAGTTTGAAGCCAGCCTGAACTACAAAAAGAAGGAAACAGATTTACTTTGACTCACAGTTAAAATTGTCTGCTCGAGAACTAATTTCATCCAGAAGAGAGATTTAGAAGGAGACGTTCGTTTTGGAAAGTGCACGTCTAAAATTCAAACTGATAAAGATCATATTCTGAGCCAGAACTGGAAACCAGTCTCCTGCCTGCCGCTACTGTGCCTTCCATATGCCCTGCTATGGTTGGGGTACAGTGTAGACGTGTGAGTTGTAATTGCCATTTAGAAGTATTAAGACAGTGGAAACAATTAGACTGTGTACTTTGAGTGGGACCTTCAGGAGGCAGGATTAATCAAGACGTCAGAGTGGAACCATCAGCCATGTATGCATTTGGACCCGGATTGTAGCTTAGCAGTAGCGTGCTCAGCATAGACAAGGTCCTGGGTTCAATCCTTAGCCCAGTAATAATAATAACAAGAACAATAATACATAATAACGATGATGATGAGCTGCAGACATAGCTCAGTGGATAAAAGTGTTTGCCACCAACCCTGACAAAATGAGTCCAATCTTCACAGTTCACACTGTAGGAGGAAGGAATTCCTGCAAACTGTCCTCTGACTTCCACATGGGCACAATGGCATGCTCGCACCCATGTGTACAACACACACACACACACACACACACACACACACACACACACGTAATTTTAAAATGCCCCCAAATGATCCATTTTTAAAAAAGAAAGAGAAAGGGCTTTAACTCAGGGCTTCAAAGTTGTCGTCCTTGGTTGGTTGGTCCCTCGCTTTTAGGCCTGTGTCAGGACAGTAAATCACCACAAGAGTGCATGGCAGAGAAGTGACTCACCTCCTGACAGCTGGAGCAGCTGCCCCTCCCCAGGCTTTACTTCCTGGCATCAAGCCCCACCTGCTAAGGATCCACTACTCCCAGCAGTACCACAGGCTGGGACCACGCCTTCAACACGTGGGCCTTTTGGGAGACAATGGAGGTCTGCACTGTAGAATTCTGCTGCGCCCCCTAAAGGCTCTCCGAAAGCATCCAGACCACCTTCATGATAGGTTCTGACAAATACTGCATTAAGGTGGCCAGCCTGTCTCACTGCCAGAGGGCCGCTCAGGGCACTCCGTTGTCTAACTGCAAGTGTAGGCTTCACATGTATCCTGGCTGCTCTCACTGTGGTGCTCTAAACTTTCAAGGTCATTTTGAACTGTCTGGTCATCTTTTCTACTGGTACCCTTGAAGTCTCCCACAAGTCTGAGAGCCTGAGTTGTGAAAGAAGAGGAACACGTGTCTGCCTCAGACTCAGAAACACAAACGGAAGCCAGGAAGGGAAAGGATGGACCAGGGCAGGATCTGAAGAGGGATGGGTTAGACAGAGGCGCCGTCACGCTGCCTGCCACTTGTAACTCCACATGTATCTCTTCCGGAGGCCCTTACGACTGCTCTGATAGCTTATTTCCAAACTGATATTTTAGAACACTCTAACCGCGTCTCCTCATATTTTTATCCATATTTGTATCTCATACTTTACAATTTTTACCTATGCTGTGTACTAAACAAGTAAAAAAAAAAAAGTTATGGAACACAGTTCTCATCTGTTTCTGTGCTTCAGATGCTAAATACCACAGGCCGTGAGTGTCTGCCACTCAGTAGTAGCACACATGCTTTATTTACTTATTTTCAATAAAATGTAAGGGCTGGTGAGCTGGCTCTGCTGATGCAGGAAGGCACTTGCTACTAAGCCTGATGGTCTGAGTTCCAGCCCTTGGTCCCACATGGGCAGAGGAGAGGAGCCACTCTGTCCCCTTCCCTCCATACCCCTGGCATGCCAGACCTTGTCAAAAGCAAAACCAAACCAAACCTGGAATGCTCCCTTGGGAGACATTTTCTCATTGTTACAATGGCTGTTCGTTCCTTATCCACTTAAAATACTGGAGGATGTAGTGTCATAGGGATCGGCATTATGCTCTGTGACCAGAGCCAGCTTGAGAAGTTTGTCACCTTCAGAAATGACTCTTGAGCTGACTCGGGTAGACGAGGCCACGCTGTGTTAGAAGGTGACCACCCACTGAGACTCTGTCTAACTTCCAGGAGAAAAGTCAAAGTTTTCAAGGGTAAGTAATATTTAAAGGTGACCATTTGAAGTTCAGTGACCAGCAGTAACTTGGACGTACGATATCATTGGTCAAGGGGCGGGATCTACTATTGTCGGCATTATTTACAATCACCGCCATGCGGTGGTTTGTTCAAAAAAGGGGTGGCTTTTATTTTGTTATTTTTATTATTTGTTTGTTTGTTTTGCTTTTTAAGAAATTATATGTGTGTGCACAGGCACGCTCGTGCATGTGCCTCTGTGCAAATATGTGCGCTAGAATTCAGGTGTGCCATGGCGTCCAATCAGCTGCAGGCTTTTGTGAGCCACCTGATGTGGGACCTAGAGCCTGAACTTAGGCCCTGTGTGTACACACTCTTAACTGCTGAGCCACCTCTCCACCTCGTGTTTTGTCTTCTGACAGGGTCTCATAGAGCCCGAGCTAACCTACACAGGTGACCTTGAATTTCTGGCCTTCCTATTTTCTCTTCTGCACTCGTTGCCTGTAGCAAGGATGAACCAGACATCCTGTCCTGCCCCGCACGTCTCCGGTCCACACAACCTCTGGCTTACCGGGACAAGGTTTCCCACACTGACGCAGAAGGAACGACGTGTCTTAACTGGCACTGCCTCTAGGTGCCTGAACTGAGTCAATGCTCTTGGAATAGAGCATAATTATAAAACGATCTGCTTGCCATGAACCGTCACTGTATTGGATCCCTAGAAACAAGTCCCAGCTGTAGAGCCCAAACGTCTTCAGAGTCACGTTGACCAGAAGAACGCTGCGGGTAGACCCCGAGGTTCTTACAGTAAAGTAAGGGAAACTCACTAAGCCGGGAGTCAGGATCCCTCCCGGCTCAAGAACATTGCCTCAGCGCGCTGGTTAGTTTTAACTGTCAACCTGACTGGATGTAGGTCCACTGGAAGTGAGTCTCAATGAGGACTTGAGGTCAGCTTGGCCTGTGGAGATGTCCGTGGGGGACTTCTTGACAAGTAATTGATGTGAGGACACATACCCAGTGCGTGTGATGCCATTCCTCGGTGGTGGGGGGTTCCCGAACAATATAAATATATAAACAATATAAAACTCAGAGCAAACAAGTTTACCCTCTTTGCATTTGGCTGTGATGGGACTGAGTTCCCGCCTTGATTTTCCTGAAATGATGGACTTTGGTAACTTTTAAGCCATATAAACCCTTCTTCCTCCATGTTATTTTTGTAAAGGTATTTTATCACAGAAGCAGAAATGAAACCAGGACACTACTAAGTTTCAAACCAGGGACAATGGCTGAGGTGACTACTTAACATATCAAAGCAGACCTGGCGTCCAGGCCCTCCCAGGACCTCGCAGTCCCTAACTGTTACAGGGTTACTCTCCGGGGAGGGCTGGGCTGCCCTAACCCCAGAGGCTCTTCCCTATATAATCGGGACACTTTAGTTACCCTCTCTTTTTGGAGCTGGGGACCTCCAGGCTGCTGCACACGGTTCACGGTTCCCCTCTCTCGTCTTCCCCCCTCCCCGACGTGGCTCAGGGTCGTGCCCACTCTGGACTCTCCCAGATGTTCCTGTCTCTCCTAACACTCTTTTATCTATGATAAACTTTTCTCTCCACCACACCTAGGAGCAGGTATGGCCCTTCTCTTCCCTGTTTGCTTGGTTCCATTCATCTGGTGCCAAAACCCCAGGAATGGCTTAAATGAGTTCCCTCCCCCAAGGAACTCGGCTGAAGGTAGACACAGATGATTTGCTTCTGCTGGCTTCTGCCACCACCAGATTTCGTCTAGAGTCTGTTTCCTCAGCCATTCCTTCCCTCCACCGTAACTATCCATGCATCTCTGCCTATTCAGTATCTCTCCCTACTCTGCCCTTTGGGGCTGGGCTGCCCACCACGTGGTGGACATCTCCTTACTATACCCTTTTGGGCCACTCACCAGGTGGGCGCCTCCCTTCTACGCCCTTTCAGGACCGCGGCCACACGCCAGCTCCCCGCCATGCCCTTCAGGGTTCCTCCACTGGGCCCTGGCCCCTCTCCATGTGTCTCTCCTTTTCTACTGTGAAAGTCACACTTGTGTGGCAGGTGGCTTCCTACCGGCCCCAATCACAAGGAAAGGGATGCCTCTCCTCAGTGATTTGGGACATGTCTCTCTAAGTCTCTCCGCCCACTTGGGACACCCTAGATTGAAATTCTTATTACTACAACACTCACCCTCTCTGCTCCCTCATGGTTTTCCCCTCAGCTCCTCCCAGGAACTTCCTCACCTCTCCCTAGAGTGCTGGGATTAAAGGAGTAGGCTGCCTGGCCTGGCCTATTATTTCTAAAAACATAATTAATCCCAGCACTCAGGAGGCAGAGGCAGGTGGACCTCTGTGAGTTTGAGGCCAGCCTGGTCTACAGAGTGAGTTCCTAAGCATTACAAAGAAACCCTGTCTCAAAAAAACAAAACAAAACAAAATACAAGTTAATAGTCAATCACTTATAAATAATGAAATTCTTTAATGTTCAGGACTATACTTGTTGTCATGCTAAGCACTGATGCAATTAGTTACAGAAATAACTTAATTTGGCCTCCTGCACATGTTTTAATGCTGAACATTTAAAATGTTTAATAACAATAATAGGAATAGTAAGCTTTTATGACAGGGAGAAGTGCCTGATCCTGGCAGCGCCCCTCAGATCTCCAAAGAAAAGAATGGGTCGTGAAAACTCCACCTGGGACTTGCTTTAAATGTGGCAAAGCTGGCCGCTGCTTGAAAAGCCTGTCCTTCGCCTCATGCACCACCAAGGCCCTGTCCAAACTGGAAAGGCAGGGTACCAGGGAGCAGATTGCTTGGCCTAGACAAGTGGGCCAGTCCCCCCAACTCCTCCTCCACAAAAGTCTGAAAGGCCTTCTGGGCCTGGTGCTGCCCTGGGAACTCTGTCCCAGTGACCACAAAGGACCTAGGGTGACTGTCCAGAGAGCTGGTAAGTCCCTGTCATTTTTAATAGATTCGGAGCTGCTTGGTCTACACTGCCTGCTTACTAGGGTGAAATTTATTCTTCTCAGATCTTTGGTGGGATTGACTACTAGGCTAGTGGTAGTTTTGCTATGATGATGATGATGATAATGATGATGATGATGATTTGGGGGGAGAGGTTTGGGGGGCAGAGGGAGGAAGGGTGTGGAGTTGGGTGGGTGGAGAGATTAGAATACGTAAATAAATGATAGCAATTCCAGTGTTCCCATTGTCAAGATGAGTAACGAGGAGTAAGAACAAATGTAAAGCGGTACCACAGCACTCAGCTCTGGCCACGAGTTCCCCAACCCCATCCCTCTCTGCCCACCCCATGTCCTCACACTCTCGGGCACACATGGGGAAGGAGGACAGCTGTGGGGGTGGGGGACACCTCTATTTGGGAACAAGGACACTTCCCTGACATACCACCACCCCATCGCCCATGATGGAGAGTGCCCAAAAGACACCAGGTCCCTACATTCCTTTTTAGATTACAGGAGAAAGGGTGCTTACTCCGACCAGGTGCCCCTCAGCCAGAATCATCCACCATCTTTAACTTCCTGTTCACAGGAAGCAGAAACTCCCAACCACACCAAACTTCGCCATTTTCAAAGTGATGTTTCCAGCCACTCTTTCTAATAGCATTACATGTATGACTATTTTGCCTACATGTGTGTCTGTGTACCAGGGGTGTCAGAATTCCCGGAACCGAAGTTACAGATGGTTGTGAGCCAACGTGCAGACGCCAGGAATTGAACCCAGGACCTATGGAAGAGCAGCTAGTGCT